>JARHVA010001632.1:957500-1095000 GCA_037957365.1 Torreya grandis | reverse complement strand
TCAATTACTCTAATTGGTTCTACCATAACCACCCCATGATCCAAAAGTTGCAAAGCATTTCAATCCAACACATGTGAAGGATCGACTATATACTTTTTAATATAACATACATGTAAGATATTATGCAATAGAGATAGTGAAAGTGGTAAAGCTTATACACTATAAGATTGAAACTTATAAAACTTTGAAGGGACCCACATATCTCAATAAAAATTTTATTGACTTCCTGAATTCAATCGAGATCTTTTTTGGCTTAACCTATAAGAATACTTTATCACCTACTAAAACTACCTAGTTATTATCCTCATATCAACATATCTCTTTTACCTATCATTGGCCTTGACCAATCTCTATCAAAATTTTCTAACTTGATCTTCCATTTTTTAAAGCATCACAGGTCTCAATACTACCCTATCTTCCAACCTATCCCAACTGATTGGTGTCTTGCACCTTATTACAAAATAAATTGGTATGAGTTATTATATGCAAAATCAACCAATATAAGGTATTCTTCTCAATTATATTATTGATCCATGTAATACATATGAATAATATCCTATAAAACCTATAACTCACTTAGTTTGAGTGTTAGTCTATAGATGATATGTAGTACTATAGATTAGTTACATACCCAAATTGAGTTCAAAGTTAACCAAAACTTATAAGTCATTATGATCTGAGAAACAATTTAGGAGACAATTCAGATGATGGTTCTACCCCAATTGATGATGGAAATTATGGGAGCCATAACTTCTACTAATCCAAAACTTATAAGTTTTGATTGAAAGATATTTTAAGAACATGAAAATAACATAGTAATAGTGAATTCTCTAAGAAGAGATGTTTTATTACTCAAGATTGCAACACAATCATATGTTTATCTCTAGGAAGAAATGTTTGATTTCCATTTTGAGTTACATCTTCATTTATACACATTTTGAAGGTAGGAGGAGGATGTGGAAGGTCACCAATCTTGAGTTAGATTAAGTGGTTTGATTTCCATGATTTACAACAATATAGAATTTGAGGAATTACTATTTTTAGAAACTTACTATTTTTAGACTACACTACTAAACTTGAAATTTAAAGCAATTCCATTGAGTTTTTGGGGGTCAAAAACCACTAAGAAAATAGTTGTGTTATCTCATCTCATTATCCTCATTCTTATATTTCCAATGATTCAAATGAGGAGTCAATCTGAGCTATGATGCAAAAGTTATGTCTCCTAGAAGTTCTATCATCAATTAGGGTAGAACTATCCCCTAATTATCACCTACATTATTGTCCAGATCATTCCTCCCTCCTTAAGAATCAATGGTTCCCAATGCATCAATATTCCTCATTAGGTGTGTTAGTTGTGTCTTATTTTGTTTCTCTGTGAGCCACTCACCTTGGTGGCTAAGTTGGCCCCTTTTGACCACCCAATAAAGTGGAATAGAGCATCCTTTTGTTATCTTCATCCAGGTGTTCACAATCTAATCCTCCTCCACTAGAGAAAAACTTTGTGGATCAATCTCATCAATTTCTAGTTGCTCTGATACCACTGATCCAAAACTTAAAAGTTTTGATTGAGAGATATTTCAAGAACATAAAAATAACATAGTAACAATGAATTCTCTGAGAAGAGATGTTTTATTACTCAAGATTGCAATACAACCATATGCTTATCTCTGGGAAGAGATGTTTGATTTCCATTTTAGGTTGAATCTTCATTTATACACATTTTAAAGGTAGGAGGAGGATGTGAAAGGTCACCAATCTCGATGGAGAATTAGTGGTTCAACTTTCATGATTTACAATAATACAAAATTCAAGGAATTACTATTTTTAGAAACTTACTATTTTTAGATTACACTACTAAAATTGAAATTTAGGGAACTTTCATTGAGTTTTATGTAGTCAAAAACCATCAATTAAAGCTCCATGTTATCTCACCATGTTATCCTCATTCTTATCTTTCCAAAGGTTCAAACGGGGAGTCAATCAGAGCTATGGTGCAAAATTTATGGCTTCTTGAAATTTCATCATCAGTTGGAGTAGAACCATTACCCAGATTGTCAGCTAAACTGTTTCCCTAATCATTCTTCCCTCCTTGAGAAGAAATGGTCCCCATTTCATCAATATTCCTCATCAAGTGTGGCAGTTATGTCTTAATTTGGTTCTTTGTGATCCACTCACTTTGATGGCTAAGCTAGCCCCTTTTGACCACCTGATAAAGTGGAATAGAGAATCATCTTATTATCTTCATCCAGGTGTCCAAAATCTAATCCTCCTCCACTAGATCAAAACTCTATAGATCAAGCTCATCAATGTCTATTTTTTCTAATACCATTGATCCAAAACTTATTATTTTTGATTGACAGATATTTCAAGAGCACAAAAATAACATAGTAACAATGAATTCTTTGAGAAGAGATGTTTTATTCCTCAAGATTTCAATACAACCGTATGCTTATCTCTAGGAAGAGATGACTGATTTCAATTTCAAGTTACATCTTCATTTATACATATTTTTAAGTTAGGAGGAGGATGTGGAAGGTCACCAATCTCGAGGGAAATTAAGTTGTTTTACTTCCATGATTTAAAACAATACAAAATTTGAGGAATTACTATTTTTAAAAACTTACTATTTTTAGACTACACTACTAAAATTGAAATTTAGGGCACTTCCATTGATTTTTCAAGCATTAAAAACCTCTAATCAAATATTGGTTTCATCTCACCACATTCTCCTCATTCATAGCTTTCCAATGGTTCAAACGGGGAGTCAATAAGAGCTATGGTGCAAAAGTTATGGCTCTCAGAAGTTCCATAATCAATTAGGGTAGAATCATTGCCCAAATTGTCACTTGAATTGTTGCCCAGATCACATTATTAGATCATGATTCGATATGACATTCTCTATAAGTCCATGAAATCAATACAATTTCTTTAGGAATCTCTTTGAAAGAGTTGGTGCATCATCTGTCAAATTATCTAGTATAAAATGTGCTACTTTGGTTAGTTTTTCAACTACAACAAAGATCATGTCATACCTATTCCATGACAATGGTTGTTCTTCAACAAAGTCCATGCATATCAACTACCATTTCTATTTTGGTATGTTATGTGGAGATAACAATCTAGCTAGATGTATATGTTCATCTTTCATTTGTTGATATTCTAGACAATGTGACACAAAGTCCACTACATCTTTCTCGATTCCCTTCCATAAATAAAGAAGTCTAAGCTTTTCCATGAGCTTGGTTACTCCTAGATATCCTAAATATGGGGCATTGTGTAGTTTTATTAGCACTATGATCCTCAGATTCTCTCGATTTAGCACATACATCCTTCTATTGTATCGTAAAAGATCATCAATCTCTAAGTTGTATCCTTTATACCTAGGATTTTGAGCATTCTTGGACAAAGCTTTCCTGACTTGATCATATAATTCATCTCTTGGTGAGAATTCAATCACATGATCCCTAAAAATACTCTTTATAATATCCATAACTACTATGTACCTTCTATGACTTAAGGCATCAGCTACTTTATTTTCATTGTCTTTTATGTAATTGATATCAAAGTCATATTCAGGAAAAATTCTAACCAACCTCTCTAAAGAGAATTCAAATTTGGTTGGGTGAAGATGTATTTGATTCCCAAGTTATTAGTCTTGAGTTCAAATATTTTTACCGATAAATAATGTCTCCAAACTTGCAAAACATGAACAATTGTTGCAAGTTTTAGATCATGAGGGGCACAATTCACCTCATAAGGCTTAAGCTTCCTTGACTAATAAGCTACCACTACATCGTCCTACATAATGACTCATCCTAGTCATCCCTAGATGCTTTTATGATTACTATAAATTGACAATTGGGATCAAGAAATCTTAATACTAGTGTTGAAGTAAGCTTTCTTTTCAATTCTTGAAAATCTACTTTGTACTTATTTAGCCGGATAAATCTTTGATTCTTACACTATAAAGAGGTAATTGGATTAGCTATCTTGGAAAAATTCAAAACAAATTTCTTGTAATAGCCTACTAATCCCATGAAAATCCTTATCTCATGGACATTCCTTGGTGTCAGCCACTCCATAATGACTCTTATCTAGTTGGATCAACAAAAATGCCATCAACTAAGATAATATGTCCTATATATTGCACTTTTTTTTGAAAAAATACAAACTTGGATAATTTACCATACAAATTGTTCTTTCATAGATGTTACAAAACTAGTTCCAAATGTTGAAGATGCTCTTATTCATCCTTATAATATATAAGAATGTCATCTAAAAAGATCAAAACAAAATGATCTAGATAATCTCTGAACACACTATTCATGAGATTCATGAATGTTGTAGGTACATTAATCAAACCAAATGGTAACACTATAAACTCATAATATCCATAGTGAGTTCTAAAATACGTCTTTGGAATATGCTCATCTTTTATTCTTAAGTGATGATATCCATATCTAAGATCAATCTTATAAAATATCAATGCTCCTCACATCTAATAAAAAATATTATCTATTCAATGTAACAGATACATGTTTTTGATGGTCACTTTATTTAACATTCTATAATAAATACAAAGTTTAAGAGTGTCATCCTTCTTGATGAAGACAACTAGTGCACCTCATGGTGACACACTTGGTATGATCAACCCTTTAGACAACAATTCCTAAATTTTGCCTTCAATTCAACTAATTCAGTGGTTGTCATTCTATACGATGCCTTAGACTAAGGTTTCAATCTTAGTTTGATATCAATAAATAAATAAAACTCCAATTTAAGAGGCAATCCTAACAATTCTTCTAGAAAAACAACATGAAAATTCATAAAGAAAGGATAATCTTCAATTGATAGTTCCTTAGTTTACTCCATTTCATTTATATTGATGATAAATGATGGACATCATTTTCCTTGGGCCTTCCTGAATTACATTGTATAAATCTACCTAAGCCTTAACTCCCTTTTCTCACCTTGAATTAGTGGCTAATTTAAAGAATCATCTAGACACTCAACCTTTTATAGATAACATTCAACCTTGGCCTTATGATTCACAAGTCATTTGACTCCTAAGATCACATCATATGACCCTAGTGGTGCTATATAAAGATCCACTATTGTTTTGAATTTAGGCAATATAATTTTGTATTTAACTAAACACTTCTCAACTTGGACTCTAGAATCATTCTTGTATTGTACCAAACATGCATTTGCCATTACACCAGCTTTTCTAGACAATTTATTTAGAATTCTAGGAGCTATAACACATTATATAGCCCTTGTATCTATTAATATGGAAAATGGATGTTAAAAAAAATACCTAATAGTTATATGGGTGAAGCTTAGAATTTAGATTGTCCATTATCAACTACCACATGAATATGTTGATGAAAAGTTCCTTACTAAGGCTCAGAACCTTTGTTTCTCAACTTATCTTAGGTACACTCACATGTAAAATGGTCACCTCCATATATGAAGCAACCTCCTAGTGGTCCCTTCCTATCAAACTATTGGTTTCCCTTGAAACTACATTTGAAACCATTACCCATTTTTTTTTACTTGAACCACTATTGAATATGATATTATGACTCTTGAATTGACTCTTCAATTCTCCACTCCTCTACTTCCATTTCTTTTTCTTGAAAGTTATCTTATAACTTCCAAACTTTCTATTCCTAACCTAAGTAAGAGATTTTAACTTTTTATCCTATTTGACTACTTTCTCAAAGACTTTGTCTATGTTATATGGTCCATGAATGTCCACCTCTCCACCAATATGGGGTTTTAATGCCATGATGAACTTTATAATACTGAACCTCTCTTTTGCCTAATATTGAGATACATATTTTAAAATTTTGGTGAACTGTTCCTATTACTCATTCACTAACAAGTTCCCTTGTTTATATTTTGGAAATATGTTAGATTTTGGTCAAAATATTACTATGGAATCCACTGTGATTTGAATAGTATCACAAACTACTCCCAAGTAGTGGTGGTCAAGTTTAGAATCATTTATAAATTCTTATTGGCCCTTCATGTAACTTCTTCTCTAGCCAATTCATATGATCCCCAAATGGATTTGGTGACCTATAAGTAATTTTGAATCTCAAAATACTCATTCATTTTACTCAACCATGCTTCAGTTCCATACCCCATAATGGTTCCATCAAACTTAGGTGGATTCACCTTTTTCATATCCCTTACTAATTTCAAAACTACAAGTTCTCTCACATCCTAAGGCACTTCCTTGTGTCTTCACTCTTATAAGATTTCCTACTCAATAGGATTCTCTTCAAGCTCATCCTAATGGTGTTCTTCCTCATTTCCATGAAATTCCTATTCTAGGGCTACAATTCTATCTGTAGTCTCATTCATGGCTGGAAGAATATGAAATAACTTTATTGCTTATTCAGTGGAAAATTGGTTAGGATCAAATAGAGGGTTAATAAAATTCGAAGTAACATTTATAGATGTTCTTTCTCACACCATTATTATTTATGATAAAAAAATATTACAAAAACATTAGTAGACACATTAAGTCCTAGATTTCAAGTCACAAATATGATACCATAATGTGACATCCCCACAGGGATTTACTAGAATAATTTAAAATTTGTTTTAAAAAAATTACATATCACTTATTCTTTCATTATATTAAACCATGAGAATATAATTAGTGATATTAAGAAACTAACTAAGCATACTAAATATATGTAAACATGTATCATTAATAGTTACTAATCACTAGCATCTTATGTAGCATAACACAACTACATAAGTAAAGTAATTACATTAAAATCCAACCATGGTTAGTAAAATAATATATCCACTACTATAAATATACAGTAATTAATCAATTACATTTCCAATAGGTGTTATTCCTCAACATAAATACAATAATTGATACAATGTTCCATAGAGCTCGATTCACTCTAACTCTAGTATCTCTAATAATCTCAAGTGTAGTATCCAATAAGTAGTGTAGTAGGGAGGGAAAAAATCTTCTAAGAAATTTTCCACACCAATCATAGACTATCAATCCCCCACATTATTTCCTAAACATGGAATGGCCCTCCCTTCATTGATGGGTAGATAGTGATGGTGCAGAATCCAAAGAGACATGCTAGTACCTATGTGTTGTAAGATTTCAACTACATGATGTGTACCATAAATAAAATATGTTCTAACATAATATTGCAAAAAAATGTAAATCGTCCATATGAAATGACAATGTCTATCTAAACATTATTGTGTCCAAATATTTCAAATAGATATTGATCTTAAGGATCGGTCAAGTTCATACACACCACTTAATAGGATTATTTTCATTTGGGATTGGTGATGCTAACTAAGCTAGAAAATTCTATTTCACTACTTAGTTAGTACCATCAATGTGAGATTTTGTTAACATTAATATAACCAATAGATTCATGTAAATTATTTCTAATATCCAGTACTAACACATGTTAATTATTGAAGTAATTACATTGTGTACATTTAGTCCATCAAACATATGAATGAATCTCTAAAATAATATTTAATAGTAAGTTTATTTCCCAAATGGTTAAAAAATAAACTTGAAATACACACAAAATCTTAGATAAAATTCAAATATTTACATATATCAGTATCTTGGTATATTGTTCATATTCTTAGTAGAAACTAGCAGTCATAGTTAATATAAAGATTAATTAACTCATAAATAAAACACCTATTCTTTCATTTATGAAATTATGGCTTATAAGTATAATTATAGTTTCCCCATCCTTTGGAATTTCATGACTTACTTTATTTTTAACTTTCTATGAGTGTAGGCATGTTACCTATTATATAAATATGGGCTATATATGTATATCACAATTTAAACAAATGCACAATCTATTAAAGTATAATCTTGTAGTGTTTCATACATATGTATTATAACATATATTCATAAAACACATAAACTCAATTATTTGTTATCTATATACTAAATGTATACATGCATGTCAATCTTTGAATAATGATACATAGTCATAGGTATATATTTGTATACCTTATTCAACATAGTCTCTATCTTATGTTTACTTAATTTAAAATCATATTGTTATAGTAGATAATCCTCATAACACTCTATATTTCAAAAGATAATATACATTCAATACATATATAATGTATATATATTAATTATTCATAGCTAACATAGTTGACATATATATTTATGTGTGTGTGTATTTTTTGTTCAATAAATCATCCTAATTACACACAATTGATATATATATATATATATATATATATATATATATATATATATATATATATATATATATTCACTGATCGTTATTAACTTAAATATAAAATCAACATAATTATAAAAATGTGTATATTATATTCATAATATACTTAAATAAAAATCAAATTAGGTGTGTGTGTGTGTGTGTGTGTGTGTGTGTGTGTGTGTGTGTGTACAGTCTCTATTTCCATATGATTTTATACACATATACTCAGTCCCTATGTGTATGCAATAAAAATAAATGACAACCCATAAATATTTATATATATGTATCAAAAGAATTGATAAAAACCTAAATTCTCTTTAATCCATTTAAAATCCTTTGTAATCATTTATATCAAGAACTCATAACCTGTATGTTGTCTTTCTAAAAAACTAAATCTTAAATATATGTATAGATATATAAGTCTATAATCATAGGGTCGATTGCCTCCATACATGAGTATATAAATATATATGAATACATTTATTTTGATCCTTTAACACACACACACACACACACACACACACACACACACACACACACACACACACACACACACACACACACACACACACACACACACACACACACACACACACACACACACACACAAAAATTCCAAAAATCTTAATCTAGATATGCATATATGTCAATTTAATCACCCAGGGTTCAATCTTTAGCTAGGGCATTCTATTGCCAAACCACTACATTCAATCTTTATCTTAAATTCTTAATACCAACTCAATTTTTTTATAGTCTTAGGGTTTTAATAGTTATATGGCTTAGTTTTATGGATGTTCAGACCATCCAAAGGGCTTAACCTTCATTCTTTACTCAAGATTAAAATATTTACAAAGCCCTAATAATTCAAACATAATTAGAATTCTTATAAGCAATGAAATTAATTACTTCACCAACCTCTCTAGTTGTTTCTAATCCGATACTAAATGAACTAGTGTATTCTAATTATTGTTTGATTTGTGCTATTTTATACTCCTTATCCATGTTTCCTTCTCCTCCATGATTCACCTCTTATCTTGATCTACTCATCCAAGTCCTTTCCATTTAAAATTGCATGCAAACTCTCCCAATTCGCAATCACCATGTTTTTCCATTCCAAATAGGGACTAAAACTAGTTAAGCTCCATTAACAATGCTTAATAAAATACCTAATTTCCCTTTACTCTAACTTTCCATAATTATTTAATCATTAATATATTCATTTCAAAATTATGTATGTTACTCTACATTACAAGTCTGAGTAACTCACTATAAAAGTCCACTTAAAACATTATTAGCAATGATAAGTATTACTTCCACTTCAACATAGTTTATGCACATTAGAAATATTAGGATTAGACCTTAGGTTATAATATAATTTCTAAAAAATCTTTTAAAGATAAACAATATCATGATTTTAAAATAATATTGTAATCTAACAATAAAGTGATGGTATCCTTTTATCCAAAAAATATAAATTGGATAATTAGTATCCTATCCATAATAGTAGTATAGAAATAAAATTATCACTTTATTACTATTTTATATAGATTATATATGTCTTTTGTTAACTTATTACCTTTAGGTGTATATTGATATTCTCGAATATCAACTATAATAAATAATGTTCCAAAATATTGAAAATATGTTTTTAATAGTCTATATAGAATAGTAAGTAGATATCATCCATATAGATTTATATTCCCATAATCATAGACAACATGAATATAGTAACATAATACAATTATATTATAACATTATGCACTAAATCTATGTAAAATATACACAATGAAATCATACACAAGATTCATTCCATTTATAAGTACTAAAATTAAACTAACATTCACTAACATGTAAAATCTAGTATCTAACTACAATTGACTTGAAAAACATACTAGCTCTAACAATCCAAACACACAATGCATATAACATGTAAAATATAATGTGGTGTGTGCATGGGTTTTATCAATTTCTCTATCATCCTTCACCATCTCCATCTACATCACCCTCTCTTATGATGCTCTCCTTCCATCGTGTTCTAAGGGATGACATTTCCTACATATAACTCATGACAAGAAGTTAGTTAGTCCAATTAATCATGATATATATAATAAAACAATGTTATAACAACAAATGTAACATATTTAATATGTAAAGAAGTCACAATATATCCAACTCATAACAATAAAATCATGAAATCCAAGTAGCATACAACTATCCCATAAAATCTCATGACTTATAGTTTAGTTAAAAATTAACTAATCAACTTAAAAACCATACTAATCCATAGATAATTAGGTAAAACAACTTAGTGAAAAATCAAAATGTAACATCATTTCTTTAAAATTCATCAAAATTAGGTAAATATGAAGAAACAGTATCATAAGTAAGATTAGTGTAAATAACTAAAAATTTAAAAACATGATTTTATATACTATCTTCCAATGTAATGGGTGGATAAAACACTATATGATGAGAAACGTGATGAGAATACTTGGCATCAAATATGTTATCCTTTTATACAAGTCCTTGCCTACCTTGTTGATCACATGTCTCAATAGGATTAATAATTCCCTATTCATATTTTCCAAGACCCTATCCTATGTAACCCATTTTTTTGAAATATCTCAATGAATATAGATAAGTGAATATATTATCATATACTCTAGAGGTTTTTGAGGGAGTTATACATGAAATATGTATAGTGTACTAGATAGGTGATGTAGCAAACTCTATGTGAGGAATATAATTGTATGAAGGATCTATATGTTTACAATATTTGAATGGTTCTTGATCCATAGGGCATGTGTGTATATTACATTTGTAATTGAATTTAAAACATGCATATAAAGTTGATGAAACTACATGCATATCATGAATCCAAGGTCTTCCAAACAAGATATTATAATTAAGATCATTAGGCATAACTTGACATGTTGTACGTAGTGTTTTAGGTCTCAATGTAAGGTTTAGTCTAATTTAACCCAAAACTTTACATGGAATATTATTAAACACATAGATGTTCATATCAAAAGGATATAAATCCTTATCATGTATATTAATAAGTTTTATAAAAGAGATATTAAAAATGTTCAGCCCTGATCCATTGTCAACTAACACTCTTTTGACACCCACCTTGTTAATTCACAATGCAATGTAGTAAGGTGGGTGTTGATCTATGAAGTGACGAGGTGGGATATATTCTTTATCAAATTAAATATGCTCTTCAATCCATTTCATAGTATTTATTATAGAAGTAACATAAGTTGGATATGTTGCGTGAGGCACCTTAGTATCATGGAGTGTTTCATACAAAATATATTTGTATGTGTCAAAATGTTGTAGGATATCAAAAATTGGCTGAAGGAACACTATTTTGGTTGAAAAACTATATCCATGGGTTTGTATAACCTATCATTCTTTAGTACCACTTGTGGACATCATAGCATGGACCATAGGGTCTACTACAAGCATAAAACTAGTAGTAGAAGTGGGATAGTATCTAGATGTGTAGGTTTGATAAGTAGGAGGGATAAATGAAACCATTGATGTTTTCATATGTCTAGTAGTAATAGATACAGAATCAAAGTGAACCAAATAGATAAAATCATCTAAAGGAAAATTGTTAATTTTAGGTAGCATGTTTGTTATATTATTTATTATATATTCTATGTGTAAAGAGTTGTTTCTTAATTAAATTCCACATAAGATAAGATAACATGTTAGAGGCATAATGAAATATGACATATATTTTAATTGATTTAAAGCATCATGTATATATTTATTTATGTCATCTTTGAATTCATTCCAAATGAAAGGAAATAAACATGCAAGAGAATATAGAAAACTTTACATAAAAAAGTGATAAATTTCATTTGTTATTATTATCATCATTATATAAAAAACAAATCAGAAAATACAGGGATCTAAAATATGAACTGGGTCCCAAAAGGATAGAAACATAAAACTTGATGTTAGGGTTTTTCACACTATTCAAATTAACTTAAGTTCACCAAATGATTTTAATTTTAAGGGATTATGGAATGTAAACCCTAGGTGGTTAAAGGGTATGAGTATAGTAAATAAGGGGAGAGATATGTAATAAATATAACCACTAATTTGTGTTAGAATAAACCTAATTTAATATTTGAAAAAATTGCAATAAATGACACAAATAAATACTTAGCTAGAAACTGATTGAAATGGATGATCTAGAGGCTAACAACTAGCATTGAAGTTGATTAGGGTGTCATGAATAGGTTCTAGGTATCATAAACCTCCTAGATAGTAGTGTGATACCTCGGATAGTAGTGTACTACACTAGTATCCTCATGTTTAATATTAGTGTCCTTATGTAGGGAATGATGTAAACTTTTATAAGTAGCTATGTTTGAGTCTGATAAAAATGTTCTTATGCAGATGAAACTTGATTCATTATTTGTGACCTATTTTATACTAATTTTATAAGAAAACCCTAGATCTTCATGTTCTTATGGTATTTAATAAGGACACGTATCAAAAGTGTGATGTTAGCTAGGTAGATTGAATGGCCTCAACACCCTATTATGTTGAGATTTGCCTACATACCAATACCTCGAGAGGGGATCAAGCTCAATGTAGTTCTCCCAATCTAAGTGCTAGTGCAAGTGCAGGTGAATGTTAGTATGAGTGTCAACTTGATTTCTTTTAATGAGACTTGAGACTATAGATCTAGGTATTATGAACTTAGGATTATTGTAGATGATTTTATTTAAAATTAGTTCAAAATATGGATCAATAACCTGGATTTTTCAAAACTTATTATAAGATTGTTTGTGTATTTTACATTTAATTTCCATCTAGTGGATAAAGGGCTAAAGTCATGTATACATATTGATCTGGTGATTTTATGGAGTTTGAAATAGGTATAGGCCAATCTTAGATGTCTTAAGAATTGAAAACATATATTTTTGGGTTGAAATTAGGCAAGGGACACTAGCACGGTCCCTTCATCACTAGCAAAGTGTGCTAGTGTCCAAAGAACTATGCCAGTGTCTAGTTGGTAAAACCTAGGCACTAGGGTCCTAGATCCATAGGGGAAAGTTTTTGGACTGATTTTGGGATGTCTAGGGATATGTAATAACCAAAAAAATATATGGATAAGGGTCAAGAAGGGATAGGTATGGGTGGTATCAAATGACACTCATTAAACTCAAGTAACATTTTATATGACTACACATAAGGACATGCAACAATTTAACTTGGGGGAGGGAGGGGGTATGTTAAAGACAAGAAATACAACTCATCTCTAATATTTTAATCATATACACCCCTTCTAATTTGTCCATTCTCATAACATTACCCATGCCTTTATCCTTATTTTTCATCTATGTTCCATATTAATATCGTCATGATATAAGTTAAATGATTTATAGATGAAATAATATTGTTTAAAGGTTTATATGTGTATTTACTAATATATTTGACTGAGGAACCTACATACATAAGAAGATAATAATCTATGAATTTTATAATGGCCTACATTCATTGAATTTATAACACCTATAACCATTATGTTGGTTATATTTACAACCATATATTGGTTGGATATTGAATACATAGACCACCTACAACAACTAGGAAACATCTAAAACTATTTTTATAACTTATCTAAAATATATTTTTAAAAATCACTTGCAACATCTTCCATAAAAATAATTGACAAGATCTACCCAAAAAGCACCTTCAAAAATCGGTTGTGTAAATAGAGTTAAACCTTAACATGTGGTGTATAACTAGAGATAGAAACATCCCATGATTTTAGGAACTATTTTTTTTTCAATAAATATAAGGATGATAAAATTTAATAATCCCTCTCCATTTTTTAATTTTACTATTGTAAAAAAATTCTTAACACTGTAAATATTATTGTTAATGTTATAGCTAATAATGTATTTTGGTATTTTGGAACAATAGTTGATCTACAATTCTAAATAATATATCTTAGTAATATTTTGAATAAACAACTACCTCCCCTATATAATTAGTAGATGCATAAGTTTTAAGTTATTCAAGAGTCAATAATAAATATAAAATTAGTAAGAAGTTAATGTTGACCATTTTTCCCCATAAGCCAAAATGGGTCAAGCCCCTATAGCCAAAATCTTGTATAGGGGCCTTTTATAATGTCATGGAGAATGTTGAAGAAACCCTATGTGATTTTAAGTGTTATTTGAATGACATAGGAAGCTCATGTGATTCATATAGTTATTCATTGTGTTCACCTAGGCATCTTAGGTCTAGTGGTATAAAGTACAAGTGGTCAATTTGTTGAGACCAAATCTCACACGTGTGGACAAATCAAGAGGAATTGGTCATATAGGTGTGTTCACTTTTATACCAAGCTCATACACACCAAATATTAGGTCCTCCAATAAATCATGAATGAATATATGGATATATAAATTTGTCTTCTTGACCAAATTCTATTATTTTTTCCCATACTTAGCCATTTTCAACAAAGTTCTAGCAAATCCAAATGAACACTTTCACAAAGCAATATCTCACACATGTAGAAGTTGAAAGGGAAAGGTGACCACATGGGTTTATTCAAATTGGTCCCAAGTTTCTATGTTCTAATTTTTATTTTCTCTATTGAAGCATAAATAGAGTTATACATGTGCAAATTTGGGCTCCCAAGCATTTTTGCCAGGTTTCCCATATTTAGTCATTTGAGCTCAGCCATCACCAGGATGTCATGCAAGAGAAACTGGAAAAACCAACTTGTGAATTTATTATCTCACTTAGGAATCCTTTCATGACCAATAGAGTAAGAATAAATGTAGATTTACATGCCAAGATCATCCTCAAAAAAATTTAGACCCACACAAGCTTTCTAACTCAAGATATAAATCTTCAAAGATGGACCTATGCAGTGAGATGTTTGTGTGAATGTCAAGTTTAATATAAAAAAATTAGGTCCTTTTGATATTAAATTTTATGGTCATGTGAACATTAATGATGGTCACACTAACATTAAAATATGTCTCACAGACTATTAATTTTAAGACCATGGACTAGTCGTTGTCTTTCAAACAATGGTCCTCAGTTGATCATACATCTCAATCCAGTGGGTGAGATGATTTAAATAATTTGAGATATCAAGGGGATAAAATATGGAGCAAGTACATGAAGCTACAAACTGATAGCAAAATCTTAAGGATTAACGTGTGTTCGACACATGGCATAAGCAGAGATAAGGTTGAAAATTCAAAGGTGGATCTGAGGGCTCACATTTGTTCATATCTAGAATATTTAATGGAGAAAATGAGAGTAAATGTGTCAATGAGATAGGTCATAGTTTAAAATCAAATTATAGTGAAGGTGATCCCATGGTTTTTGATGGAGGTTGAGAATCCATTTTTTACTATGGAAAGTAGGGTCTTATAGGTTTTTCCTAATGCTAATAAAGCTCGTTCGAATGCCATGGAGTGGTCTAGATGATGTAGTCAAGTATGAGGAACATAAGTAACTTCCATTAGGGATGAATATTGATCTCTATTTTTATAATTTGTACTATGCATTCTTTCTCATGATTGATTCACCATTTCTAAAGAAGGATCCATACATAGTGAACTCTTGGCTCCTACAGAGATAAAGTGGATTTATTTAGACCTAATGGAATCCAAAGGGTGCTAAATTATCCATGGGTCTATTTTAATATAAATAATATAGGATAACCAATGTCCTTAGATTGATTTTCCATCTATAGGTGGGAACTGTGATCCAGATATGGAAATGGGTGTATGTAATAAATGTAATGATGTCCATCATCAAAAAAGTAGGTACTTTTCTGCCCAAGGCATGGCATGTTTATCAGTATTAGGATTCAAGGATTTGATCCTCATGATTAGGGTAAGTGGACTTAGGGTCCCAAGGTGGTGATTTGGTACTTGGAATGGTAGTTAAGGGCATTGTTTCCATTAAAATAGACTTTAACACTATGCATGTGAAGCCATTTTCTTTTATTGAGATCTCTCAATGAATGAAAGGAGCTTGATAATTATTGAGATAAAAATAAATTTATTTTTTGAACAGGGTATGCAAATAAAAATGAAATCAAAGGTTTCCACCTCACTTCTTGTTCTAGAGGGATTTCATCCATTCTCAAAGTCATTGTTCCCTCTCTCTCTTGCTCCCCTTTTCTATAAATATAGCTCTAGAGCTATTGTAAAAAAAATTCTACTCCATGTATGATGACGCCTTAATGTAATGACATTATATTTTACCTTTGAACATTAATTTAAATCTGATTTTTTAGTTCTTGAATAATTGTCTGAGTATTCAAGTGATGTATGGTGATACAAAGTGATTTTTTCTATCCTTTCTTCCCTTATCCTTTCATGTTTATGTAGGATTTTCCATTCTAATAGTTCATATGGAGTGTTGTCAAGTGTATGAGGCTATCTTTTAAGTGTAAAATGAGACTTAGTGATTAAAACAAGCCTATGGTTCACCTACCTTGGATAGATCTCATACATCTCACCTCCATATTAAAATACTCATTTTAGAATCCATAGGTCTTGAAAGTTAGTTTGTGTGCCTTGTTTCTTAGTGAAGGAAATTATGATGATCATATGGAATACATATTAGTGTATAAATCCCTTAGATTACGTTCAATTTATGCAACAAGAATTAACATAGGTGAAAGCACTTCAATATACATTCAAGGAGCTAGCCCTTAAAATATAGAGGCTCACTTCCACTATAGGTACACCCACATATTTAGAAGTGTTCCAATGTTTACCAAATATAGAAGGGGATTGAATAACCTCTTCTAAGATGTGAGAGTTGGCACTAATATTTTTCGCATGCTTGATGGGACTAGGTCCAAAAGAGTGGAAAAATCTTGGTGTGTCTTTCCTCTGATCAACTTTTTGAAGCAAGTAATTATCACCAATGGTGACTCCAAATCAAAGCTTCTAGTTATGAGTAGACCAGGTATGTCACATTGAAAATTTTAGTCAAGTTTCTACATATCATTTGACATATGAGGTCAATATGGACAACTATGGTGAATATCCCTATTATCCACCTCCTTATCAGTAGCCCCAATATGATCCTTATAATCCAAATGACCCTTATCACTCCTACCAAGATATGTATCATCCTTATGATGATCATGATCAATCACACTATGATCCTCACCAATAAAATGGGGACCAATATCAATCATTTATGTAAGATTATTTCCCTAATCCTTCTTATGTACATCAATCCCATCATAATATTGATCCTCATCAACCCTATTATGAGCCATCTATACCAGCACTTAAGCAAATTTTAGTGAGCCTTGACAAGTATGCTCTAAAAATATGCTCATAGAAATATTATGGCCAAACTGTCCCTACTCATCAGATCCATAATCTAAGAGAGTCATTGTAGAAAGTAAAAGAAGGATGGGCACTTGTTGAGAGAGAAAATTGGAATAATCTCATAGGTTATATGATGGATGTAATTTGTTACATTCAAATCATTGAGGACAAGATAAAAGGCCATAAATAATAGTAGGTCCAACCTCACCAATCTTATGTGCCTTCATATACACCACCTTATCCTTCTTATGCGATATCCATTCCTTTTCAAGAGACCATTTCAAGTGCCTCAGTGAAGTATGCCAAGTTCTTCATCTATTCCTCAGACCTTCCCTTCTTGGAGATCTATCTAAGAGAGTTGTTAGAGAAATAAGGGGACTGTTGTCAAACAACTTACTATTGAGTTCCAAGATTCTATCCTTCCTCAAGTGGTGAATTCATGGGGTGGGAAAATAAAGGTAGATCTTGATTTGATATCAAATGTTAAAGGAGGATATGAACCTATGCAAAAATCTCTCATCCCTCCTTAAGAGCCTCTTTGTGTTCCCTATCTTCATGAAGCCACTAACCACCTTAAATAAAATATATTCCAAGAGAATATAGATAGATAGATCAAAGAGTTGGAACTGAACACAAGGAAAGAGGAGGATAACCAAAATCAAAAGGTTTAAAAAAGACCTCTAGCTTTCCCATCTTTGAGGTCTATCCAAAGATGTTCTCAAAATGAGGAGACTCCAATTGCAAATGCTAAAGAGAATTTTGAAACTATTGAAGAATCTCAAGGAGGTCATCAGGAAAATGAAGTTCTAGTAAAATAAAGTACTCCTTATATTTCCCCACTTAACTTGATTTCCTTACAAAATTTCTTTCAAGAGTCAACCATTATTAGGGTTCTAAATTTGAAATAAGGTTCCCTTCATTCATATACCCATCCATAAGCCAACCATCACACTTCATACTCCATCTCTAGCTTATCATCCCCCCATCACATCTTACCCCCCACCACCAACCCATGAGCCTATTCATCAACTTCTCACACCACCCTTTCTTGAAAAGGAGCCTATTTTTAAATATGCAAGTGAAGAGGAGAAGATCCAAGCTATGGCTGATCAATAAGAGGTCATAAGTGATAATGAGGAAGAAATCACCATGGGAACTCCCCTTCGTGAACACAAGGGCAACTTAACCTTCTTGAGTGGAGAGGAACATATGGAAGACTCTCTTACAATTGTCTATAAATAAGGTGGCCAAGACTTGAAGGGAGAGTCATTAAATGAAGACTCTTTGTCTAATCATGAAATTGTAGATGGCCATCTCAAGCATAAAGGTGAAGTTCATTCTGTCGATCAAGTATCTATTGTCATAGAATAATCTAGTAATTCTAGTGTCTAAGATGTTGTAGACATGAAAAGTGAGGGCAAGGTGGAGGTTGAGGTTCCTCAATAAAAATTTAGAGACCCCCTAGTATTGAGCCATATTCAAAGATATGGGGACATGAAGAAGAGAAGCTTGATGCTCTCAAACATTAAACACATTCTATTAATGATGATTGGTAGCTATAAATGAATTTATTTCAAGATCTTGAATATATTTTCCAAGTTGAGGTTAAATTACATGAGAAGGTGGAGGAAATTTTTTGATGGAAGATAATGAATATTGGGTGGACTATTGAGAGCTCCTTGATGAGCTTGAGGAACTTGCAGCTGAAGAGAAACCCAATCTTATTGAGAACACCATGTAAATCAATAAGTTAAGCCTTATTCAAACACCATTGGAGGTCATGGCTAAGGAATCATATGAAAAATTTAAGGCTATCTGGATGCACATAGATGACCTATTTAGAGATACTTATTTCTCACTAAACATCATGCCAAAGAGGTTGACAGTTGCAATAAAGAAGAAGTAGGCATCAAGACTAAGAGTTAAAAAGTTGCCTACCTCAATCAATCCTGCATCTTATGATGAAATAAAATTGTCAAACTTCCCATTTGATCTTGGAGGAAGTGTTCATCTCGAATTAGTTATTATTTATGTGTGTGTTTCCTTTCTTGTTGTGTTATATTTAATAAGTGCCCTTGAAGCACATGTTGTTTCTCATCCCATGTGTTTTTTCTATTTGTGTTCCCTTGTGTTTTGTGTATTGTTAAAGGAATTTTATCTGCCAAAAATACTATACATGTGACTCCATAACCCAATGGATAGGATTAGGCAACTGCTTTGGGTTTCTTTTACATAGACATGCATTCAACCCTTGGGAAATCACCAAGAATGTTGACCATTTTTTCCCATAGGCCAAAATGGGTCAACCCCCTTATAGCCAAAATAATGTATATGTGCCTTTTATAATGTCATGGAGAATGTTTCATAAACCCTATGGATGTTAAGAGTGCTTGGAATGACTTAGTAATCTTATGGTATCCATTTAGTTCTTCATTTTGTTCACCTAGGCTTCTTGGGCCTAGTGGTAGAAAGTACAAGTCAGCAGTTTGCTGAGGCTAGATCTTTCATGTGTGGACAAGTCAAGAGGAATTAGTCATGGTTTGTTCAATTGTATGCCAAGCTCATATGCACCAAATATTAATTCATACAATAAAGCATAAAATAAGATATGGAGATCCAAAGTTGGCCTCTCAGCTAAATTCCATTGTTTTTTCCCATACTTAACCATTTTTAGGAAAGTTCTAGTAGAGTCAAGTGAGCACTTTCACAAAGTAATATCTAAAACATGTGGTAGTTATAGGGGAAAGGTGACCACATGGGTTTTTTCACATTGGTCCCAAGTTGATATGTACCAATTCCAAGGTCCTTTGATGAAGCACAAATAGATTTATACATGTATAAAGTTGGGCTATCAAGCATTTCTACTAAATTTCCCATACTTAGTCATTTGAGCTCAATTATCACTAGGATGTCATGAAAGAGTAAGTGTAACAACTAACTTGTGGATTTAGTATATTTCTCAAGAATCCTCATGTAAATAGTGGAGCAAATGCAAATGCAGGTTTACATGCCAGTATCTTCCTCAAAAAAATTTAGACCTGCATGAGCGTTTTGGATCAAGATATAAATCTTAAAAGATGGACCTATACAATGAGATATTCATGAAAATGTTAATTTTAATATATAACAAATTAGGTCCTTTTTAACTTAAATTTTATGGTTGTGCAAACATCAATGAGGATCATGTGAATGTTAAAATACATCTTATAGACTATCAATTTTAAGACCATGGACTAGCCATTACATTTCAAATAATGGGTCCCAACAAGATCAGCTATCCTCACTCAATCATACTTCTACATCCAATGGCATGAGATAAGTCAAATAATTAGAGAGTTAAATGGGTTGATACATGACACAAACATGTAAATCTATAGACTAACAATAATATCTTAAGGATTAATGTGTGTTCAACATGTGGCATAAGTGGAGACAAGGTTGACAATTCAAAGGCAGATCCAAGGGCTCACTTTTATTTGAATCTAAAAGATATGACAGAGTGACAAATTTTGATAGCCACTTAGGGCAAAGGTGAGCCCAATGTTTTTGATGAAGGTCAAGTATCCATTTTCAACCATGGAAAGTGGGGTCTTGTAGGGTTTTCACAATGTCATTAAAGCTCATTTGCATGCCACTAAGAGGTCCAATTGATGTCATCAATTATGAACATAATAAACCACCATTGGGGCTGAATATTGATATATGTTTTGATAATTTATACAATGCAAGGTTATTTCTCATGATTAGCTCACCATTTATAAATAAGGGTCCATACACAGTGAACTCTTGGCTCTTACAGAGATAAATTGGATCTATTTGGACCCGATGGAGTCTATAAGGTTATAAATGATCCATGGGTATATTTTAATATAAATACTATAGGAAAACCAATGTCCTTAGATTGGTTTTCCATCTATAGGTGGGACCTATGATCCAGATATGGAAATGGTAAAATATGTAATAATTACAAGGGTACCCATCATCAACAATGTAGGTACTTTGCTACCCAAGGCATGGCATGTTTGTTAGTATTAGCATTTGAGGATTTGATCTTCATGATCAGAGTAAGTGGACTTAGGGTCTTGAGGTGGTGAGTTGGTACTTCAAAAGGTAGTTAAGGGCATTATTTCTATTTAAACAGAATTTGGAACTATGCATAAGAAGACCTTGTTTTCTAATGAAATCCCTAAACCAATGAAAGGAGCTTGATAATTATTGAGATAATAGGAAATTTGTTTGTTGAACAAGGCACACAAATAAAAAGGCAATAAAAGGTTGTCACCTCACTTATTGATATGGAGGGCTTTCCTCCCTACTCGAAGGCATTGTTCCCTCTCTCTCTTTCACCCCTTTTCTATAAATATAGCTCTAGAGCTATTGTAAAAAAAAAATTATGATCCATGTATGGAAAATACCTACTAGAATGACATTATATTTTTCCTTCAAACATTAATAAAAATTTGATTTTTATTTCTTAAACAATTGTGTGAGTGTGCAAGTTATGTATGGTGATGCAAAGTGATTGTTCTCTATCCTTTCTTCCCTTATCCTTTCATGTTTGTGCAAGATTTTCCATTCCAACAAGTCATAGTGTATGAACCTATCTTTGAAGTGTACAATGAGCCTTAGTGCTTAAAACTAGCCTATGGTTCACTTACCTTGGATAGATCTCATACATGTCACCTCCATGTTGAAATACTCATGTTCAAATCCATAGGACTCAAAATTTAGTTTGTGTGCCTTGTTTCTTAGTGCAGGAAAGTATGATGATCATATGGAATACAACTTGGTGTATTACCCCCTTATATTAGGTTTAATTTATGCATCTTCTAACTCTTTTCCCATAAGCAAGGATTAGCATAGGTAGAAACACTTCAAGATACATTCAGGGAGCTAGCCCTAAAAATCAAGAGGCTCACTTCCACTATAGGTACACCCACATACTTAGAAGTGTTCCCATGTTGCCAAAATCTGGAAGGGGATTGAACACCCTCTTCTAGGGTGTGAGATTTGGCACCAATAATTAGTAAGGGAGATAAGTTGGAGTTAATGAGTAATTTTTTTTATTGTTTTAATTTTCTTATAGCATATCCATTATGAAATAAATATAGTTTTGATACGTAACTCACATATATTAAAGGATGGAATTCAAGTCACAATATAAATGAGTTTGGGCCCACTCACATGGATCTAGTAGACTAATTTATCATCCATTAGTATTATTTATATTTATCTATTTATTTACTCATGTATTTATTATTTCATGTTGAATATTTTATATGATATAATATGAGCATAAACATTCTTCCATTCAAAACATTTAATTCATTTGATGAGGGAGGTTTTCAAAATATTTCTAATTTCCCTTTCATGCAAGCATGCTTTCAATTCTCATCATTTCCCTTCTATAAGTGTGTTTTAATTACATAATAATTAGGAACCTAACATTCAAGAGAAAGTAGTGCCTCACATATAGTTACAACATCTTACCAATGTATATGGACATTGGGTTGAAAATTTAATTAAAACAATCACCAATAAACTAAGTGGCTCCCCATATGGAATACATTTTGTCTAATTATACATAGTGAGTCATCTAAATCAAGTTTAATTGGTGGTTTGATTTCCATTATCGATAATAATTAATTTATTTAAAGTGTTATTATAACTAAAACTAAAACTAGTTATAAGATTAAAGATTAAAAAAATATGATGAAATCATCCAATTCAAGGGGTGAAATATTCCTTAAGTTCTAGTCTATTTTGAATATTTACTTGATAAGAACACCAAGTAAATCAAGAAGGAAATGTAAGAAGAACCAATGGGATATATATAGTATGAAATGATAAACATTTATACTATATAAAAATCCAAGTATGTGAAAATTAGTACTCGTTTCATAATTTTCAAACCACTCAAGACATAACATTAAAATGAACATGCCTCACCTCTTTATACATTTGTTAAAAAAAATGGAAAGAAACATTCAAAGAGGAAAAATGCATGAATTGGCCCATCACTTCTTGATAAATTTGATAGTTTAAAAGGTATTTCATAATAAAATTATACCTAAATCATTATGGGACATATTTATTTCTATATTTTACACTCCTCTATAGGATTATGTTTCATAATATATCTAGGAAAAAAAGAAAGGAAATAATCTCCATTGCACAATAAGGCACCAAATAAGACTATACATCACATGCATCCTAATACATGGGAAGAACTTGTCATATTTTTATATTAAGATGATGATATTCCACATGTATAAACCAAGATCAGAGTATAGTTTGAAAATATTTTTATAAAGAACCCTAGTATGGTTTCATATGGATGTGTAATAGTTTAAGTTGGGTGGGGGGGGGGGGGGTTGGGGTTTGTGGGTGTGGGGTGTGTGATAAGGCCAAGAAATGGAACTCATCTCTAATATTATAATCATATACACCCCTTCTGATTTGGCCATTGTCACAGCACTACCCATGCCTTTATCCCTATTTTCTATCCATGTTCCATATGATTGTTATCATGATTTAAGTTAAATTATTTATAGATGAAATAATATAGTTTAAAGGTGTATATGCCAATTTACTAATATTTTTGATTGAGGAACCCACAACCACAATAAGATAGGAATCTATACATTTTATAGTGGCCTACATTCATTGAATATATAACATTCGTAATCATTTTGGTGAATACAATCACAACCATATATTGGTTGGATATTGAATACATATACCACCCATATCAAACTAGAAATCACCTACAATAACTATTGTAGTTCACCTATAGTATCTTCCAAAAAATCACCTGGAACATCTTCCCTAAAAATAACCATCAATATTTGCCTATAAATCACCTATAGAAATTAGTTGTGTAAACAAATTTATAAACCTTGATAGATGGTGCACAACTAGAGATAGAAATGTCCCATGATTTGAGGAGCTATTTTTAAAATAAATTTAGGGATGGTAAACTTAAATATTCCTTCTCCATTTTTATTATTTTAATATTTTAACAAAATATTCAACATTGTAAATATTTCTTTTATTTTTGTAACTAATAGTGTATTTTGGGACAATAATTGATCTTCAGTTTTAACCATTAGATATTATAAATCCTTTGAATAAGCAATTTCCTCACCTATATAAGGAGTAGAGGCATAGGTTTTAATTTAATCAAGAATGATTAATAAATATAAAATATGTAAGAAGTTAGTAAGGGGGATAAGTTAGAGTTAATGATTAATTTTTATATTATTATCATTTTTTTGTATCATAACCATTATGAAATAAATATATTTTGAAGAAGTAACTCACCATTATAATAGGAGGGAATTTAAGCAATAGTATAAAAAATATTTGGCCCACACAAATGGATCTGGTGGACTAGTTTCTCATCTGTTAGTATTAGTTATATTTAAGTATTTATTTATGTATGTATTTCTTATTTCATATTAAATATGTTGAATGATATCAAATGTGTATAAACATTATTCCATTCAAAAAAATTAATTCATTTGGTGTTGGAGAATTTTGAAATAGTTCTAATTTCCCTTTCATGAAAGTGTGTTTTCAATTCTTATCATTTCCCTTCTCTAAGTTAATAATTAAGAACCCAACCTTCAAGAGGGACTTGTGCCTCACATACAATGTCAACATCTTACCAAAGTATATGGACCTAAAGTTGAAAATTTAATTAAAACAATCACCATCAAACCAAGTGTCTACACCTATGGAGTAAATTTTATCCAATTATAGATAGTGAGTGGACTACATCAAGTTTAATTAGTGGTTTTATTTCTCTCGTCAACAATGATTAATTTGTTGAATCTGTTATTATAACTAGAAATAAATATAAATATAAGATTAAAGATATATATATATATATATATATATATATATATATATATATCCAACTCAAGGGGATAAATATTCTAAAAGGTCTAGTCCATTTTGAATATTTACTTGACAAGAATGACAAGTAAATCAAAAAGGAAATGCAAGAAGAACCAATGGGATATAAAGAGTATGAAATGATAAACATTGGTACTACAAAAGAATACAAGTATGTGAACATTAGTAGATGATGTTTAAATGAATACAAATTATTATTCATAAATATTTTAAAAATATATAAATATGGTTTTTATTAAAATTATGTTGATATTAAGTATTTTAGGCCTAAATAAAAAATTCATAACATTGCATTTAATCCTAGTGATAACATCTATAGGTAGAAATAGAGGGAATTGTAATACCAAGGTCGCTAGTAAAATATATAAAGAATTAAATAAGATGTTATATGTCATAATAATATTTATAATTCATCATTGACATAGATAGATAAATTTTTAAATATAATAAATAAAAAAGGACAACTTAGAATATGTGTTGATTTTTACAATTTAAATTAAAGATAATTACACATTATCCATAATGCATCAGGTCTTGCAATAAGTTACTAAATTTGAGATGATGTACATGATTGATATTTTATATATGTATAATCAATTGGAAGTGTCTCCTAAATATTATCACAATACTACCTTTATAACTCCTTGGGGTTCTTTTCCATATATATGAAATTAATTTGGACTCATTAATGTAGGTGCAACATTCAAGAGCAATATGGATATATCCTTTAGTGATAGGAATAAAATATCTTGTAGTTTAACTTGATTATCTTATAGTATTAAATAATATTATAAAATTCCACCATGAACACCTCATTTTATTTTTGAAATATATTAAGCTCATGGCATGTTATTGAATCCCAAAAAATCACTTTTTGTAGTCACTAAAGGGAAGCTTTTGGGTCACATAGTTCTAAAAGAATGAATTATAATTGATCCAAAAAGAGTAAAATAAATACACCAACTATTTATCCTAAATTTAAATCATGGGACATACTCATTCTATGGCAAGGTGAATTTTTTTAGGAGATTTTTACTTGATTTTATAGAACTAATAAGAATATCTAGCTTAGATTATGCAAAATAAAGTGTCTTTTAAATGGATCAGTGATAGTAATAAAGATATTTATGAGATAAATAAATATATTTCTAACTCCCTCATTTTGGTATCTCTATATTTCAATAAATATTTTATCACTTATTATTATTCCTTTGAGTATAGATTCTTAGCTATTTTGGCATAAAATAATGAAGATGGAATAACTCCAATTTGTTTCATGACTTATCCTCATAAAGATTAAAATATAAAATATTATCCTTTTGAAAGGAATTCTTATTATGTGTTAGAATCCACTAATCATTTTAGAATCTAAAATATGAATTTTAATAATGTAATGATGGTTATTGACACTGTTATAAGTCCATCTTAATGAACATGAATGCGATTGGAAGAGAGAAGGGTGGATTTCCAAAGTTCATGAATAATATTTATATATCAAACCTATAAATATGGTAAAATGTATAGGCATATGCCAATTAATTGTATAATGAGATGATGATCAAAGGAAAGTTGTATTAGAAGAGGTGAACAAAGAAAAATTATAGGATCTACCATTAGTAGTTTTTATTGGTTTTTTTGATAAATGGTACTTAGATATTTCAAATTTTATGATATTTGGGGAATTTCACAAACATATAAGTACTAATTAATAAGAGTGTTCAAAATAATATCCATCAAGTATATCATTTAGGATAATACTCTTTAGAAAAATGGTATGGATGACTTCTTGACGTGTGATGATAAACAATACAAAAATATTGATAGAGGTTTTTCATAGTAAAACATGTCATAAGTATATTTATTCACCCATAAAAAAATTAAAAATTATAATATATCACTATTAATACCACACAATCTTAAAAGATACTCAAGAATGGGTTTAGAGATGTGAGGCATGTTAGAAATTTTTTAGAAGGCCAAGAACTTCAGGACTTCATCTTAGATAAGTAGTGAATTAAGATCCATTTAAATAGTGTGGTCAATACTTCATTGGCACACAAAACACACATTTAAATGATTGGAATACACATGTTCTCATGGCCATAGATTATTCACACAATGGTTGAGGCCATTCCTATATATACCCATTTAAAATATTGTTATCATATATACCCCTTCTACTTGGCCATTTTTTCAACCTTACCATGCCTTTAAAATATTTTCCATCCATGATCCATATGAATATAATCATGTTATAAGTTAAATCATTTTTAGATGAAATAATATAGTTTAATGGTATACATGTGGATTTACTAATATGTTTGACTAAGGAATCCATAGCCATAAGAAGAGAATAAACTATGCATTTTATAATGGAATACATTTATTGACTATTAAACACCCACGACCATTCTATTAAATGAATTTAAAACCATATTGGGGGGGGGTTGGGGGGGCGGAAAAAGTGGATAGATTTTGTGTTTAAATTGATTTGAATAATTTCACATATGTGGTTTTCAAAAACATGTACATAGTTTTAAAAATCACATTTACAGTGTTGTCACATAAGCTTCATAATTACCAAGCCAAGACCACGTACACTGTTTTATGCTTAAAAAATATGTATGTGGATTTATGCTTTAAAATTGCACATGCAGCATTGATGACATAAATAAAAAATATCAATGCCTTCCATTTTGAGTCAATAAAAACCATGATAACATAAGTAGAGACAATAAAATAACTCACAAATGATAAAGGCACATAATAGGAAAGGTATGCTAGTGAACTTAAGTGGAATTCTAAACAAATTTAGTGATTTTTTTTTCATTTCCATTATTTATTTGTTGAAATTATTTTTTTTATTACATAATATACCTTCACGTGCAGAGGGAAATGTAAAAATTTCAAATGAATAACCTAACCCTCCTAACCTACAAAACCTTTCTAGCTTGCATTATGCTCCTAACCATCCTATAGTTCCTCAAGCCCCTAGAGGAATCATGAGTATTTGGTATCCCACATAACATAAAATAATATCAAATTTGATAATTTAATTAAGGCAATGAGGGATCCCTATTCAGAAAACCCCCATTGAACTTCTCTATCAAATACATTAGAGACAATAATAGGTGAATTTGACTTGTTATCTTGTTAATAGGTTAAATTGATAGGTGGGTTGATTATATAAATCTATTCAGGCCATACTAATCTAAAAAATTATATTCAACTATTGTGAGAGATTTAAAAATAACCAAAGGCCGAATTTGGGCACTATTCAAAGATGAAGAACTGATGTGCCACTAGATGTGACAACCAAATGGATTCCAAGTATGTGATAAAACTATGTATGTGTTATTTTATGTGTACATTTATTTCATAATTGATCCTAAACCTAAAACCTAAAAACTAAAACCTTAAACTTTAGACTTTAAACCCTAAACAAATTAGGTCCATAAGGCTCAATTTGGCCTAAATCCTATCACTAATTATGTATGTTGACTAATTAGCTTAATATGTGATCACATTGGGGAAGAGTGAGCCCAAAATCACATTTTCTAGTCAAAAATAGGTTCAATGAGCTCAAATTGGTCCCATTTGCATTCACAATTGGACTCTAAACCCTAATACCTAAGCCCTAAACCTTAAATTAGAAACCATAAACCCTAAAAAAATCAATTTAGCCCCAATTAACATCATTTAGAGTAATAATTAGATTAACATGGCTCAATGTTGACCAAATTGCATCACTAATTACCCTAATTGACTAATTGGCTCAATCTATGATGACATAAGGGCTAATTGAACCAAAAAACACATTATAAAGTCATAAATACTTTCAATGGGATCAAATTGGCCCTAATTACCTTTCTGATTAGACCCTATACCCTAATCCCTAAACTATAAACTAAAAACCAATTGATTTATCTCTAATAAAAATATTTTATAGTAATAATAAGGTTCATATGGCTCAATGTGGCCCAAATCACACTATTGATTCCCCTGATTAACTAATCGACTCAATCTATGATGACATTGGGGATAATTAAGCCCAAAATCACACTTTATAATGAAAAATAGGTTTAAAAAGATTAAATTATCACCAATTACGTTAAAAATAAGTTAACTTGGCTTAATTTGGCCCAAATCATATCCCTAATCTCCCCAATTAAGTAATTAGCTCAATCTGTAATGACGTTGAAGCAAAGTGAGCTCAAAATCACTTTTTGTCATCACAAATAGGTTCAACAATCTTAAATTGGTCCCAATTACATTCAAAATTATATGATAAACCCTAAACCCTAATACCTAAGGCCTAAACCCTAGTGGTAAACTTAAAATAATTCACTTTAGCTCTAATTAACATCCTTTAGAGTAAGAATTAGGTTTACAAGGCTTAATTTGGCCCAAATCACATCATTAATTATCCCAATTAACTGATTGGCTCAATCTATGATTACATTGGGGCTAATTAAGACAAATAGCACAATTTTTAGTCATAAATAGGTTTAATAAGCTCAAATTGGCCCTAATTTGCTTTGTGATTAGACCCTAAACCCTACACCCTAAGACCTAAGACCTAAACCCTAAACCAATTAATTTATCCCTAATAAACATAATTTAGAGTAATAATTAGGTTCACAGAGGTTAATTTGGCCCAAATCACATCATTAATTTCCCCAATTAACTAAATTACTCAATCTATGATGGCATCCAAGCTAATTGAGCTAAAAATCACATTTTATAGTTACAAATAGGTTCAACAAGCTCAAACTATCCTTAATTACCTTCATGATAAGTTCATAGGGCTCAATTTAGCCTAAATAATAACATTTATTTCCCTAATTGACTAATAAGCTAAATATATGACTACATTAAGGTAAATTGAACTAAAAACTATATTATGTAGTCATAAATAGGTTCAACAAGTTTAAATTACCTCTAATTACATTCATGATTAGACCTTATACCTTAAAATCTAAACCCTAAACACGAAGACATAATCCCTAAAACCTAAATCATAATCCCTAAATCCTAAACCCATTGATTTAGCCCTGATTAACATCCTTTAGTTTAATAATTAAGTTTGTAGGGCTCAATTTAGCCCTTAACCACATCATTGATTTCCCTAATAGATAAATTGGCTCAATCTATGATGAAGTTGGGAATAATTGAGCCCAAAATCACATTATGTAGTCAAAAATAGGTTCAATAAGCTCAAATTATCCTAAGTTACTTTTTTCAATTGGACCCTATACCCTAAACCCTAAACCTAAAACCATAAACCATAAATTGTAAACTATAAAACATAAACCAATCAATTTAGACAAAAATTAACATCCTTTAGAGTAATAATTAAATTCAAAGGGGTCAATTTGGCACAAATTACATACTAATTATCCCAATTGACTAACTTTCTCAATTAATGATGACATTAGGGCTAGTTGAGTTCAAAACACATTTTGTAGTCACACTTATGTTCAACAAGCTGAATTTGGACCCAATTACCTTCCTAATTAAAACTTAAAACATAACCAATCATTTTATCCCAAATTAATATCTTCTTGATTAATAATTGTGTTCATATGGATCAATTCATCCCAAATTACATCACTCATTACCCATTGACTACATGGCTCAATTTATGATGATATTGGGACTAATTGAGCCCAAAATCACATTATGTAGTCACAAATCTATTTAGTTGAGTAAATGACAACAAGATTATAGTTGGAGTTAGTTTTACAACTAATATGGACTAAATCCATTCATTAACCTTGACAATGAGAAATAAACTATAATAAAATCAATAAGATGCCCAAAAATATGTTAATGTAATGGTAAACTATTCCGTATATGTGCTTTTTCACATTCACAATTATTCCGCATACATGGTTCTTATGTTTGACATTTTAAACACATGCCTCAATGCTCATTAATGGCTTAGATTCCTTAACCTAAGGCATGGAATTGAAAACACATAGTGGAATGTGTGTTTTTGACTAAAAATAAAAAATGCAACTTATGCCATACTAAACACTATGAATTTTACTAAAAAAAAAATCATGAAAAATATGACTACAACATCGAGCACACTCTCATGTTTCTAAATGTGTGTTTGTGTGTGTGTGTGTGTTTTTTTTATTAATTTAAGATTTTTATCTATACTTATTTATTAGTATGTATTTTTATAGTGATATGTGTTACAACTATACATGTTTATCTTTGTTTATATATATTTTATTTTGTTAATTCAAACTAGAAAAAAAATATAGGGTTATAAATTATAACAAATTTTATACACATTCAAAAAAACTAATTTATGCTAATTTTTGAGGTAGTTAGGGGGCGCACAGCCGACTGTGCATTATTTATCATATTTTAGGCTCTATTTATTTGTGAATTTATTAAAAAAATAAATATTCATTATAAATTTTTTAAAAATATATAGGTTACAAACTAGACAATATTATCTAAATTTACACCAAAGGGTTTTAAAAAAGGTAAACAATGCTCAAAATATGATGGGGTGTATTTTAGGCTATCTACTATGAAGTTTGTAAAAAATAGTAGTACCTCTTTGAATTTACGATGTTTGACCTACTTATACTTGACCATTTAAAAAAAAATAGAAACTAGACTCAAAATGCTATATTCATGTTTTTATAGAATCTTCAAATTTTCGGTGTATGTATTTAAAAAAATCTATAAAATGTGGGGTTTATTATTTTTCAAGAAAAACATGCCCACTTAATAACCAATTCTAGGACCCTAATTCCATGTACTTACCCCATACCACCCAAAACAATTAGGAAACACATATGACCATTATTGTATCTCACCTATAGTTTCTTCCTAGAAATCACCTACAACATCTTCCTTAAAAATCACATGCAAAATTTGCCTAGAAATCACCTATATAAATTTGTTGTGTAAACAAATTTATAAACCTTGACAATTGGTGCATAGCTAGAGCTAGAAATGTCCCATGATTTAATCAACTAATTTATTTCAATAAATTTAGGGATGAGAAACTTCAATATTCCTTTTCCATTTCTATTCTTTTACCATTTTAATCAAACAAATAACATTATAAATATTACTTTATTGTTGTAACTAATAATGTATTTTTAGGACAATAGTTTATCTTTATTTCTAACCATTAGATATTAGGAATCTTTTAAATAAACAAATACCTCCCCTAAATAAGGAGTAGAGGCACAAGTTTTAAGTTATTCAAGAGTGAATAAGATATAAAAAATAAGTACGAAGTTAGTAATGGAGATAAGTTAGATTTAATAAGTAATATTTATATTCTTGTAATTCTATAGTAGCATAACCATTATGAAATAAATATAGTTTGAAGAAGTAAATCACATGTAGCAAAGGAGGGAATTCAAGCTACAATCTAAATGAGGATGGGACCAATTTATGAAATAAATATAGTTTGAATAAGTAAATAACATGTAGAAAAGGAGGTAAATCAAGCTACAGTCTAATCGAGGTTGGGCACTCTTTCATGGATCTGGTAGACTAATTTCTTATTTGTTAGTATAAGTTATATGTCTATATTTTTTTTAAGTATGTTTTTTTATCATATTGAATATGTTGTATGATACCATATGTGTATAAGTATCCTTCTATTCAAAAAAATTAATTAATTTAGTGTGGGAAGATTTCAAAATATTTATAATTTCCATTTCATGCAAGTGTGTTTTCAATTCCTATCATTTCCCTTCTACAAGTGTGCTTCAATTACACAAAAATTAGGAACCCAACCTTTAAGAGAGACTAGTGCCTCACATACAGTTCCAGCATATTTCCAAAGTATATATAATGTGGGTTGATAATTTAATGAAAATAATCATCAATTTACCAAGTAGATTCCCCTATAGAGTACAATCTATTACGTTGCACATAGTGAGTGGACTATGTCAAGTATAATTGATGGTTTGATTTTGCTCATCAAAAATGTTTAAAGTGTTATTGTAGCTAAAACTAAAAATAAATCTAAGATTAAATATTTAAAAAGAGATGATGGAATCATCCAACTCAAGGGGAAAAATATTCCAAAATATCTAATCTCTTTTGAATATTCACTTGACAAGCATGACAAGTAAATCAATAAGGAAATGCAAGATTAACTAATGGGATATCTAGAGTATGAAATGATAAACACCGGTATTATAGAATATTATAAGTATGTGAATGTTAGTAGATGATGTTATAGTGAATAAAGATGGTTATTCATTAACATTTTAAATATATATAACGATGGTTTTTCTTAGTATTACGTTGATATAAAGTATTTTAGGCCAGCATAATGTTCCATTCAAGCCTAGTGTTAACATCTATAGGTAAAGATAAAGGCATTATAAACCCAAGGTCACTATAATAACATACGAAGAAGTAAATAATATGTTAGATACCATAATAATAAGTTTAATTCATCAATCAAACTAGATAGATAGATTATACATGTAAGTAATAAAATAGGATAAATTAGAATCTATGTTTATTTTTATAGATTAATTCAAATATAACTACACATTATCCATAATGCATTAGGTCTTGCAATAGGTTACCAAATTTGAGATGATGTTGATGCTTGATATTTTCTCTGTGTATAATCAAGTTGAAGTGTCTCCTAAATATTATCACAATACTATCTTCACAACTCATTGGGGTTCTTTTCCATATAGAATAAATTCATTTTGACTCATTAATGCATATGTGAAATTCAAGAGTGATATGTATGTAGCCTTTAATTATAGGAATAATAACATCATTTTAGTTTACCTTGATGATCTTATAGTATTCAATAATAGGAAAAAAACCATCATGAGCACCTCAAGATTATTTTCAAAATATATTAAGTTCATGGAATGTTACTGAATCCCAATAAGTCTCTTTTTTTATTACTGAAGGGAAGCATTTTGATCACATAGTTTTGAAATAAGGAATCATAATTGATACCAAAAGATTAAAATGACTATAATAACTATATATCCCAACTATAAATCATGGGACACACTCATTCAATGGTACGATGAAATTATTGAGAAGATTTGTATTTGATTTTATAGAACTTATAGGAAGATATATCTCAGAAGATGAAACATAAAGTGTATTTCAAATGGCTCAGTTATGGTAAGAAGACTCTTGATGAGATAATATAGATAATACTAACTCGATTTTGGTATCTATATATTTCAATAGATATTTTATCATGTATTATGATTATTGTGAGTATAGATTGGTAGCTATTTTGATATAAAATAATCAAGATGGAACAAATACCCAATTTATTTGATGACTTATCCTCATAAAGATCAAGTAATCAAATATTATCTTTTAGATAATTATTATTATTTAGGGTAGAATCCATTAATCATTTTAGATTTTAAATTCTAAATTTGAATACCATAGTGATGGTTCTTGACACTACTATCAAATCCATCTTAACACAACATGAACTTGATTGGAAGATAGGAGGGTGGATTTCCAATGTTTATGAATAAGATTTAGAGATAAAACCTATAAATATGGTTACATGTATAGGTATATGCCATTTAATTTTAGAAAGAGATAATGATCATAGGAAAGTTACATTAGAAAAGGTGAACAAAGAAAAATTCCAAGATCTACCATTAGTAGTTTTCATTAGCTTTGTTGATAAATGGTACTCAGATATTACCTATTTTATGATATTTGGGGAATGTCCAAAAAATCTAAGTATGAATAAAAAATAGTGGTTAAATTCAGATCCAAAAAGTATATCATTTAGGATAATACTCTTTTCTAAAATGGTATGGATGACGTCTTCTTGTAGTGTGATGATATATAGTAAAAATAAGATTTACACAGGTTTTTTATAATAAAACATGTAGTGGGTACATTTATGTACCTGTCACAAAATTAAAAATTATATTATCTCACTATTAATAGCCCAAACTTTTCAAATATACTCAATAATTAGTTTCAAGATGTGAGGCATGTTAGTCAGTAATTTACTAAAAGGCCAAGAACTTTAATACTTTCTCTTAGATTGGTAGTGAATTAAGATCCATTCAAATAGTGTAAATAAGACTTAACTAGTACAATAAATACACATTTAAGTGATGGTCATACACATTTTCTCATGGCCATACATTACTTCAAAAAGTGGTTTGGGCCATTTCTATATACATCCATCTCAAATCTTTTTATCATATATACCCCTTCTACTTTGGCCATTATCTTAGCTTTACCCATGCCTTTATTTATATTTTCCATACATGTTACATATGAATATCATCATGATATAAATCAAATTATTTATAGATGAAACAGTATAGTTTAATGGTTTATATGTTTATTTACTAATATGTTTGACTGAGGAACCAACATCCATATTAAGAGAATAATCCATGAATTTTATAATGGCCTAAATTTATTGATTGTTAAACGTTTATGACCATTCTAGTTAATGCATTCACAACCAAATATTTGTTAGATATTGAATATGTATACCACCCATAACATCTAGAAATCACCTATAGTGACTATTGTATCTCACCCATAACATCTACCCTAAAAAATCCTTCAACATTTTCCCATAAATCAACTATGGAAATTGACTGTGTAAATATATTTATAAACCTTGACAGCTGGTATGTAGATGGAGTTAAACACATTCCATGATATGATAAATTGATTTATTTCAATAAATTAGGGATGATAAAATTCAATATTTCTTCTTCATTTTATTTATTTTATTGTTCTAAAAAATATACTTAACATTATAAATATTTATTTTATTATTGCAAATAATAATATATTTTGGGACAATAGATTATCTTTAATTTTAACCAATAGATCTTTGGAATATTTTTAATAAAAAACTACCTCCCTTATATAAAGAGTGGAGGCACATGTTTAAATTTAGTCAAGAGTGAATAATAAAAATAAAATAAGTAACAAGTTAGTAAGGGAGATAAGATAGAGTTAAGAAGTAATTTTTATATTTTTGTAATTTTGTTTTAGCATAGATATTATGAAATAAATATAGTTTGAATAAATCACTTATGTGTAGTAAAGGAGGGAATTCATGCTATAGTTTGAAGAAATAACTTATCTGTCACATGGATCTAGTAGACTTATTTCTCATTCATTAATAATAGTTATATTTATGTGTGTATTTATCTATGTGTTTTTTATTTTTTCATGTTAAATATGTTGTATGATATCATATATGTATAATAATTTTTACATTCAAAAATAATAATTCATTAGGTGTGGTAATCTTTCAAAATATTCTAATTTCCCTTTCATGCAAGTGTGCTTTCAATTCCTATCATTCCCTTTTGTAAGTGTGTTTCAATTAGTCAATAACTAAGAAGCCAACCTTCAAGAGAGACTAGTGCCTCACATATAATTCTAACATCTTACCAATGTATATTCACCTTGGATTGATAATATAATGAAAATAATCATCAATAAACTAGGTGGTTTCCCCTATGGAGTACATTATATCAAGTTGTAAATAGTGAGTAGACTATGTCATGTTTAATTGGTGGTTTGATTTCACTCGTCAATAATGACTAAAATGTTGAATGTGTTATTTTATATATAACTAAAAATAAATCTAATATTAAAAATTAAAAAAATATATGATGGCATCATCCAACTCAAGGAGATAAATATTACAAAAGGCTTAGTCTTTTTTGAATATTTACTTGACAAGCATGACAAGTAAATAAAGAAGGAAATGTAAGAAGAGCTGATGTGATATCTAGAGTATGAAATGATAAACATTCTTAATATTGAAGAATCCAAGTATGTGAACATTAGTAAATGATGTTCCAGTGAATAAATATGATTATTCCCTAATATTTTTAAAATATGTGAAGATGGTTTTTCTAAAAATAATGTCGATATGAAGTATTTTAGGCCTAAATAAAAAATCCATAACATTCCATTGAAGCCTAGTGTGTAAATCTATAAGTATAAAAAGAGGGAATTATAATCCCAAGGTTGCTAGTAAAATATATGAAGAATTATTTAATATTTTAGATACAATAATAATATTTATAATTCATACCTATTGGAGAGACATTTTGATTAGGCACCTTACTCATTAAGCTAATATTTTCTTTTGGTTGGATGCTCAAGAAATAATTATCAAAGTGGATAACTTGGATAAGCATGGCATGCATATTCCTAATAGGTGTTTTCTCTACAAATCCAATGAGGAATCAGTCTCTTATCTTTTTATAGAGTGTCCTTTTGTCTCTAATATTTGGGACCATCTTTTCTAAAAATTCAATGCTATCTAGGCTAAACCTAACTCCATCATTGACATGATTATGTAATGAAAACCACCTTGGAACCTCTCCTCCTTATCATTATTTTGGTTCTTGTCCCTTCCCTAGTTATTTTGGAAAATATAGTTAACCAAAAATTCTTTCTTCTTTAAAAATAAGAAGAAAAACCCCAAGATTATTTTTCACAAGTTATGTTTTTCTATTTCTAAAAATTAGAAAGTTGTCATCCTCAACAAAAAATCTGATGCCTCTATGGTTGAATATCCTGATCCTTCATCAGTGTAACATTTCTCCCAAAATATTCTCTTACAAAAATAATATGGTCAAAACTCTTACCAAATGGGCTTTCCCCCATCATGGTTGACTAAATTTAAATTTTGATGCTATAACCAATGGCAATCTGGGTAGGGTTGGAGTGGAAGGGTCATTATGAATGACTTTAGGAGTGTGGTAGTTTATCATGAAGCTCCTATGAGAACTCAAAATAATCACGTGGTGGAGGACAAGGTAGTGTTTTGGGTCATCGAGTTAACTTTCCAGCTTAAGATCAACAAATTGGCTAATGAATTTGAATTCCTAAACATCATTAATTCCATTTCAAGTAAGGTGAATCCTTATCACACAATAATAAAACTCATTTAAGACTCCATTTATCTCCTTAATTCATTCAAATAATTTTCAATTTGTCACATCTATCGTCAAGGAAACTTTATCGTGGATGGTTTAACTATCATGGGAGTCTCTAACTTAGATTTAATCAATTGTCATGGGTTTAGTAGCCTCCCCCCATATCACCCTCCTATTAAATAATTATTTATAATAATTTAATAACCTCTCAATAGATAGGGACATATATGTGAATAGAGTAGATATAATTATGAATCATATTACATCAAGTGTTATGATGTATGCACTTGTTTCAAGTATTGGACTGGCTGACATCATCTTTTTAGGTGTCATTTTAATAACACCAATTTTTTTCATGCATAATATAGCCATTTGGTTCTCACTTTGAGTCTTGTAAAATCATTTTATAACTAGGAATATAACTAAAGCAATGGGAGGTGATAGGGATAGTCTTGAAAAAATATCCTACACTAAGGTCCAAAGTAAATAAAAGGTTTGGCACAAGCTATGCAAAGGTGGTCTCACTAATTTTATGTTAAGAATTAAGGACCATAATGAATTTATTTCCAAATATTTTACCCTTGGATGGAGGCAGAGGAAGGTGAACTTTAGAGACTTAAGGATTAACATCTCAGAGAAGATTATACGCAAAGTCAAAAGCATGTCGTGCTAAGGTACCAAAACTTACAAAGACAAGTGAAATAAGTATGAATTAATGTAAAAATTCTTTATGATAGAAACCACCTTATAAATAGAGAAATATGGATACCTAATATCAATCCTTCCCATGCATTGGTTGTAAATATATTTTTAGGTCATGAAGTATCTAGATCTATAGGGTAAGTTAGCTCGCATCTTATCCCACCACTTTTTGCTCTTAAACCATTTCAAGGGTCATAGAATAAGTATTTTATATTTTGTACTTATGTCCCTTGAAAATATGGTCTTGGAATTTCAATCCAATCCTAGCACTGGGCTCATCTTCTTCCTCACTAAGAGAGGGAACTTGAGGTTCAAACTATTACAAGCAACAGTGACAAAAGCTCAAGGGAAGATACTAAAAGCCTTATAGAAGGGTGTGTGAGGGATCCCATCTCTTCAGTACCACCTCACCCTATTATATTCTTCCCCCTTGAGAGCCCTCATCATAATCCTAAATGGGTGGAAGATATGAATGGAAAGAGGAAGGTCCAAGATTCACCTTATCAAGGGGAGAAGATAACTAAACCTAAGTTTGAAATTTGATCCCTAAGGGATGTTGAAATAAAAAAGAGGAAGGATAGTAGAGGATTGGGATACCCCCATGGGCCATAATCTAAAATTACATGAGTTTCAAGAGAAACTATAGAACCTAGGGTGTCATATGGTCACCCTTATGGAGGAGTGGAATTTTATGAAAGTAGAATCTAACACTCTGAAGCAAGAATGGAGTGACAAATCGATAGAAGGTAGAAACTAAATTTTAGGGTTGGATGTCACTCCTATTAGGAAAGCCAAGGAGGAAATAGGGGCCTTTCATTAAAAATTTACATCCACATTAACCATAAATAGTAAGTAAAAAATCAAAATTAATGATAAAACCAAGAACATTGAGATGGTCACTAAGTCAAAGGGGTCAAGTGCACAAAAGTAAAGAATTGTGGAAGGCCCGATCATTTGCATAAGAGGCAAAACCAAGAACACTAAGGTGAAGGAGAGAATTAATAAGAGATAACTTGTTATGTTGGATAATCAATTAGGTTTGGAGGATCCATTGGGGTAATTCATGCTTGTGTCATTTCTTGTGTCATGTTTTATCATTGGTTAGTTTTGGGGTCTTAGCAGTGTTTTGGAAGATGTCTCTAGTTGTCAGTCAGCCCATGTGTCTTGTTTCATTTATGATTCCCTATTGGTATTTCTTGTTTATTTTTTGAACATTGCATTTTCAAGATTCATGTAAAACTTGAGTTTTACCCTATCAAATAAAAAATACTTCTAATTCTTCAATCAACCTAGATATAAAAAATTATAATTATAAGAAATAAAATAGGATAAATTATATTTTGTGTTGATTTTTACAATTCAAATCAAATAAATCAAATATAATTAAACATTATCCATAATTCATTAGGTATTTCAATATTTTACAATATTTGAGATGATTTACGTGCTTGATATTTTATCTATGTATAATCAAGTGGAATTGTCTCATAAATATTATCATAAGACTATCTTCACAAGTCCTTGGGTTTATTTTCAATATAATGAAATTCATTTGAACTAATTAATGAAGGTGAAACACTCAAGATAATATGTATATAACATTTAGTGATAGGAATAAAAAGACCATTTTAATTTACCTTGATTTTATCATGAAAACCTAATTATGATTAATGTGGAGGTAATATAGTATTCAATAATATAAAATAAGACCATCATGAAAACTTAAAAATTATTTTTGAAATATGTTAGGCTCATGGCATGTCACTGATTCCCAACAAGTTTTTTTAATAGTCACTAAATAGAATCCTTTGGGTTGTATAGTTCTGAAGGAATGAATTATAATTGATCCTAAAAGGGTAAAATAAATATAACAACTATCTCTCCCAACTATAAATCATGGGGCACACTCATTTTATGGCAAGGTTAAATTTTTGAAGAGCTTTTTAATTGATTTAAAAGAACTCACAAGATTATATAGCTCAAATGATGTAAATCAAAGTTTATTTCAAATAGATTAGTGATGATATAAATGCTCTTGATGAAATAAATAAATGTACTACTAAATACCCCATTCTAGTATCTCTAGATTTTAGTAAATATTTTATAATGTATTATTATTCCTATCTATAGAGATTGTTAGTTATTATCATATAAAATAATGAAGATTCAATAGAATCCATAAATTATTTAATGGCTTGTCCTCATAAAGATCAAAAGATCAAATATTATCATTTTGATAAGAATTCTTATTCTATGGTAGAATCCATGATTAATTTTATTTTCTAAAATATGAATTTGAATAACATAGTGATAGTTCTTGACACTTCTATCAAGTCTATCTTAACATACATGAACTTGACTGGAAGATAAAAGGGTGAATTTATAATGTTCATGAATAATATTTAGATATCAAACCTATAAATATGGTTAAATTTATAGGCCTATGCCAATGAATTATATAAGGATCTTATGATCAAAGGAAAGTTGCATTAGAAGAGGTTTACAAATAAAAATTCCAAGATCTACCATTAGTAGTCTTCATTGGTTTTGTTTATAAATGGTACTCAAATATTACCTATTTTATGATATTTTAGAATGTCCTCAAAATATAAGTATGAATAAAAAATGAATGGTCAAATTGAGAGCCACCAAGTATATCATTTAGGATAATACTCTTTTCAAAAATGGTATAGATGACATCTTGCAATGTCATGATAAATAGTATAAAAAATATTGCTAGAGCCTTTTCATAATAAAATGTACAGTGGGTGCATTTATGAACCTATCAAAAAATTAAAATTTATAATATCTCACTATTAATATCCCAAACTTTTCAAATATACTCAAGAATGGGTTTTCAAATTTGAGGCATGTCAACATTTTCTTGGAAGGCCAAAAACTTTAACACTTTCTCTCAGGTTGGTAGTGAATTAATATCCCTTTAAATATTGGGGTTAAGATTTCATTTGTACATAAAACACACATTTAAGTTATGGTCATACACATATTTTCATGTCCATATACTATTTCAAAAATTTGTTGAGGCCATTCTTATATACACCCATCTCAAATATTGTTATCATATACACCCCTTCTACTTTGGCCATTTCATAGCCTTACCCATGCCTTTATCTAGATTTTCCATACTATTATCATCATTATATAATTTTAATGATTTATATATGAAATAATGTATTTTAATGGTTTATATGTGTATTTACTAATATGTTTGACAGAGGAACCTACAACCATAATAAGAGAAGAATCTATGAATTTTATAATGGCCTACATTCATTTACTTTTAAACATTTACAACCATTCTGGTGAATGAATTCACAATAATATAATGGTTATATATTAAATACATAGACCACATGCAATAAATATGAAGCACCTCTAGCCATGGTTATAATTCACTTACAATATCTTCGCAAAAATCACCGGTAACATTGGCCCTGAAAAATCAACTTCAACATTTTCTGAGATATCCCTTATAGAAATCAATTGTGTAAATAGATTTTTAAACCTTGATAGTTAGTGCATAGTTGGAACTAGAAAAATCTCAAATTGAGGAACTAATTTATTTCAATAAATCTAGTGATGAGAACTTCAATGTTTCTTGTCCATTATTGTTGTAAAAAACTAATTAACATTGTAAACATTTATATTATTGTTGTAACTAATAATGTATTAGTTTATCTTTATTTTTAACTAATAGATCTTAGGAATATTTTGAATAATAAACTACCTCCCATATACAAAGATTATACACATAACTTTTATGTTAGTTAATAGTGAATAAGAAATATAAAATAAGTAAGAAGCTAGTAAGGGAGATAAGTTCGAGTTAATAATTAATTTGTGTATTTTTTAAATTATTTTGTATCATAACCATTATGAAATAAATATAGTTTGACAAAGTAACTCACTTATAGAAAAGGATGGAATTCAAAATATAATCTAAATGAGGTTGGTCCCACTCACATTGATCAAGTAGACTTATTTCTTGTCTGTTAGTAATAATTATATTTATGTATTTGTTTATTTATGTATTTCTTATTTCATGTTGAATATTTTATATGATATCATATGTGTATAAGAATTCTTACATTTAGAAAATTTAATTAATTTGGTATGGAAAGCTTTCAAAATAGTTCTAATTTCCTTTTCATGCAAGTGTGTTTTCAATTCCTATAATTTTCCTTCTACAAGTGTGTTTCAATTATGCAACAATAAGGAGTCCAACCTTCAAGAGATATTAGTGCCTCACATACAATGCCAACATATTACCAAATTATATGGACCTTTTTTTGATAATTTAATGAAATAATCATCAATAAACCAAGTGGATACCTCTATGGAATACATTATGTCAGGTTGTACATAATAAGGGGACTATATCAATTTTAATTGGTGGTTGGATTTCACAGATTAACAATGATTAAAATGTTGAAATTTTTATTCTATCTAAAACTAAAAATAAATCTAAGATTAAAGATTGAAGAAAAAGAGATGATGGAATCATCCAACTCAAGGATATAAATATTCTAAAAGTTTTTGTCTATTTTGAGTATTTCCTTGACAAGCACAATTAAATCAAGAAGGAAATGTAAGAAGAACCAATGGGATATCTAGAGTATGAAACTATAAACATTAGTACTATAGAAGAAAAAAATTATGTGAACATTAGTAGATGATGTTCCAATGAATAAATATACTTATTAATATTTAAAAAATATATAAAGATGGTTATTCTTAAAATTATGTTGATATGAATTATTTTTGGCCTAAATAAAAAAGGCATAAAATTCCATTAAAGCCTAGTGTTAACATTTATAGGTAGAAATAGAGGGCATTATAATCCCAAGGCTGCTAGTAAAATATATGAAGAATTAAATAAGATGTTAGATGTAATACTAATATTTCCAATTCATCAATAGACATAGATGGAAAACATTATAATTATAATAAATAAAAAAGATAAATTATAATATATGTTGATTTTTACAATTTAAATCAAATATAATTACACATTATCGATAATACATCTTGAAATAAAATATAAGATTTGAGATGATTTCTATGCTTGATATTTTACATATTTATAATCAAGTGGAAGTGTCTCCTAAATACTATCACAATAATACCTTCACAACTCCTTGGGGTTCTTTTCCATATATATGAAATTTTTTCCAACTCATTATTGCTTTTGAAACATTCAAGAGCAATATGTATATATCCTTTAGTGATAGGAAGAATACGATCATTGCAATTTACTTTGATGATCTTAATGTATTCAGTAATAGAAAATAAGACCATCATGAAAACCTAAAGATTATTTTTGAAATATGTTAGTCTCATGGCATGTCACTAAATACTAAAAAGTCTTTTTTTTAAGTCACTAAAGGAAAGCTTTTGGGTCACATAGTTTTGAAAGAATGAACTATAATTGATCCCAAAAGTGTAAAATAAATATAGAAATTATCTATCCCAACTCTAAATCATATGACATGCTCACTTTATGTCAAGGTGAAATTTCTTAGGAGATTTTTACTTGATTTTATATAAATTATAGGATTATCTAGTTTATATGATGCAAAGTAAAGTGTATAATTGATCCCAAAAGTGTAAAATAAATATAAAAAATATCTATCCCAACTCTAAATCATATGACATGCTCATTTTATGGAAAGGTGAAATTTCTTAGGAGATTTATACTTGATTTTATATAAATTATAGGATTATCTAGTTTAGATGATGCAAAGTAAAGTATATTTCAAAGGGACCAATTATGGTAATAAATCTCTTGATGATACAAATAAATATCTTGTTAACTTCCCCATTATGTTATCTCTATATTTCAATAAATATTTTACCACGTATTATTATTCCTATGAGTATGAATTGTTAGTTATTCTCATATAAAATAATGAGGATTGAATATAATCCCCAATTTATTCCATGACTTGTCATCATAAATATCAAATTATCAATTTTTATCCTTTTGAGAAGCATTCTTATTTTGTGGTAGAATTCATGAATAATTTTACAAGTTAAATTATGATAAAATTTCTAAACTTTGTGGTAGAATTCATAAAATTTTATCCTTTTGAAAAGCATTCTTATTTTGTGGTAGAATTCATGAATAATTTTACAAGCTAAAATATGATAAAATTTCTAAACTTTGTGGTAGAATTCATAAAATTTATAAATTTTACCACAAAATTTATCATATTGTACTTCAATTTTTTATAAATTTTGTGGTAGAATTCATAAGATTGGATAAATTTTAGAAGTTCTCTAAGGACAATGTTATTAATTCCATCTTAAAAAAACATGAACTTGACTAGAAGAGAGGAGCGTGTATTTCCAATGTTCATGAATAATATTTAGAGATAAAACCTATAAATTTGGTTAGATGTATGGGCATATGCCAATTAATTATACAAGGATCTGATGATCTAAGGAAATTTGCATTAGAAGAAGTGAATAAAGAAAAATTCCAGGGTCTACCATTAGTAGTCTTAATTAGTTTTGTGTATAAATGGTACTCAAATATTTCCTAATTTATGACATTTTGGAATTTCCCAAACATTTAAGTACTAATAAAAAATAGTTTTCAAATTGATATCCACCAAGTATATTATTTAGGACATTACTCTTTTCAAAAATGGTATAGATGACTTCTTGAGATGTAATGATAAATAGTAGAAAAATGATAGCTATAGGAATTTCATAATAAAAACATGTGGTGGGTGAATTTATGCACCTATCATAAAATTAGAAATTATAATATCTCATTTTTAATAGCCCACACTTTTTAAATATACTCAAGAATTGGTTTCAACTTTTGAGGCATGTTAGCAATCTCTTGGAAGGCCAAGAACTTCAACACTTCCTCTCAAGTCGATAGTGATTTAAGGTCCATTTAAATAGTGGGGCTAAGATTCAATTAGTATAAAAAAATCACATTTAAGTGATGGTAATATACTAATACCATGGCTATATATTATTTCAAAAAGTAGGTGATGCTATTCCTATGAAGAAAATTATTTTTGAAGTCATGTGCAACTTTATCAAGGAGGACTTTTTGAACAAGTCTCATATACTTTACAAAATTATAACAAACAATACCTATAAATTTTAGTCATCTAAACTCATTGGTGTATATTATGGTTATATAATAAATTTTTACCTTTCATTTGAATATCTCCCTTAAGGTAATGAAGAAACATGTAATAAGAACATTATTTATATAATTCACGAGCTTGTAGATGAGAATGAAAAGAATTGTCATTGGAAGTTGTATGATGCACTATGGAAAGATTGAATTAATCCTAATAATCTATTATTATGTATCTATTTCATTTTCTACATAATGGATGATGAGATCCTCATTTTTCTAGACTTACTATCATTGTAGTTAGCAAGAGAAATATAAGATGATTGTTTCACAAAATTTCCTAACAAAAAGATCATGCCCCAAAAAAATATAGAAAATCAAAATATCATAGTCAATGTTCAAGTCATGGATAATCATGAAAATTTAAATAAACTCAATGAAATTAGGTTGTCCCCTTCATGTAATAAGTGAGTTATCATTTTTATTTTATTCCATTTCATCTTCTTGTTTTTACCTTCAATTTTGGTGTCTTTCCATTTGTTATAGTGCTTCCCTTTTTTATTTTAGTTGTTTTGTCAAAATTATTTAAATAATAGTATAACTCTATAACCTAATGTATAAGGCACTCATCATTAAAACTAATAAATTATGGAGTTGTCTTTAGTCTTTTTTAGTCCATGTCCCCAATAAGATCTAGTTTTTAATATAAACATGACCTTTATGAAAATTTGCAATTTTCATTCCAATGTGTATACCAAGTACCAAGGATAAAATTTAGATATAGATAGCGACAAAGTTAATATATTTGTATCAAAATGCACTTCAAATTTTTATGTACGTAGAGAACTTCTAAACTTTCTCCAATTTTATGAAAATACTAAGGTATATGAAGTTTTTTTATGGAGTGAAATAACAAATATAATACATTTCATAGAATACCCTCTAGGCATAAGAATTATGAAGTTCTCAAATAATGTAAGATAAAAGGAATAGATCGGATCACTCTATCCCCTCATGTCCTTTGAGAATGTGGAAAAATGCTAGAAGTTCCAAAAGTTTGTTATAAGTTTGAACATATGAGGAATAAGATTGATAAATAATAATTTATAAATATGTATTCCCTCAAATCCTATAGATATATATTAAATTTCATTAATTTATTAAAATACATGACATATTTGAATAAAGTAGAAGTCAAAGGAGAAGCCATACAATAAGTCAAATAATACTGTTGCATCCACCAAAAACCTATGAAATGATAAAGGTTCATAAAAGTCATGAATGATATGGTAAATTAATATTAAACATTTAGAAATGTTGGAAAATGTAATAAGTGTTAAAGAATAACATTGGTTTGAAGGCTATATAAAGCAATGTTCAGTTCCCATTTTTTATAGAAGTTTTAGAGATCTTCTTTTAGTACCTATTAACTCATTCCAAGGTTCATCCTTTTATTTATATATGCATTCCTACCTAGTTAGTTTTTCTTATTATTTCATACATGATTCATACCAAAGGTCAGTTATGTTCATCATTTCCATTACATCCTTTTTTTATTTTTCATCATCATCCTAATTGTTTCATTGTTTCTCTGCATAGGATTTATTGTGATCATGCCTAAGCTTCTCCCTCCATTATCCATATTTTTAATCCCAAATTTATCATGCCAATATGAGTGCCTACATATCCTAATTATTTTCAAACCTTCCTTGATAAATTTGGTGATTTTTTAGAATTCTAGGGCATTTCACACCTGAGAGGTAATATGAGCATCCCAAACATCAGGTTGGGCCATATAACACATATAATAAGTTTCAAATGGATATTTTGATATTTTTATGACTAATATGGCCTCTTATTTTAATCTATATAACCATTTTTTCCCCATGAATTACAATTACATAAATTTTAAATTGTTTTTGGAGGCCACCTTTCCCTTAACAAAGCCACCTAGAATGAATATTACATATATAAGCGATAACCCCATTTGTAACATAGAGATTGATATCCAAAAAAATAATACTCCAAAATTGATGAAATTGATCTAGAATATTTATCATAAAGGATGCAAGAGGGTAAGATTTATACTATTGTATACCAGCTCTCACAAGCTACTCCATTTCCAACATCAATCTAATATATAGATTTGGCTCTTGCATGTGTAAAGTATTAAAATCAAGAGACCATGAAGATTATGTCTATTTATATATGTTAATGGTTAAGTTGGGTGGTTACTCACTAAAATTAAATATTAAAATTATATTTCATGATGAAATAATTATAACAAGAAATTAAATTGTATAGTAATATTGGGATCAAAATAAAAATAATTTCCTAAACATGATCAACTAGACTTAGTTAAAGAAGAAGAGAAATTATCCTTCCAAGATTCACATCCTCAATTCTAATTAGTTTCCACAAATAATTTTTAGATAAAATTACATTTATGAATAAGTTGATGAGGAACAAGACCATATGTGATTTCCCTAAATGGATGTGCATGATCATGAATATCATTTGTGAAATAAATTAATTTATAGATTAGGATCGCATCATTAGTGACACCCTACATGGTAAATTTACAAATAAATAGAGCACAAATAATTTATACATGTATTCCTATTTGGTGTATTCAATGACGAGTCATGATAATGGTAAGAAACACATTAATATGGTAAATGTCATGTTTTCAATGTTAAATATAAAAACTCTATATGAAAATAAAGGAACGTGAATCTGAGATGAAGCTGCTATTCTAGACAAACACTATTGGAGTTATTTCATTATATTCCCACACTTCACATTCACTAGGTTTAGGGGATATGAGGTTATCTTTTATTATATACTTAACTATTTAAATGATATGATTATTCTCATAGATATATACAAGAAGTTGGGTAAAATTCATAAAGGATGCATAGAAAATCATATCACTATAATTTAGTTCCATAATGAACTAAGCCACTACACCTACAAGGCTACAATTTATGTACATAATGTTTAAACTAAAATGTTATATTACCCCATGTATTTCAACACCAAAGGCTTCCCATTAAATATTGAATATCTTTTGTTTAAATCATCTTAAGCTATGGCCAAGTTATTAGCATTAGAAAATAATTAAGGATTTTTGGGATCACTACATATATAATTTTAATGTAAGAAAGAGAGAAAAAATAAGAATGACCCTATAGAAATTTTTTAAAAATAGAATTATAATGGGTTGCATATGGGATATTTGATGATAGGAGTGATATGAAAGATACACTAATAAATTCATAAGAGATAATTAATTTGCATGCACACGCCCAATTGGTCTTATATAAATCAAAAATATGGTTCAATAATAAATTTGAAGAATTCATAGGTGATGGAAGCTACAAAAGTGTGAAATATTCCAAGGTTTATAAGTAAACATCTGAATCATCTATTAATCCACCTATGTCTAATGTACATTTCCAACTTCCGCAATCAATTCAAGTAGCTTGTAGTAAAGGTGATGAAACATACCCTAATCAAGGGAAGTTACCTGATAATAATTGTGAAATAAAATATTCAATAAGAGTAAAATTTTATATAAAAGACCTCTATCTCAACCTTAAAATGATGTCACTTAATCACGATCACTTTACTATTATATTTTAATTAATGACAAAACTCTTTGGTTTTAATAATTGGCCAAAGCTTATCTGAAGTATTCCTTATGTTTATTCCTACCAGTGTGACTCTACCATATTAAACTCCTATATATTTACCTCCTATTTTGTCTCCACCCCATGAACTTACATCACCTACATAGTTTCCTATAAATCAACCTAGCATTCCAATGGACTCTCCTTTTATTCATGATGTATAAATGGTTAGATCTTCTTTCAACACATCATTCCCCTAGGTTCATCAAATTATAGTTAAAAATAATAATACTATCAAATTCATCACCAATGATTTAAACACAATGGAAAATATCTTGCAAATTATTCCACTAAATACAACCAATGTTACTTCAAAGTTGGTATCATATTATTTTTGTTGCATAGTTTTTGGAGATTGCACAACATTTGATTGATAATAGTGAAGAGGAGATTACTCTATAAGATTACCATTTTATCAAAACTTCTTGGGATATTCAATTTAAGAAAGTGACATTATTTAACTCAAAGAGTATATAACTAGACTATTGAATATCAAAAAGGAAGTAAAAATGACTCAAAAATAACTTGAGGAAAAAGTATGCAAAATTACTACATATATCAAGACATTCTTAAATATGAATGACACTCCTCTTAAATCCATTCTAGACTTTTCCCACTACTAAAATTTGAAATTAAAATAATCATGGAAAGGGGATGGAGACTTCGTTAGAATATATGTTCATATATGGATTTACATTCATAGATGAGAGTATAAATTTGTATGGCCTTTTGAAACATTAGAAGGCCAAATATATTCAAGAAATGAAAATAATAAATAAGGAATTAATATGGTGGAAGAGATTAATAATATATTTGAAGGATAAGGCTTGTGCAAAGAAAAAAAATCTCATATCAAAAGTTATTTACATTAATCTGAAGATAATGCTTCATACCTATGGGTGCAAAGTTTTGATTGAAATATTATTGCCTTGGGGGATTCCTTTAGAATCTATATTTAATATCAAGAGATATGATTATGTGAATTCATAAATATTTTAATAGATATTTGGGTAATTGAAAGTGAGTTATTGAAAGAAGAGGATTCTAAGCCATACATAGTTTTATAAATGAAGGACAAATTTCAAAATTAGGTAAAATAAGATATATTTAGAATGATTACTTTGAACTTTGAAGAAATCAATAAGTTGAGTGACACTCATAATGATCTCATGTAATTCAACAAAAATATCCCAAACTTCTTAATGTAGACTAATGAGATGACATAAGCCATGGATACATGGTTGGTAAAATTATCCAAAACCATCACCCCAAAACAAAAAATGAATAGTCACTATTGTGACTAATTTTATATCTTATTAATTGAATAAATTAAAGATTGGAGATCAAAGTGTTCTTGTTCATAATACTCAAAAGGAAATATAGTCAAGAAAATTACAACTCTATAGTTGTAATTCTTAGTATTATCACTTTTAATATAATTATTCATTATATTTATTGTATTCCATTCTGCTTTGAAATTTATTATTTTCATCTTATAATGTTAAAAATATATAAAAACGAAATGTAAAGAAATATGATTAAACTTGATAAGGTAGTCAAAAAATATTTATGCCCTCTTATCCATTATAAATATGAATGGAATTCATTGTAATATAGATTTTTACATTGCAATAAATTTTGGTAGAGAGATATTTAAAGAATATTTTTTACTTGTTTCTAGGTAAATACTAAAATAACTCTACAAAAATTTGTGTTTCACTGATTTTTTGTATTATATATCCATTACTCTTATGTTTAATCCATTTTATATTGTGTCTTTAGCATTAAGTGATGCAATGTTCAATTTTTAGTTTACTCTTGAGATCCTTTCTTGCTTTTAAAGTGAGATATGAGTCGACTTACTTGTCCATATAACTATTTCACTCCTTCCTCATAATATTCTCTCTCTTCAACATTTATTTTTAAGTTTTGAATGAAAAACCCCTAAATATAATTTTGATTATAAATATTATATATATATATATATATATATATATATATATATATATATGGTAATTTCCTTTTTTCAATAAGGTAACCTCTTTACATAATAGATGAGGGATTAATTGTCCCCTTCATTGCTAAAAAAATCCTCCATTTTTCCTCTATGAAAAATAATTTTCCAAAATTATGATAAAAAACTGAGTAAATCTATTTACTTCATTGATCAAGAATTTATTTTATGTTGGTAACTACCAAATGTTATAATTTAGTCTATCAACAACCTAGTTCATTTTATGGTGACTCCTAAAGAAAATTTAGATATGTTTCAACATGTATCAAAAATCTTGTTGGTGTAGCATTTGGGTGATACCAAATAAGTGTATTTATTTTGATACTCCTTTTCAAATTCAAATTCAAATTATAAAAAATTAAAAATATATATATCATGAAAATTTGACTACTTGTAATAATTTATATTTCTTTTAAGTATTTTAGCCATATGGTGTGGATGGAAGCTTATTTTGAGTGTGTGCATAAAACCTTCATCTTTACCTAGGTAATCAAAGGTGTGTGTTTAAAATTATTTAATAATTTATTCTAATGAATGCATGAATATGAATCACACACCCATGTCATAGTGGAGGAATTATTTATACACTTTAAATTTTCACAAGACCCTTATTCCTAGTTTCTTATCCCTAATTTACCTTATTTGGCAAACTTGTATAGTAGATTAATTCTATGAAAATATTGACTCTACCTATATCTACATTTGATAAATTAAACCTACAAAGTATATCACCACTTATACAAAAATTATTTATTACATTTGGACCAGTAATCACTTTTAAGGTAGCCCAATATTTAAAATATAACCTAGATCTTATCTAAGACAAATGAAAAAAACATATATTATATTGGATAATATAGGAAAAACACACACACTATGTTGGTTTGACCCATTTAACTATGTAGTATGATTTATAATTTTATATTGATCATGCACCTATAAATTTGGGTTTTTACATTTCTATAGTTAGCTAGCATGCATAAGTTATCCTAGATTAACCCTCCCTCTCTCTCTCTCTCTCTCTCTCTCTCTCTATATATATATATATATATATATATATATATATATATATATCTTTGTGTGTGTGTAGACACACACACACACACAAAGAGAGAGAGAGAGAGAGAGAGAGAGAGAGAGAGAGAGAGAGAGAGAGAGAGAGAGAGAGAGAGAGAGAGAGAGAGAGAGAGAGAGAGAGAGAGAGAGAGAGAGCCCAATACACTCTTTCAATATAAAATAAATAAATCTAGATAAATCTAGAATGATAATGCCATAAGTATGAATAATTTAATTTGATGTTTGGATTTAGGCTTGACATCTGATATGTGTGGCTCATATTTTTCTCTTCAACTTGAAGCTTATGAAATGGCTTGACAAGACCTTATAAGCTTCAAGTTGAAGAGAAAAAAATGAGCTACACATATCAGAGGTCAAGCCTAAATCCAAACATCAAATCAAATTATTCATACTTATGACATTATCATTCTAGATTTATCTCTATTTATTTCTTTTATGTTAAAATAGTGTATTAGGCTTCATGTAGTTGTATCATCACTTATAGGGAAGACTAGGTTTAAAAATAGTCGCTTGAGTTATTCCATCCACACAAATAGGGAAGGCGTAATTTATAATACTTTTACTTATTTTAATAAACATTAATTTCATATTTATTCTTATGTTTTTGATCTTGTACATGTGTGTATTTGTTCCTTTATAAGATATTAATAAAAAAGAACACTCAAATGTGTCATATTACTTCAATTTTTGACAAACTCATCTTATTTCATAGACTTCATAATATACCAAGTGTTATTTTAAACATTATATTTGACAATAAGTTGATCACATTGCCTTACAGTCGGCATCAACATTCATATCATGTAGCTTATGTAGGGGTAAAATAATTTTGTAACTATCATCATATCAATTGGAATAGAGATAATATTTGTTATGCATTGAAAAATAGAATTGAGCATATTATGGATAAGGATGTAATTATGTTTGAAAAATATAACAACACTTCCACAACATTAGCCTCTCCATGTTATTCTATTTCACAATATATGAAATTCAATGTATCCTATGAAACTTCTAAAAAGGAACCAATGGTAATTCAAAATCTTATAAGAGATGAAAATTGACAATAAATTTTCCTTGATGAAAATTTACAATATAACGCATTCAAAATTGATTTTCCTAAGTAACTAGGGCATGATTAGACTACGTAATAACATATGGGAACCTATGAGGAATCAAAAGGGCTTATTACCACACCATTTTATTTTGGGCCTAAGATAATGGAGACATTTGTTTTTCAATCCTACTATTACACAATAAAATGCAATACATAGAAAATAATGTTTAAATAAAATGAAGATAACATTATATAATATTAAAAAGACTATTTAATTTAATTTTAAAGTTGGTTTGATTACATGTCAAAGAAGGAGACCATCTAAGAAGAAATATCCTACTAAGAGTAAGGTTACATCTCTAAGTGCATAAGTATGGCTGCCAAATAAAAATATATGAAATGCGAATGAATAAGATAAATAGGAAATGCATATTCTTACTCCATATAAAGAGAAATAAAATAAATATTTACCAACCATTACTATAAGTCAATTATCTTTACATGGATTAAGTCAAGCAGGATTAACATAAGTATGTAATGTTAATATAATTAGATGTGTTCCTAAACATTTAGTGCCAAATATATATCCATAGAATCATCTTACTCATGAGATAAATAAATAAAGTCAATATAATTTTCAATGAGAAGTTGAATTTTTCTATATATGGATGGATAGTTAGAAGATTATATATATTCAATTTTTTAGATTATGATGAGATCATTTCATAGGTACAATCAAGACATATGTTGTTCTTCATTATATATCATTCACATGTTACACTATATCAATATCAATTTAAAGAACTCAAAAAGTTACTAAATAAATCAAATATTAAAAAAATACAAAACTAGGAACTATGCATGACATGATTTTATAACATACATGATTAATTAGTGTTACTTATGATATACATGATGGATTATATATTATTTTTCTATACACGTGATTTTCATAGTATACATAAGTGGGATTCAAGATATACAAGTTATACATGGTACATGGGCATAAAAATGCATCAAAATATTTTAACCTAAGGTATACCTTTCTATATTTTGGGCATGCCTATACTAGGGACATATTTTCACACTTATCAGGTTATATTTTTCTATAATGGTCTATTGAAAACATTCAACTACAATAAATTAATTGATCCTACTTATAAATTTAATGTTTTATTTCATGTTGATATTGTGTTTTACTTTACTGGATAATGGCATTGCTTTATTATGTGTACTAATATGCCTTTTTTATGAATTATTGATGTTGGTGATTATTATATTGTGAGATCATTTATTTGTTATATATTGTGTATTCTATGAGTGCATTGATTGTGTCTTGTCATGTCATATGCTAGCGGTTTTAAAGGATCCTCTAGTTTAATTTACGGCCAAATTGTGTCCATGTAAAGTCAAATATGAGTATTGTATATAGTGTTTGTGTGGATGTAAGTATATGCATATATGACTATTATTAAAATTTGTTCCATAATTCTTATCACAAATATTTATATTATCTTTGATTCATTTATTTATGTCATGCATCTATTGTGATACTTCTTGTTATGTTCCTAATTGTTATATCTACTTGACATGACACTTGTATACCCATTACATTGGATTACATGATTCATACATACTTCAATGATAAAATATTTAAATGATGACATATCCTATTATATTTTTATACATACAATACATGGTTACATTTTTATATAAAATGCATGATGCACGTAACTCATTTTTTTGAGATGAGTGATTCATAAGTTTCAACCCTCATATCAAAATAGGATCATATTCTAAAATTTTCTTAGATATTTATTCTATGATAAACATATAATTCATAATTTGAGTCATATTATGTGATTTAGATGGAATAAATTAAGTACATTGAGGTATATATTGGACATTATACTTGATTAGGAGGAATAGTTTGAACATTCTACAACATTATCAGACATATTATATGGGTTAGATTGAGAATATTGAAAAGATTTTATTAGATTCATTAAACTGAGTAGATTTAAATATACTATATGACATTACGATAGACATATTATGGAATTATATATCACTTTGATGTACAAATCTTTTATATTTGGGGAATGCATGTTGTTCATGAAAACAGTTTTTGATTTTTATATTGTGTATCAATGGGTAATAATGTACTACTTAATAAATTTGGATATAAAATCCATCTTTAATGGCTCCTTTAGAGTTTCAACTTTACACACAAATCTATTTTTGGGTTCCACTTTGACATGTGAGCCTGTTTCAAGATTCTAACTTGACATATAAACTTATTTCAAGGATCCACATTTGTTGTATGGACCTATGTATAGGTTTCAAAAAATGAATTATGTGATATTTGAAGTAGTGAAATTTATGTTTTTACAGTGCTAAAATTCTACCACTTGTATTTTACCAATGATAGCTAATGAACTAAAACTCTTGAAAAAGTGATTTTAGAATTTGCATCTTTTGGGGGCATAATCACCCCATGGAATTGTCTAAATTATTTCAATAATTATTAGTTTTGTTCACATACGCTCAAGGGTATTCATTCTTTGAATATTCAATTTGAAATAAATTCAATAATCTAGACAATTTAAAAATTTATGTCATCAATGGAATTAATAAATACATGTTATCCTTGTAGTTTTTACATGCAAAAAGTTTGGAATCTGGGACATACCTGTCAACACTAAGCTTAGTCAAACATGGTACAAAATTTATTTTTTTATCCTTTTAATCTATAATTTTAAATACTAGACTAAAATTAAGCAGGGTTAGACACATATATATTGTATTACACACTTGAAAATATCAACTTTGGTACACTTTAAAATACTTGGACTTTATGCACAATTTTAAACTTGTGCACACTTTCTATATACACACAATATTTTTAAACTTTATAATTTACTAACACATTCTCTCTTGCAAGACCCTATTAAGTTCCATTATCTCTGAGTGCACACCTTAAAGGGTGCATTGAGAAAGGGGTGGGTAGACCTTTATTTCTTCACAATATTTTTGGTCCCTCTACCATTACCTAAAACCATGACAAGTTACTTTTATCCAACTCACTAAGTAATTAAAATCCACTTATACACTCCTCTAATAAATTCACCTTTAAAAATAACCCTTAACTAAGCATACACCCATTTTTATTAATTTTCCAACTATGTCAACATAGTTGATCTTGTTGGCAATTCAACACACGTTATATAACTCTGTCAACCTAGCTGACCTAGTTTGAGGCTTAATGGTTATATTTATAACCAAACAAGATAAACCTAATATAACTTATTAGATAAATTCTTGAGAGGGTTTAATGTCAATCCTTGGATATATGTACCCATTAACTTAATTTATAAAGAGAGGAACATTCATTTCCACATTGATAAAACTCAAAATTCTATTGTTTCTACACTTGAGGAGTTATTTCTTAGGGTTTTGACTTGGAGGGATAAGAATATTATCTTGTGGGAAAGTCTTGGAAACAAAGTAGGAGTCTTTTAGCCTAGAGCCAATTTCTATAGTGTGATCCTTACAAATCCACAATAACCTCTTACAAATAACCATTGTACAAGTGAGAGATTTAGGCACAACATATTTAACTCGACATAAGTATTCCTAACTTTTACTCTTTCATTTGGTACATTCTATATTGTACAAAGTATTAGGATGAATGTTGTACTCCTTGTTTATTTTACCCCTACATTGACTTTAGTAAAGTTTTTTGGAAGCACAAACACTAAAAAGGGGGGTGAATCAGTGGTCAAACTTTTCATTCACATCCACTTATCATCCATTAACCATTCAAACCAATATAGTTATTAAATAATGTAGTTAGAACCATTCATATGAGCATGAATCATGAACATAACATATGAACACAAGATTTATGTGAGAAACCCACATGGGGAATAAAATTGATTGAAACATAGCTTAGACAACTTGTATTATAATATCATGAATCAATTTTAGTTGAGAACCAACCCAATAAGGAGTACCAACCCTTAATATTATCAAGTACCAACTTGACTTTAGAAAGCACCAAATTGCTAAGAGGCTACAACCCCATTATTGATTAAGAACCCACTCAATCGACACTCTAAATCTATCCACCTTGCTCTCTTTTCCTTCTCAGAACTAATGATGGTATTTTTTTACTCTATCACACTCAAATCTGCCTCTCACACATGCAAAATTGTTCTTTACCTTCTTCACTCAAATAGCCCTTCTATTGCTTTGAAACAGTCATGAAAGCACTCATGAAACCTTATAGATGTTTATATCTAGTTTATGTAATTATTTGATATTTTTCACCACCTCTGTGATCTCACAGAATCCTCTTCTTCTTTTCTTCACACCTACACACTTTACTTACCTTATTAGGCCTAAAAATGCCTAGTATATATACAAGAATTTTCTTGTTCATGTCCATATTAGTTAGCTAAGCACTCTTATCCTCTTAGGTCAGCCATGAAATTACTCTGAGAAAAATTCATAGATATGGATCAAATGTTCTTTAAATCTCTTTAAGTCTAACCTACCTCAATTAGGCCTTGTCTTTCTTTTAGGTCTTGTGGAGACCGAATCCCATTAGGCCTACTTATCACACATTATACTTTTCCCTATTGAAACTTATCAAGCTTCTAAACATGGATGAAACACTTCACACACACCTAGAATAGACCCTTGATAATATCCATTTAGGTTTATAACACCTTTTAGTTGTCATGAACCCACCTTGTGGCCCTTTTAGATACTAGACTATAGCATGTTTTAGCAAGTTTTGACAACACTTGATGTTGATCTTGTTTCAAATGGTTATGATGCAAGTACCTTGGATAACTACGGCAATATGTTATGTCGATATTGATACTCATAATGGATTCACTATATCCTGATATGTGTATTGATTATATTGGGTTCATTTTATCTGATTATATGTATTTGTTACTTAAGTTATTTGCATTGTTATATGTTGTTGATATACTCTTGATTCACATTGATCACTTTTATAGCTATTGATTGTGCCTTGCAATACATGTGTGGGTTCATGTTATCAAGATTAAATTTGGCCCTTCTCAGCTATAGTTGATTATACTTGATTATCATTTCATATCTAATAATTCATGTTGAGTTATTATTATCATATTTACATCATTCATGTACTATTGATGTCTTATTTGGTGGATGCAAGCACTAGGTCATGAGCTAGGCTTGATACAGGGTTTGGACATCTTGGGTATATCATGGGTGATTGAGCAATAATTTCACTCTAATAAGTATAACATGTATTCTATGGTACTAAGCCACCATTGTTTTATGCCTTATGTTATTGCTTTTTGCCATTATTGGTCTCACCTTTGTTTTTTGCATATTCCCATTGAGATTATTGAGTTTTGGTATCAATGTTCCCTCTTGCCTATCTTGTATGCTTGAGGTTATTATCATATTGAATTATTCTAACCAAATGTCGTGAGTACTTAATTTTGAGTCGTATGAGTAGATTGTCTCTTTAGCTTGTTTGGTTGAGGCTGTCTAAGACTGAATTGGGTCTCTTGACCTTGGAGAACATCTATAATATCATCATCATGGGAATTGATTATCATTATTATTTTATTAATTCTTGCTAATCATTTTTATTTAATTATTTTATTAGTTATTATTGTTTATCAATTTCTCATTTCTTATTCCTAGTGTCATTTTTATAATGATCATATTCATCTTATCATTTAATGGCTTTATTATTAATATTATTAATAATTGATTTATGGATTTGTTAATATATTGTTTAATAATTCTTATTGATTAATGACTATTTAATGATCTTATTATTATTTTACTATTTTATCCTATAATGTATTTATTTTATGATATTGCATCATATTATTATATCTATATGTATTTTATTGTAGTTTTCATTGTTTCTTATTTTACTATTATATTATATAATAATAATATTATATTATATAATAATAATATTATATTATATATTGTTTTGATTTCCTATGTTATTTATATAAATTATATTATATAATATATATATTATACTATTATATATATAGTAATAAATATAATATATTATTTTATATATACATATATATTTAATTATTGTCATGGCTTGAGATAGAAGCGAGAGTACATATGTATATATCTATTTTATACTATTATTTTATCTGATGGCTTATTGTATATGGGAAGAGGATGGTATGGAAAGGAAGGGGAAAGCCAAAAAGGGATGGTAGGGTATGGCAAGCTAGGCATCAACCAAAAGTAGACAGGGGGACGAGATGGGGAGTAGGGGAATCTAGAAGAGAGTGTTGAGCATGTAGAAGATGGAGAATGGAATGGATAGGGGGTTGTTTTGGAGTCAATAAGGTGTGGGATAAAATATAGAGAGGTACAGGTCAAGAATGAGGGAGGAACATATTGGTATATGGCTAGATAGGGGAGAAGGGGAAGGAAATGAATAGTATGAGGAGAACACAATAGATAGAAATTAAGGGAAATATAACACAGGTTGATGCAAAAGATAGAGGTATGGAGGAAGGTCATTAACCTAATGGGAGAAGAGAAGGATGGATGGGTTCATGGAATCTTATTTTTTATTATTATCTGACATATCCTGGTTTCCTTAATTTTTGTTGGGAGTTACATTTGGGAATATCATTTTTGGGCATGGCATTAGAAATCAAGGAGGGTAATCTTTGATGCATATGTTAGAATTATCTAAAATAAAATTAACATTACATTTCTTCCATGGTCTAAAACAATGGCAGAACACTCCCTTATACTCAATTTAGTAAAAAGAAATAATGTATGAGGGAGACTATGTTTCCTTTTAATGCAAGATGCCATGCTGATTAGAACATTATTTTCCTAGAATTTCATATTACATATTTGTTGTTTTGAATCCCTTATTTTACCCTTTTGTTGGAAGGTGTGGAAGAGCCATGGATAATAAAATAGTTGGTGAAGAACAACCAAGCTTTTACCCTTGTCAATCTATAATTATTTGGTTATGATTAGAATTAAATTATAATGGAAATCATTTTCTCTTTATTTGGGGGTTTCTTAAAAATTGAGTATTTCTTTGATAATTAAAATTGAAATACTTACTTGGCTCCCAAAACTAGTTTAATTAGTAACTTAACCATTATGCTCTACTTAAGTTGATCATTATGACTTGTTACATTATTAATGTTTTATCTATTATCTTAAAGTAAATGGATGGATTTAGCTGAGTTTTGACCCTCCTAGTATTGGAGATTCCTTTTAGCTATTTTTCTAGATATCATTTATAAAATGAATAAATGTCTCAAAATTCATCACTCCCTGATTTATGATTTTGTTAATACCTTTGAAAGTCTGGATTTTCCACTTGATTTCATACCCATTGCTATGTCTTTCTCTCTCTTTGGAGTTGAGGTTGATTTATGATGAAATGGATTTATTCATATTACTAGTAAACCTTTATTTATGCCTATTATGGGAGTGTGGTTTTCCTTAAATTGGTTTAATTGTAAGTCACCTATCTTGGTCATTTTTTTTAATTTTACTATGTATTACCTAATTGAGGATTTCTTATTATCCAATTTAGATTGGCTTAATTGACTGAGAAGACTTAATGTTGATTATTCCTAGATTTTCTTAAGTTATAATCAAGTTAAAATCCTCTATTTAATAGATATGGATTCTCTTCTCTGAATTCATTGAGTTAAGTTTGACTATTATGGATAGAAACATGTATGTTAATTATTTAACACATGAATAAGCCTTGGGTTGAGTGTTGTGGTTTTATGTCAACTATATTATCTTTTTTTTCTCTGTTGATAATTTTATAAGTCTATACTAGTGGCTCAATATTATGTGTACATTTATTACCTCACATGAGTACTTGGTTATAGAAACACTCCACCAAGCTAATGGTTAGGGTGGTAAGGGCCACCAATGGTTGGGCTCATAGGTCTAGTTTTGAGGAGTGTCTCTCCTGATTGTGTTAGTTTACTTTATTATGCAATTGGATTGTTGATGTAAACTTCCCTTGTTCATGCCTATTGGATTGTAGCTATTTACTCACTTTAAGTGATAGTTCATCTTATTTCATTATGCAATTTGGCAATATTACTATGTTGGGATATGAACATTATTGGATATGATGTTGAACTCATGGAGACATTTTTGATTATGGTTATATGGTTCTCAAATGATTAAACAATTGTATTTACTTTTGGTATGAATTTATATTGGGCTTTATTACCATGAGTAGTAGCATGATGATAATGCATTATGATCATACTTTACCTTGTATACTACTATATGTGCATGGCTTAATAATTTACTTATTGATTGTAAGTAGGCCTGAAATTGGAAAATTTTATTATTGGAATAATTGAACTATAATGTACTTAACCTTGAATTACATGGAACAAGAAGATGTTGTCTTTAGTATACTAGAATTAGTTAGAGATTGTAATCTCTATGGTGGTAATATGTATATTTACACTTGGGATTTATGATGAACTTATATTTTGGGACATTCTATTAATGTGGTAGGTTTATTTAGCATGTGTAATTACCAATTGTTATGTCATTGGAATGAAGATAGAAGATACCCATAGTTGTAGCTTTATACTTGTCACATGGTCTTAACATGGGTTCATGTTATAACATTATGCTGAAATTAATCTTGTGGCAAATCGTATCTCCTGCCAAGATGATAGTTAAGTTACAAGTAATTCTTGTTAGAGATGGTTGTTACACTTGTGGATAATACCTTGATGAAAGTGGAAGCAAGCCATTTTAGCTCTTGTTGATTTATCTTACTTATATCATATAAGGACTTCATGAAAAATTGATGATGATCAATTGTATGGCCTAGAATTAATGTAATAATGTTAAATGTCTTGAATAATAAGATGATTCAATGAGTGTACAAACATATTCTTTCAAGAAATAGTTATGATCTTCCTTGGAGGGAATAATAGGAATATTTTAATTACTGTATTGAAATTAATGACTAAGGGATTTATTGGTTCATCTATATGGATGCAAAATTTATGGGCCATTAAAATAACAATCAATTCTTGGTTATTCCATAATATTCATCTTGACTTGATAATGAATATATTGGGTACTTACCTAACGACTCATGAACTTCGTACCTTACACTTATGCCTATTTAGCATATAGACTATATTGAGTTATGACATTAATATGATGTTGTATGACAAATTTTAATTGTAGCATGGTTTTTAAATACATAGCATTAACTTTTTATAATCTTGATTGGAATTATTACGTTGCAATTAGGTTATGCAAAATAGTCTCTTGATGGTTCAAGTAATATGTTCTCATTATTATGATATAACAATAAATGAATATTGGTCATGATATCATTTGTAGTATGCTTACTTCCATTACTTAAGCAATAAAGTAAGCTAGACCAATGATATTTATATATCGACCCTCATATTGGATTATGAACTATTCTATTATTTGAGTTATAGTGTTCTAGAATTATGACATATTTCTCTTAAAGTTTAATATCTCATATGATATAATGCAACTATTGGTTAATGTACATTGATTATATTGTCATTAATGCTTATATGAGAATGGATAGTTATCAATTGTGTTAAAGTGTAAGTGCTTAAAAAAGAAGCCCATCCCTATTATGGGATTCTTAGTATACCTTGTATGTATTCATTAAAGTAATAAATGATTCCAAAATTAGAATAAGGATTTATTGAGTGGTGGAAGCCCTTAAGTTATCACTTGGATTTATGATTAAATAATCTACCTTGTAAATGATCTACTAAATCATACTATCTTTATTTAAACACACAAGTTGATGTCTAATACCATTTAAGTAATGATCACTTGTGTGGTCACACATATGCCATTTGAATGGCATAAATACCTATGTTTATTTAATAACATGGTAGGATAACTAACTGGATAGTTAAGCAACCTTTAGGTGTGAAATCCCTATGGTTGCTCATAGAATGGTTATCCTATAGCATGATAAGTGATCTTGTAACTTGAGGATTAATTGTTTCTCCAATTTTAGTTGTATGCTAGTCATTGGGATGTTGGTTATGAGTTGCTTGTACTTCATATGGAGTTGCTGAGTTATATTACACGACATTAAATTATGCAATGAGATATCTTAATGATATATTATTTTATTTGATTGGTAGCTTCAAAAAAAAATTGGGGTTGTTTCATCTAGTATCATAGCATGTGCTTAAAGGTTTTTGTTGAGTTTTGTCACTATGTATTAATTTTTAGCATGAGCTAAAAAGCTAGTTGAGGCTCTATGTGGTTGTTCATATGCTTGCAATGGATTGTGTTACTTAATACATTTTAAGTATCTATAAATACACCTAGTATATATGTTTATCACTTATGGGTGATATCTTACCATCATGTATGCATATGTCGTATGATGGCTGAGTGTCACTTGTATGTTTATGTTATCATTCTAAGATTAGACTAAAACCTTGGATGTTAGTATGCATACTAGATCATGGCTAGAGTTATATGCTTGATATAGATTGATATGTATTATTTTCTTGAGGAGGCTATGATGAAACTCTTATAAAGTCACTTAATCTCTTAGATGAGTTAAATAATACCTTATTTAGTGCTTGTTTATGCATGCCTAAAATTAATGGGAATTCATGTATTATGGAATGTGTGTATGTATGCAAAAACTAGTAAATTTATATAAGGAATCTTGTGATGATTACTCATGGATTTGGTTGAATCAAACCTTCCATCATCGATTACTTTTGGGTCCAACATCACTAGTCAACCATTGACTTATATGGGCAGGTCAATGGAAGACTGGTGATCAACTCTTTACCTTAGAATTGAGGAAATGATGTTTGGTATCTATTGTTGACTTGTATGGGTGAGTCATTAGTATATGCTTAGAACATCCTAACCTTGGGAAGACTAAGATTTGAGCTCAAACTTAGAGACCTATGTACGATGAGGGTGGCAGATTTATTTGGATGAATAAGTTAGGATTGGGATCTCCATTTATGAGAGCATCTTGAGCTATATTAAGAGCTTGATCTTAGCTATTTATTTGGTCTCTTTGAGTTAGATATAGGAGCATGTGGCTTCATAGCTATAATGGTCTAAAAATAAATATGTAGGGATGTTTATTTCATATTTTACCTCATGGAGTTATTTTGATCCTTGATGTGTTTACACTGGTGATGGTTATGTGATCATGGATAGGTTATTTTTCATGAGATTGTCATGATGACCATGGATATGTTATATCTATGGGATGTTAATTTGAATCTAATTGAGTCATGCATCCATGAGGATGCTTACTAAAAATCTTGGCTATGTTTTGATATTCATGGGATGTCTATTGTAATATAGATATGCATTGCATCCTTGAAGATGTGTATTGTCAGTTCAATTAAACTTGTTGATTATGGAAATGGTAATTTTTGTAGTAGTGCTATAAAGTTCACCTTGTGCCTTGGCTAAGTCCATCCTTTCCCAAAGTTATGTCATGTCCAAGAGAGCATTAATTTTTAACCTTTGGCTGTCAGATTAAATCAACTAGAAGAATAGTGATGTAAGTTTGTTGTGGTAATCATGATATAATGCCTCAGTGACCATTGATGCCTTACATGGGAAAGATACCTACTGATGTTGAGGTATAATATCTTGGGAGGTCCAAGGGTGTGGCTTGAGCCTGGAGGGTCTAGTGGGTAAGAATGGATGACTTACTTGGGCAAGTTAGAGAGTTTTGAGGATCTCTTACTATTATTAGTTAAGGTGATCCATCTATCCATGAAGTGTGAACATTATTGCTAAATGTTTCAAAAATCATGGAGATAGATTTTAGGCCTTATTGGAATACAATACTTCTTTGAGAGAAGATGATCATGATTTGAGATACTCAAGATTGATTAGGTGTTTTTTTAGGATGATTATTAGTGTCATTTAGATGACATCTAGACATCAGGTGACCCAATGGGATTCATGGACCCTAGTGTTTCACCATCATGTGTGTTGATTATCATGCTATGAAAATACCTTGGCACATTTTTTGAACACCTAAATCACATGTATGAGGTCTCTTAATTATGATTCCTCCTTGAATGTTAAATTTTTTTATGTTGTATAATTATTATTTTTCTTTGATCTTGATAGTTCAAGCAAAAGTGTGTCTTCATTATACTCGTGTGTATGGTTGACCGTGTAGACTTTCACCTACTTATTTTGATACCATCCTTGTTGTGTGAACTTTATATTTTTGTTGATTATGATTAATAATGAGAAATTATGTTTTCACTATACTTGATGTGTGTATTAACCTTGTGGGTTGTTACTTATCTTCTTGTTTCTAGCATTGTTCTATGAGAATTTTGCATACATAATTTTATGTTGATAATGGTTGAACATGTGAATGATTGTAAATTACTTATGTAACATGATCCCCCACTTTTGAAATTAACCATATGAACCTCACTTTGTTCCATGTTTTTAAATTTTTGTATGAATATTATACATGCTTATATTGGAAAAAATGTGATTCATGGTGTTAACATTTTTAGTATTTAGTAATTTGGGCATACCTTACTCATGTGATGTGTTCTCCCTCTTGAAACCAAATATTATTTATTTGAAATCACCATGGTACAATGTTGTATTGTGTTGTGTGATTCCACATCACTATTATAGCATTGCATTTTGATGCAAATAAGAGGTTTAGGGTGAAGTGAACACTTTATCTAAGATTAGTAGACTAGGTTAACGCTAGGGAGTGCAGTCTCATATAGGTTAAAAACCCACTTCTCCCTTTTGTATGAAGTATCCACCTAATTCATTTGGGTTGTGCACCATGAGTGCCATAGGATGGTGATAAGATCTTCCTACATAATAGTCACCTCTTGTATGAGTGCTCCTTCAACCGCCTATTTGAGGTTGTTGTATAAACAACCTTGCGAAATTTATCTATGTATCCTTGTAAAAGCACAAACTGGTCCTGGAAACTTGGACATTTATGTAATTTGGCAAGGTGGTACTTGATGAAGGGCATGCATGTGTTGACTTATAGGTTCAATCATGCTCTTGATGGGTATTGTTATTATTATACCTATTGGAAATATTTTAGGATGAATATTTATATATTATTATAGAAATATTAATGGAATGTATGCTGATTTTATGTTCTAATTGAGTAGCACTAAGCCCTAATCAGATGGTGTTTAAAAAACAAATCCTAGGTACCCAATTGACTCTTGGATAGAGTGATGCAATTTGGGTGATACCCTCAGATGGTTATTTTTTTATGCTACCATGAGGTAAGTACAGTGAGATGGTGGGATTGGTATCCTTAGACCATCATGTGAGCTTACATGTGTAGTGGATGACATGTTGTAAGCCTTTGGGCTACATGTGATGATTGGTATGGCTTATCCATGGTTCAGCATAGTTTGTGTGGTATGTTACACTAAACCCTAAATGGTTGATGATGTAATGGAGTAACCATAATAGTATGGATTACTACCATTGTGATATGACTTTTTGTGATGAATACTCTTAAGATCATGCATGTGGCATGATGTTTTAGTGGAAGATTTCCACTCTTGATTTAGATTCTAGTTACAATCTGATGGGATTGGATGATTTTATGATTATTGATCTCATAGTATAGGTCTATGTATGTTGACATAAGTGACATTGACTCTAGTCGAGTTGCATAATTAGATTGTTATCCTAGTTAAGAAATCATTTTTGTCTTGTGGTTCCTTAGTTATATGCTCTTGTGTGGGAGTGTTTTTATTACCTTTGTTGGGAAGTGTATTAAGGAAACTATGAGCTATTGTGTTTGGGATACTATGTGCTCATGATACTTTATAATCACCTTCCTAAATAGATGGATTAGTTGTTTTTGATAGTGTTTTATTATAATTAGCAGTCGTTACCATAGAATTTGTGTTGATTGATGTAGGCATTTTTAGGTTTGATAAACCTATCATAGCTAGTTTTAGCAAATTTTAATGTTTTTAATAGCCTTTTAAGGCATGAGAGTAGAAATGTTATAGCTAAGTTATGAGATTTGGTGTAAATTTTCTATTATGATAGTGTTGTATAAGTGTTGTTTTTCCCCTTTAATGTTATAAAGGATATATAAAGATGGGAACGAGGGAATTACTTGGCCTAATACATTGGATGAGGTAGCTATCCTACTGACAGTAGGTATGAATTCCTACAAGATTTCACTAAGACATATCCACCCCACAGTGGGTGGAGTGATTGTCTAGTAGTATTGATTGATTTTGATGTACCTTTTAAGATAATTTTGGCACTTAACTATTGTTAGTCACCAGGATGACTCATCTTTAAGGAGGGGAGGATGTCACTAATCGAACTTGTAACCTTTTGGATATTAGACTATAGCCTTCTTTATCATGTTTTAATATCACTTAGACTAACTATTATTGATGTCGGTCTTGTTTCATATGTTTGTGATGCATGTACCTTGGATAGCTGAGGTGATATGTTATGTCAAGATTGATGCTCGTAGTGGATTAATTATATCTTGATATGAATATTGATTATGTTGGATTCATTCTATCTAGTTATATGTATCTATTGCTTTAGTTAATTGCATTGATATATGTTATTGATATACTATGATTTACTCAATTGGCATTGATCAATTTTACAACTATTGATTGTGCCTCACAAGACATGCATGGGTTCATGGTTATCAGGATTAACTCTAGACCTTATTAGCTATAGTTGATTATATTTGATTACCATTCCATGTCTAATGATTTGTTTTGAGTTATTATTATCATATTTACATCATTCAGGTATACGTAATGTCTTATATGGTGGATGCAAGCACCAGCCATGAACTAGGCTCAGTGCAAGGTTTGGACATCTTAGGTATATCATAGGCAATTGAGAAGTCAAAATATCACTCCAATAGGTTTAAAATGTATTCTATGGTACTGAGCCACCATCTTTTTATGCCTTGTATAATGGTTTTTTGCCATTATTGCTCTCACCTTTATTTTGTGCATATTCCCTATTGAGATTATCAAGTTCTAGCATTGATTTATTCTCTTGCATATCATGTGAGCTTGAGATTATTACCATATTGAATTATTCTCCCCAGACATTGTGAGTACTTAATTTTTAGTCGTATAAGTAGCTAGTCTCTTTAGCCTATTTGGTTGAGTTCATCTAAGACTGGATTAGGTCTTTTGACCTTTGATAATGTTTGTAATATCATCATCATGGAAATTGATTATCATTCTTGTTTTATTGATTCCTATTCTAGTGTCATTATTTAAATGATCCTATTGATCTTATCATTTAATGACTTTATTATTAATATTATTAATAATTGATTTATGGATTTGTTAAAATATTAGTTATTAATTCTTATTGATTAATGACTATTTAATTATCTTATTATTATTTTATTGTTTTATCTTATAATGTATTTAGTTTATGATATTAAATCATTTTATTATATCTATATGTACTTTATTATAGTTTTTATTGTTTCTTATTTTACTATTGTATTATATATTGTTTTTATTTCCTACATTATATATATATATATATATAATTATTCTTATGGCTTAAGATAGAAGTGAGAATACATATGTATATATCTATTTTATTTTATTATTTTATATATTATTTAATTTTATGGCTTGTTGTATATGGGAGAAGGATGGTATGGAGAGAAAGGGGTAGGCCAAAAAGGGATGATAGGGTATGGCAGGCTAGACATTGACCAGAAATGGATGGTGGGATGAGATAGGGAGTAGGGGCATTTAGAAGACAGTATTAGGTGTGTGTAATATGGAGCATGGCATGGATAGGGGGATATTTTTATGAAAGAAGGCATTGCAGAAAAGATAGAGAGTCATAGGTTAGGAAGGAGGGAGGAGAGTATAGGTAAATGGTTGGACAGGGGAGAAGGGGGAGGAAATGAATAGTTTGAGGAAAACGTTGTAGACATAAGTTAAGGGAAATAAAGTTGAGGTCCGTGTAGAAGAGAGAGGTATGGAGGAAGGTCATTAAATTTATGGAAGAAGAGAAGGATGGATGAATTCATAGAGTCTTATTTTTTTATGATTAGTATCTAACATAGCCTAGGTTCCTTAATTTATGATGGGTGTTGCATTTAGGAATCTCATTTTTTGGGCATGGCATTCGAAATTGAGGAGGGTACTATTTGATGCCTATGTTGGAATCAGATAAAATAAAATAAACATTAAATTTCTTCCCTAGTCCATAATAATGGTGGAATGTTGCCTTATTCTCTATTTAGCAACAAGAAATAATGTATTAAGAACACTGTGTTTCCTTTTAATGTAAGACACCATGTTGATTAGAAAGTTATTTGCATAAAATTACATATTGAATATTTATTGGTTTGAATCCTTATTTTACCCCTACATTTAAAGGTGTGGAGAATCCATGGATAATATAACAGTTGTTGATGAGCAACCATGATTTTACCAATGTTAATCTACAATTATTCGGGTGTGATTAGATTTAAATTATAATGGAAATCATTTTTTATTTATTCAAGGTTTTCTTAAAAAATGAGTATTTCCTAGAGAATTAAAATTGAAATACTTACTCAGCTCTCAAAACTAGTTTTATTACTAATTTAACCATTATGCTCTACTTAAGTTCATCATTATGACTTGTTACATTATTAATTTTTTATCTATTATCTTAAAGTAAATGGATAGATTGAGCTAAGGTTTGACCCTCCCAGTATTGGAGATTCTTTTTAGCTATTTTTCTAGATATCATTTATAAAATGAATAAATTTCTAAGAACTGATGACTTCTTGATTTATGATTTCGTTAGTTCCTTCAAAATTCTAGACTGTCTACTTGATGTCATGCCCATTGCTATGCTTTTCTCTCTTTTTAGAGTTGGGTTTGATTTATGATGAAATATATTTATTCATATTACTGGTAAACCTTTGTTTTACCCATGCTATGGGAGTGCAGTTTTCCTCAAACTAGTTTGGTTGTAGTTATATATCATAGTCTATTTTTTTGTTTTACTCTAAATTGCCTGATTGAGGACTTCATATTATCCTATTTAGATTTGCATAATTGATTGATAAGACTTAATTTTGATTATTCTTGGACTTTATTAAGTTACAATAAAGTCAAAATCCTATTATTAATGGATATGGATTCTCTTCTCTGAAATTGTTGTGTTAAGTTTGACTATTATGGGTGGAAACCCTTTTTTAATTATTTCATGCTCAGATAAGCTTTGGCTTGAGTTTTGTGGTTCTATGTTGAATTTATTATCCCTTTGCCTTTGTTGATGATTTTGTAAGTTTATACTGGTGGCTCAATATTATGTGTACATTTATTACCTCAACCAAGTACCTAGTTGCTAAAACCTTCCACCAAGTTCATGGTTAGGGTGGTAAGGGACACCAATGTTTAGGCTCATAGGGTTGGTTTTGAGGAGTGTCCTTCTTAACTATGTTAGTCTACTTCATTATACACTTGAATTGCTAGAAGCAACTTCTCCTATTCATGCCTATTGGATTGTAGCTATTTACTCTTTTTAAGTGATAGTTCATCTTATTTCATTATACAATTTCATAATATTGCTATGTTAGGGTATGGACATTATTAGATATCATGTTGAACTAGTGGAGACATTTTTTATGATGGTTGTATGGTTCCAAAGTGATTAACCAATTATATTCACTTTTGATTTGCATTCATATTGGGATCTATTAGCATGAGCGGTAGTGTGATTATAACACATTATGTTCATACTTGATCTTGTATACTATTGTATGTGCATGGCTTAATGATTTACTTATTGATTGTAAGTAGGCCTAAAATTGAATAATGTTATTATTGGAATAATATAAATATAATATCCTTAACCTTAAATTACATAGAACAAGGTGTTATATCTAGTATGCTAGAATAAGTTAGAGATTGTAATCTCCATGGTGGGAATATGTATATTTACTCCTGGGATTTATGAACTTATATTTGGGGACATTATCTTAATGTGGTAAGTTTATCTATCATGTATAATTACCAATTGTTATGTCATTATAATGATGATAGAAGATACCCTTCGTCATATCATTATACTAGTCACATAGTCTTAACATGGGTTCATGTTATAACATTATGCTAAAATTAATCTAGTGGAAAATCATATCTCCCACCAAGATGATAGTTAAGTTATAACTAGTTCTTGTTATAGATGGTTGTTATACTTGTGGATAACACCTTGATGAAAGTGTAAGCAAGTCATTTTAGCCCTTATTGATTTATCTTACTTGTATCATATAAGGAATTCATGAAGAATTGATGAAGATCAATTGTAGATCCTAGAAGCAATTTAATAACGTTAAATGTCTTGAATAATAAGATTATCCAATGAGTGTACAAACATGTTATTTGGGAAAATAGTTATGATCTTCCTTGGAGGGAATAATAGGAATCTTTTAAGTAGTGTATTGCTAATTAGATATTAATGACTAAGGGATTCATTGGTTCATCTATATGGATGTAAACTTTATGGACCATTAAAATAAAAATCAATTCTTAGTTATTCCATAATATTCCTCTTGACTTGATAATGAATTAGTGATCTTGTAGATTGAGGAGTAATTGTTTCTCCAATGCCAATTGTATGCTAGTCATTAGGATTTTGGTTACGAGTTGCCTATACTTCATATCAAGTTGTTGAGTCATATTACACCACATTAAATTATGCATTAGAATATTTTGATGATCCATTTTGTACTCTTATTGGTATCTTCAAAAAAAAATGGGGTTGTTTCATTAGTCTAATTCACTACTTAGACTACATCATTAGCACTACTCACAATTAGACTTTCAAACACATAGAAGGTTTTTTTTGAAAAATTGAGTAAAAGTATAGCATTTTAAGAACCTACATGACCTCAGGGTCATCACCAACTTAATTATACATTCCAAAACAAATCTTAAATCCTTAAACTAACTTTTTCAATATGACTACTCAGAACTCTCTGAATGATCCAAAACACAATCATGGAAACAATGTCTTAGAACACCTGTGTATTCAATTACATGAACATAAAATGGGATTATATGAAACTAAAACATATTAATATCAACTTATAACAAATATTAGTATTATAGAACAATCTCATGACTTCATTGTACATAGACACATATTGAGTTTGATAGGTCAATTTGAGAACAACTTTATACTTATATAAAACATATCCTTATATTATATCCAATAGGATATGTGTTATATTTCTTTAAAAACATACCAAATTAATTCTATCCATCCTTAAACCATGGTAGCATATCCTTCATCTCATTCCCACTTTTGCCTATTTTTTCTCTTTATCTGCCTCACTGGGTCTTTTAGTGATAGGTCAACTTCCATGACCATTTTATCATATTTTAATTATATAAACTAATCAAAAACAACCATAGTCATATGTTATAAGTCTTCAGCTTCAGTCTCCATCCATTTATCAACTTTGACTTGGTCATCTCTGCCAGCTACAACAAATTTCTAAGAAACATGGCTTTTCTTGTAGGGTCCACTTACTCTCATGACAAAATAATGCCACTTAGAGATAATTCAAAGAGTATAATACATTATCCAATCATACAAAAATTTAATAAAATTCATTCTAAGCCATCTCTATCAATATCTTCCATATCAGGTCATTGTTAAGGTTTTAGAGAGGGTTAAGACCACCTCACAGTCTTAATGATCATTCATAAAGCTTAGGCCGTTAAACTAACAACCAATTCTTGTAATTTTTATATAGTACCCTTAAAAAACTTATATGAACTTATTATTATCTCATTAAAAAATTTCACATGATAAGGAGTATAATAAAGTCCTTCTCAGGTCTATAACACCTCATTCTAGCACTCGAGAGACCTTAAATCCACTTTTGTATTTTTTTTCCAAACTTTGACATAAAATTTCATTAAAATTATTTATACAACCTATCGCATGTCTTTAAATTATCACATGATCACACTTTCCTTTGAAATTGAACATGACCCCTCATTAGGCCACTCTCTCTGCTCATTAAGCCCTGACTAGCAAGTCACTCTAGGCCTTGAAACTAACCTTCCTACCACTCTAGATGCACCCTAAAACTCACTCTCATGAAAAAAACCTCATAAAATTAAAAAACACTACTTTTAATCCTTCATAAGTCTTAAAAAGACTTCATGACATCTTATTAGGTCAGGCAGTGTCTAGTGTTAGACTAGTTGCATGCTAATTCTATAGGTTTAAACCCCTTTAGATTTACCTTGAAGCTTTATTGAGTGATCCAATGATTAATAAACATTATAAAGTGTCCTAAAGCATCCTCTTAATAATATATTCACCCACCTTACTAGGACACCATGCTCCTCCAAGAACAATACTAGTTATCCTATGTATAAGCCTTCTCAAGTCACCTCATGAACAACCTTTGACATCAATGACAACATCAATGTCAAGTATTAATATATAGAATAAAATATCAATAATTTAACCCTTTTTCATTTATGTAAAACCATATTGAACACTGATCATCCTTGTCTCCCCATCTGGTCTTTCTCCCCCTTGAAGTAAATGACAAAGTGATGTCTTTAATTCCTTAGATCACACTTAACACATAGAATAATGAACTTATGAGACATAATACAAAAATTCTCTGCCTATTTCCATGCATACCTTATTGTAACAACCCACATATTATTAGAGATAATTATTATGATTAGATCCTCCTAAATACTTGTCTTCTTTGATGATTACTAGAGCCAGGACTTATTACCATTTATTGTCTTATGTGTTCAAAAGTTGCTTTTGGAAGTGGTTTGTTCAATATGTATACAATATGATCCTATGTAGACACATGTTCAAGTTTAATAATTTTCTCACTTACCTAATATCTTTTAAAATGATACCTGATGGGAATGTCTTTAGTCCTTGAGTGCATGATAGGGTTCTTTAAGATGCTTATATCATTTGTATTATCACAAAAGATAGGTATAGGACATTTATACTCCACCTTGTAGTCTTTTAGATTCTATCTCATCCATAGAAATTGCATATAACATGAGGATCCTTCAATTTACTCAACCTCACAAGTGGAAAAAGCTACTGATGGTTACTTTTAACTTATCCATGACAATAGGCACCCACCTAGGAAGAAGGCTCCTCCACTGGTACTCTTCCTATCATCTATACTTCTTACCTAATATGCATTTATGTAGGATATCATATTGAAATACTTACTTATTGGATACCATAATCCATATTCCATAGTTCCCTTGAGGTACCTAGTACTCTTTTGATTGCTTGTATATGATTCTCTTTTGGATCTACTTAAAACCTTCCCACAAGACCTACTGCTTACATAATGTCATGTCTAGAGGTAGTGGTATACAAGAAACTTCCAATCATTGACATGTATGATGTATGATTAAATTTTTAAGACTCATCTTCCTTACTCAACTTACACCTTGTGATCATGGGTGTACTGACTGCCTTACAATCCTCCATCTCAAACTTCTTCAACATCTCTCTTATGTACTTGGCTTATGAGATGAATATACCTTTCTCAAATTGAGTGACTTACAACCCAATAAAAAATGACAATTATCCTAGCATGAAAAAATCAAACTCTTTATGTATTACTTCTAAAAATTCCTTTATCATGTTCACATTGTTTCCACCAAATATGATGTCATCCACATAGATAACTATAATTAGTTGATGGTCATCTTTTGTATTTATGTATATATTACTATCTATAACTCCTTTTTTGAAGCCTTGATCCAACAGATACTTGTCTGACCTATCATACCAAGTTCTAGGATCTTGATTTATACCATATATGGATTTATTAAATCTTCAAACATGGTATTTTTCCTTTGAAAGTGAGAACCCTTTAGGTTTCTCAATGTACGCTTATTTTTCCAAATTCATATTTAGAAAGTAAATTTAACATCCATCTGGTATACCTTGAATCCTTTTTATCCTACATAAGCTAGAAATAACCTAATGGCCTCTAATATTAATACAAGTACAAAGGTTTGTTCAAATTCTACCCCTTCAACCTATGCATATCCTTTTCATACCAATCTATCCTTGTTCCTAGTGACTTCTTATTCATTCAGCTTATTTCTGAACACCCATTTTGTGCCAATGATATTCTTGTCTTTAGACCTAGGAACTAATCCCCATGTCTCATTTTTATCTATTTGATCTATCTCCTCATTCATAACTCCTATCCAAAATTTGTCTTTTCTTGCTTCTATAAAACTTTTAGGTTAAATCTTGGATAATAGAGCATTTTATTGAGTTAGATTAATTATCAATATTCTCCTAGTTTGCATACATACATTCTTATTTCCAATGATTTTAAACTCATATTAATCCCTTTGAATATGTATTGAGGGTTCTTTTGAGTCCTATCTCTCTTCCACATCTTATTATTCTTCAACAACCTCTATAGTCTACATTCATTCATGAAGTCCACATTACCTAATGTGGTTTTTAATTATGGATGAGATTTCCTTGTCTCATAATATTTACATTGGTTCTTTCTACTATATTTTATAGTATCTTATTAAAGAATTTATAGTATGAGCTCATTCATGATTATCCTAAGAATATGCCATCATCAGATCTGGAGTCAAACTTTTCAGATTCTTCATCATCTATTTTGATGAAACATTTTCTTCCAAATACTCTAAAGTGTTCTAAATTTGTAGGGATGCCCTTCTATTGTTAATAAAAATTCTTGCTACTATTAGTCCTTATCTAACACCTATTCAAAATGTAAAAAATAGTGCTTACTTCCTCTCTCCAATATCCATCAAATAGTATAGACTCATTCAACATGTTTCTAGCCATCTCTTAAACTATACTATTATTCCTTTCTACTACCCCATTCTACTGAGGTTTCCTCGCTCTTGAGAATTGTCTCCTTATTCCATGAATTTCACATAAGTAATCAAACTCATTAGATCAAAACTATCCTCCTCTATTAGAACTTAGACACTTGATCTTCACATTCTTCTCATTCTCAATAAGAGCCTTGAATGCCTTGAAATTATCAAGAAATTCTAATTTCTCTTTCAAGAATGCAACCCAAGTCATTCTTATGTAATCATCAATGATTAACATGAATAAATATCTCATTAAATGCTTTGAATTTTTATAAGCCCACATAGATCAGTTTGAATTAGCTCCAAGGGTCTTTTAGTAGAGTACTCCTTAGACTTGAACCTTATTCTAGTTTATTTACCATGTTGACATGTTTTCCAAAGTATGTTTTTAGGTTTGATGATCTTAGGTAGGTTATTCACATACTTATTAGTACTAATCCTAACTAGGTTATCAAAATTTAGGTGACCTATCCTTTTGTGCCATAGCCAATTTTCATCTATATTATTGATAAAACATCTCTTCTTGATCTCATTCAAAGTACATAGGTTGTTCTCAGTCCTCTTGGGATTGGTAACTAGCATTCTTGATTTGGCTTTCTTTATTTCACACCCTTTTTCATGAAAGGTTAGTGTGTGTCCTTGATTGAAAATTTGACTCATACTAAGGAGTTTATGTTTAATACCTTCCACATATATCACATTTTGTGTCTTGGTCCTTCCGTTGTCTAAACTCAAGAAACCCTTGCCAACTATATTAGAAGTTGTGTTATCTCCAAACCTAGTTGTTCTTATAGCATTATTCTTCAAAGAGGTGAACTTATTTATATCTCCTATCATTTGGATTGAAAAACCACTATCTATGTACCATTTCATGTATTCATCTTGAATATGAAAGATAGTCTGAGCTAGCATAGAGTCCTCTTTGATTTTTGGTTCCTTCTTGGCAAATAAACCATCTTGATTATTGAGCTCAATCTGATCCATTATATCTTTCTTTGGCTTCCATACTAAATTTTGATCCTTATTATGCATTGTATAAGCTTCATATGTCTTGTTGAATCTTTTGTATCTTCTACCTTTATTAGAATAGAATCTCACAATGTGTCCTATATTGTGATAGATGTAGAAAGTAACCTTTTTGTACTTACCCTAATTCTATAATGACTTGTCATTTATAGCATTAGGTTACCTAATTGATCTTTTCAGGTTGGTACTCTTGACATGTCCTAACTTCTCATGCTCTCTCTTAAATCTGCTCAACACATCTTTGAGTTATCCATTCTCAGCCTTCAATGAATCTATCTCTATCTTCAAATGGTCATATTCAACTTCCTTTTAACTTACACCTTGTGTTGATTTCTTCTAACTAACTCCTACGATCCTTGGTTATCTCCTTATGGTGTTTTAAGTCACTAATGTTATTCATGTGCTAAGCTTCAAGTTATACTCTAGCTTCTCTTTCTTCATTTTCATAGTAGACTTCTCCATCATACATGTCTTCTTTTTGTTGATCATTAGACATTCTTGTGTTATTTTGGATCCTCTTTCAAGTGGTTAAACTTACCTTAAAGGACCAAGCTCTGATACCAATTTTTGGAAGCACAACCACTAAGAGGGGGGTGAATCAGTGATCAAAATTTTCATTCACATCCACTTATCATCCGTTAACCATTCAAATCAATATAGTGATTAAAAAATCCATTTAAAACCATTCATATGAGCATGAATCAAGAATATAACATATGAACACAAGATCTATGTAGGAAAACCTCATGGGGAATAAAACCCACTAAAACACATCTTGAAAAACTTGTCATATAATACCACTAATCAATTTTAGTTAAGCACCAACCCAACAAGGAGCACTAACCCCTAATTTATCAAACACCAACTTGAATTTAGCAAGTAACAACTTGATAGGAGGCTACAACCCCCTTATTGATGAAGAATTTACTCGATCAACTCTCTAAACCTATCCACATTGCTCTTATTTCCCTCACACAATTGATCATGGTCACTCTATCACACTTAAATTTGGCTCTCACACAAATAGAACTGTTATTTACCTTCTTCATTAAAATAGTCCTTCTATTGCTTTGAAACAGTCATGGAAGCACCCATGAAAACTTTTACATGTATATAAATGGTTTATATCATTTATTTGATATGCTCAACCACCTATGTAATATTACACAATCCTCTTATTCTTTGCTTCACACATACACACTCTACTTGCCTTGTTAGGCCTAAAAATGCCTAGTATATATACAAGTCTTTTCTTGTTCATGTCCCTCTTAGTCAGCCAATCACTCGTATCCTATTACGTATTCCATGAAATGAATCTTAGAAAACTTCATAGACATGGATAAAATGTTCTTTAAATATATTTAGGTATAAAGTACCTCAATTAGGCCTTACCTCTCTTTTAGGTCCTATGGAGACCTAATCCCATTATGCCTATTTAGCACACATTATACTTTTCCCTCTTAAAACTTATTGATCTTTCACACACAGATGAAATACTTGAAATACACCTCAAATAAACCCTTGATAATATCCATTTAGGTCCATACCACCTTTTAGTCCAGTTCACTACTTGGATTACATCATTCTCACTGCTCACAATTAGGCCTTCACAGACTTAGAAGGTTTATCTAGAACAACCAAATCATAAAACTAGTTTTTCCATATAATTGTTGATGTCAACATACCCCCATTTTTGAAAATGGGAACTCTTGTTTCAAAATTTTGAAAATTTGTGCTTTCAATTGAAAATGCCACTTGATTAGAGTTCTTTATTTGAAGATCATCCACACCTGGTTCTCATTTAGCTTAGCTAACGTCTCTATTTGATCATTATCTTATTTTGTCTAATATAACTAATGGTTGCCTTTTTGTGTTTCCAGGTTGTAAGTTTAATGAAGTCTCAATATTGTGAGCAATGTTTAGGGTTTTTGGGCTTTAGTGATAAATTGACCCTTTGATTAATCATTGGTCTTTAATTATTCAATTAAATTCATGTTTGAGCATCTAAGAAACCCTCATCATTATTAATTTATCCCAAGTCTTTTGAATTGAATTAAAATTTATGCATGTTCATTTTATTTAAAATTGCATGGGAACACTTTATATTTGTTTAAGATTTAGATTATATTTTATCCTAAGATTTTGACCATGTTTATTAACACAAGAAAAACCTTAGTCTAAACTTTCATGCTAAGTTCTTTATGTAACTCAAAACCCCTTTACTATTTTTATTATTTGCATGGACTAATTAAATGTAGGGTTACTTTTATTATGCTCCATACTTAGTCTAAAATCTTTTCCCAAGGTCCTTAATCATGTTTATTATCATGACCAAAACATTAGGTTAAAGACTTTATCCTAAGTTCTATATGTCCCCCAAACCCTTACTTGTTTATTAAATTATCCATAGGAACCAATTTCATTTGATTACAAAGATCAAAATTAGATGGGGTGCATTTGATCAGGCAAAAGAGATCTAATGGTATGAGGTAGAAGTTAAAAATTCAAAATCCCTATGACCAAGTAGGGAGATGAAAAGTATCATGCCCATGTCTCACAAATTAAAACTTGAGCACTATCCTAAAGATCAATGATGCATTATTGAGTGTACACATTCTAATCAATAGTGAGCATTCAGTCAAAATTTCAAAGAATCCCCAGGAAGAGTGATAAGGTGACAAGTGTCACCATCATGGAGACTAAATCAGGAAATTAATGACATACAAAGCAAAGGATAGAACCCAGAGGATCGATACTAATGGTGCACATTGAACATGTAATCAAGATCCAATGACATGAATTGAAAGTTAAATTTTCAAAGAGAACCCAAGATGAATGTGAATCTACCACATCATGCAAAGACATTGGCCTAGGAGGAAAAATATAGATGGAAGTAAAGAGAAGTCCTATAGAATCGATAAATGGCAAAATCTTGATATACATGCACAAAATTTGACCAATAACATTCAACCTCTCAGATCCAAATCAACAGTGTGAGACAAGTGAGACTTTTCAATTAGCCCAAACCCAATGAGGTTTTGACAAGTGTCTTAAAGGATAAATGGTCACTTTTTAAACATTAATTAGTTGTGTGGCATGGTGGATCGACATAAGCACCAAACCAGATTAAGAAATCTTGTGGACCCACAAAAGGCAAAGTTATAAATACATGATCTGAATGAAATGTAAGGCGTGAATCTCATTATTTAAAACTATCTACCACCATTGGATCTTTGTGAAAGTCTTTAGAAAACCTTAGCACATACAGAAGTCATAATTTGACTCTGTGATCATTTTAATCAAACCAAATAAATTGAACTATCATCTGTGCCATCATAATTTAATTTAGAGCTAAATTACAATCCACTAGTGAGGAATTTGATAAATTCATAGCCATGGTGGCTCAGAAGGGTGTCTTAAAAGAGGATATTGAGCTATATTGGACCTCATATGTGGAAGGGAGAGTATTTGAGGATAATGAGTTTGATATCATTGCTCTGAATATACGAGATAATAATTGGTCTAAGTTTTTATGTACCATTGAAGAGAATCCCACCATCACCAAAGAGGAGGAGAATAATTTGTCTTCTAATAGGTTATACTATGACATAGTTGTAATTCAAATGACTGGTATATACTACGCAATGGCAAACCCTGAGTCACATTTTTAAGGATGCTAAAATGGATAAAGGCATGTTAATTAATGGACATTCTCAAAAGAAGGTAGCCTATATCTCTATTTTAGCTTTCAAATCTTATTAAAAATTTCCCCCACCCCAAATCAACCTACCCTCAATCAATGCCTGAGCCAAAGAGAATGATTTAAAAGACATTCTTACCATGTGGCTATATTTTGGGAACCAAGTCTTTTCAAACTTTAGTAAGAACATCCCAATTATCCAATTCAAACTAGGGATAAGGATGAGTATGACAATGTTGAACAAACTATGTGGAAATGCCACCACAACCTATGTTAATCCTATCTGGGTGGCAATTATCTATTTCATGGTTGAAAAATAGATTACCCCTCCTCTAGGTGAAATAATTAGCATTTCTTTAAGTAGGAAAATCTATGACATTAAGTAGAAGAAACCCTAGTTTTAAATAATGTCATACCTCTTGGATTTCTTTTTTACAACAAAAAAGGTTCCCAATCAAAGAGAATGGTCCCCTAGTGGAACACAAACAATTTCACAATACTATTCTAAGCTGCACATATTTAAGTATAGGGATCACATTTAGTTCATCTATGATTGTGTCTATCCAACCCTTAGTGAATCCATAACTAGTCATCCCATAGAAAGAGTCAACCCACTAATCAGGAAGTATGTTGAAACTATGGGAGATATCTGGTTATATCCAGATTATACATTAATAAAGATTGAGGGAACCTAATGCACTCCTCTTAGGCTACATGTCCATGTGATAGACAAACTAGCAGATCAAGAGGTGGTATATCATTTATTTTATGGTGTGGATGGTCTCTATAAGATGAAGATAAAATGACTCCACAACTTCCCCATAAAAATTAGGAAGACTATTTTCAATCAATGGTACAACATCGAGGTAGCATCCAAACATAGGACTTCTTCCAATCTACAAATAGATGAACTGAGACTATGGAACCCTTATGTAAGTTTCAAGGAACATCTTAGGGTCAATAACATTCTAATTTTTCCCTAAGATCATCAGCCTAGTGCTTATGATCCTATTCATACCAAGGCATCCAATTACTTTGAGGTCATAAGAAGGTTGAAAAAGCATAACCTTAGACCTGAGCCTAGACTAGAGAGGAACCAGAAAGGGGATGATAGATGGAAACTAGTGCCTATGTAGTATCATCTGTTAAGTAGTGCACCTACTAGACCTCCAACATCTCAAACACAAGTAGAACACAAACCTAAGGCATAGATTAAGCGAAGACATGAGGAAAGAAGGCATGATCAAATTACTTCTTCTTCAACATAGGTGGAGGAACAAGTATCACATTTGGAAGAGATTCACATGGTAGAATTAGACCCTAATGAGTATGTGGATGATGTACTGAAGATGTTATATATCACTTATCAATAAGATGATGAAGAGCTCAAATTTAAGAGACCAAGAAAGAGAAAGGGAAGGAAGTTCTAGACTTAGTCCCTATCTACACCCCCGAAAGGAATGTTGAACTAGCTATTATTCCTATAGCTAAGAAACCCAAAATGAATTTTGCTACTCATTTGGGTGAAGTTGATTTATTTAGTGAATAAAACTTGATATATAGTCCATCTATTCTATAGTGGCTCATTTATTGACCTAGATTACATAAAGTCCCTACTATACATCATCATTGGGCTATGATGCAAGCCATCAACATCCCTATGCATGAAGAACTTAATCCATGGATTGCGTCTCTATAAAAAGAAGAGGAAATAAGTTTGTTTTCCCTAATTTAGTTAAATGAAGAACAAGTAGAGATCCTATTTTGTCAAATAACTCAATCCAAATTTGGAGTCAAGTTTGACCTGAATACTATTGACTTGATGAGGGTGACTAAGAAAAAAATCATTTAGGGTGGTGAAGAAATGACCTATAAAAAGGTATAACCTTTGGCTATTTTAAACTAAGTAGGAACACAAAAACCTAAATAAAATCCTATATTTGAAGAATATCCATTGGAGTTAGCCCAATCTAAACATGAAAAATTACAAGCAGTTATCAAGAACATGTAACAGGAAAAGAAGAACTTGGAAGAACAAGTTGTCTTTTCAGTTATAGAGGTAATGATCAAAATGTTTCAAGATATTTTATTTTACATGTTTAACTCTTTGAAGTCAATAAAGTCAAGATAGATTGTGATGAACCAGCAAAGTACAATGGCCATGAGCCTAGCTTACCAATGGCAAAGTTCAAGTGATAAAGTAAAGGATTTGGTTAACATCTTTCTAGAAGATCAAATTATTGATTTCAAAACAATTACTTTGGCTCATATAAATATATCCATGGGATTATTGGTAGATAAGATCAAAATATTTATCACATGATCTAATAGAGTAGAAAGTCTTTTAAGGATGAAAAATAGTTGTAGATAAAAATAGAGCATATACTTGGGAGCATGATCACTGAATGAACTTCACTCAGCCCTATGGGTCTAATTATTGCTAAAGAATTAAAGCTTAGGGCTACCCAAGTCATGTAAGAATTAAGAAACCAAATCCAAGGAAAGATTAGGGTAGCCAATAGTAGGATCATGGACATGATTTTGACTATATAGGAAAATATTAGTGAAGTTAGGAGCATCAAGGAATCCTTAGAGAGAGATGACAAAGATCTCAAAATCCTAGTAGAATAAGAGGATGAACTCTTCATGGAGCCTATTGTAAATTTGAAGTTAATCGATGATCAACATGAAAGGGTAATGAAGATCCTTTAGCAAAAATAGGGGACTATAGTAGCAGGAGGGCCTCAAAGTTGAATTTATTGATTAAAGTATATTCTTTTTATAAATGAACATGTATGTATTTTGAAAATTAATATTCATTTTTAAAATCATGTACAACTTTGTAAATCACATTGCTTATAGGTTAGTCCATTTAGGAAAGGTCATAGTTTTAGAACATTGTAGAAGGGATATTATCCCTGACACTTGTACATTTGTAATTTGACATGACTGACCGACATACCTCCTTATCATTCTATAAAATGGGTATTGTTAATTGTAAAAAGAGAGGTAATTATGAGAAAGAAAACTTTGTGCTAATTTTAGAACAATTAATGCAAGCAAAGAATTCTGAGAAGTTTGTCTCATTTGTTTATGTGAATTGTTATCATGGCTGCTATCTCACTTGTCTGGTTCAGAATTCAGATTTTAATGGTTCTTACTAATTATTGATGTACAATTTTCAAATACAAAGTTGTTGATTTGTGTTAATGCTATATTGACTGAAATTTTTTAGGTTCATTTCATTTTCTTTGCTCTTCTTGTTGATGTGCTTATATTATTTACTTGTAAGGGTAAATCCTTAAAGTGAAGTAGGTTTTTATTTACATTATTTAATTTTCTTATATGTTTTCCTAATGTGTGTTAGGATTTGAGCTTATGTTATTTAATTTTATACATTGTTTTCAAGTGCATATTTGAATGATATTTGAACTTTGTCATAATATATGTGTTAAAAATCAGCAACATAAATACTTTCCTTCTCTAACCTACCCTTATTTTTTATTTTTATTTTATAAATTTACTTTAGATTAGTTTATATTTTAAATATCCATCTTAGCTTAGACTTAGACTTTAAATCTTTGAGCATAATTCACCTCACTTAGTCAAGATTACTTCATTTTCACAAAGTTAACTATCAATCCACAGTTGTTCTCAACAACCAAAATATATAATTTTTTTGAAATATTTCACTTGTTATACTATTATTCCACCACATATATCTATAATATCACAACCTATAATTCATGCATTGAATTCTCTGAATTCAGAAATGAGTAGTGCTTCGTAAACACTCTAAACCACCCTATGATACACTTTCAGGAATCAACACTAACCATAACAACAAATCACATTTTCAAAACCTACATGACCTCAGGTTCATCACCAAATTCATCAAACACTCCAACACAAATCTTAAATCCTCAAACTCACTTCTACAACAAGACTACACAAAACTACCTGAATGATTCAAAACATAGTCATGGAAATAATGTCTTAGAACACATGTAGATTCAATTCCATGAACTTAAAAATGGGATTATATTATCTTAAAACATCCTAAAATCAAATTAAAACAAATATATTATAGGATCAAAAATAAATATTGGTCTTACAGACCAATCTCATGACCTCACTGTAATAAACCTTATTGAGTTAGACAGGTCAATTTGAGAAAAAAAATTGCTTATATAAAACATCTCCAAATATTATATCCAATAGGGATATGTGTTAAATGACTTAAAAAACATCCAAATGTAGTTTTATTAACTCATAATCCATGGTAACACATCCCTAATCTCATTCCCACTTTTACCTAATTTTTCTCATTGTCTACCTCATTAGGTCTTTTAGTGATAGGTCAACTTCCATGACCGATTTAGCATATTTAAAGTATTTAACCTGATTATAAACAACCATTGGCATAAGGTTTTCTATGCACAATTATTTTTTCTATGCACAAGGTTTTTTATTTTCATCCAAGTAGATCATATTGAATGATACAATCATTTATTCTACCTACTATGCCTAACTAAATCGACCCACTTAATTTCATTCTTTTATGTAATTTAATTTCATCTAACTAAATTGATCTAATTAATCTAGTTTTATTTTATTATTTTTCACCATTATTATTTAAATTATAGTGATTAACTTGATTCTATTCAATAACACTTTTTTTGCCTTTATAGGTTCAAAAACATGCCTAGATTACCTAGTCAAATATTAGTTTAGCATTCTCAAGAAAAACTACTAAATAAATCTAGGCAATCTTGTTCTATTTTCTAGGTTCATTTTAAAAAACCCAATATTTTAAATTTTTTAATTTTTAAATCAAATTTCATTTTCTACTTTCTACTTAATTATGTATTATTTTTCTCAGTTTTTCAGTTATGTAAAATTGTATAAATATGGTAAACTAGATTGTCTAGCTTGATCTAATTTTGTGCCTATTTTCTTCCATCAAACTAAGTCAATCAAGTCAAATTTATTTTTTATGGCCTATTTTTCAATAGAATGAGTCAATAAACTCAACTTTTTTATATCTTATTTTCCCAACTAGATCAATCTACTTGATCTTGTTCTATATTATTTCAATTTTCTAGCATAGGCAAATGAAATTAATCTCTATTTCAATGTAATTAAAATCACTTTTACTTTTAGATAGTTGCTTGTTTGTTTTCTTTCAAAAATAGTAACTTGGTTTTTGAAAAAATTGATTTTCACCTTTATTTTCATTTTTATTGGCTTTCCCTAGAAACTATGTATTGGTATATTTAAAACTACTTAACTATTGTCATGAAGGGCTATGTGATATTATATTTATGGTCCTTATCTATCATTTACAAATATTATGGTGTGAGGGTCTTTCCCCAATTTTTATAGTATAGAGCTAAACAAGGTCTTTAGTTTCTGCGTACCTTGTAGTATTTCATAAATATCTAAGATTTCCCTTTGTATTAAACCTAAGGAATATAACCATCCATTTGATTATGTTATGCATCAATTAGTAGTTACTACCAAGAAGTTTCTTCTAGCATACCCTTGAAACTAGGTTTAATTAGCTATAGGAATGGTATTTCCTCCATAATTATCACTCTAAAACATTGGGCCAACACTATATAATAGATGATCCAACATTTTTAGAAGCCTACATAATCAATCACAACCTTTAGTACAAACTTCCTAATCTTATTTTTTGGAAAATTAGTTAGAATCTAAATTACATTATTGTTGCTTGTTGTTTTCCATTCTATATTGTAGTATAGAATGTATTAGTTGGTGGTGATATAATTTATGTGTTGCATGTTTCAACTTTAATTTTTCTTTTCTTTTTTTTTATAACTATATCAACTAGCTTGACCTAGTCTAATTATAAAATGTTCTGTTGTCCTATTTTTACAACTAGATTAACTAGCTTGACCCAATCATTTTATAGACTATTTTGTTTGCCTATTTTTCCAACTAGGTTGAACAGATTGACCTAGTCAGTTTATAGACTATTTTTTTTCCTTTTTTAAAAACTAGATTAACCACTTAAACCTAATCAGTTTATAGATTGTTATGTTGCATGTTTCTCTAAATAGGTCAACCAGCTTGACCTAATCATTTTACAAATTGTTCTATTTTCCTACTTTTTCAACTATATCAACCATTTTGACCTATTCAGTTTACACATTATTCTATTTTATTTATTTTCCAACTAGATTGACCAACTCAACTTAGTTAGTTATAAATTATTTTATCATCTTGTTAATCCATTTAGATCAACGCACTTGATCTCATTCCTTCTCATCTTTTAGATCTCCATTTCCTAAATAAGTGTTTAGATAAACCTTTCATTATGTAACATTTTTTTGATAATGTTATATAATGAAATAAAACTAACTTGATTAGTCTTACTAATCCTCATAAATCCTATAAGACTCATTTACCATATCATGTGGTAGATAATCTTAACCTTAGAAATATACATATTACTACTAGAACCACCAACTACAGGAATCCCCCTATTCTACTTCTCTTAATCCTTTATTCCTACAAATGGTAGAGTATGAAAGTGATAATTAGTATATGATTGAAATGATCATATTCATCAATGAAGACCCTTGACATTAGGGTAAGGATTCCATAGTCATTTATAACTTCATTAAGGGACATCATATTGGATAACCTAATTCACTTTCACTTAGCATCACTACAATATTTAGGCAAGTCATTATACAACTTCTACCACATCTTTATCCTCTCTCATGCCTCCCTATACTAGAAAAAAATAATTTTATGTGCCTTTTTCATCCTCCATTCTAACCATTTATACAAACATGGTAGGCATGACCTTTAGTGGGTCTACTCAAAATACTCACACTAATATTCAAATCCATACAACTACTAGTGAATCTCAAGCTAATATTGCATTTAAAACTTGTAATACCTTGAATAACACTAATGCATCTCATGGTTCTTCCACTATTAAAAATACTATCAACACTAATCAATTATAATTACAAACTTTAAACCAAGTGCTTAATTTTCAAACTAATAGTGACAATCAAATGATGTAAATGCAAAATCATTTATTGCATTTCCAAAATCATCCTCAACCTACTCAATAGGTGGTGAAAAACCCTTATTCCCCCTCCCATCTCCCCCCTACCTTAGAGATGCACATGGTAACCTTATACCACAACTTCCACTTCTTAACAAAGCTATTAAACACTTAAAAAATTAACGTCTAGTTCAAATTTTAAAAATTAACATAGGTGGTATAGTTCCCATTATTACTTATAATGGATCCATTGATCTAACATTTCATTTGAGGACTTTTATAAAACTATACAATAATTTTGTTAAACTTAACACCTTTTCTTCCACCAAACTACTAGATATAACCTTTTAAGTGACACTCTAAATCAGTATAATCAACTTAAAACTCATTATATCACTATCTTTGAGGACTTAGCCAATGCATTAGTTCAATAATTACAAACTAATTATCTTCTTAAAAATAACCTATCTCATTTTATCAATTATAAATAATTATAATATGAAAAAACACAAGTATCCATCAAATGATGGAAATCCTTATATGACAAAATTGAGCATAAAATGTCTAATGATAATCTATTTCATTTATTCACTAATGCTCTTTAGTCAAAACTATAGTATCATGTGAGGTCTCTTTCTCCTAAATCTTTAAAATAAGCCCTTGACCAAGATAAACATAAATATTTCCTTATAATTCAAGCCTTCATACCTTTTAAAGGAACCCAAATGCTTCTGAAATCCAAAAATAGACATGTAAGTAGTGTCAATGTTACACATACTTATGACTCCATACACAACATTCAAGCCTTTTATCAAGTAATCCCACAAAGCCTTCCCTTTCATCACTAATTTCCAATAATTCTCATCCTAATTATTCATTTTCTCAAGTAAATAATGTAGATATCCATAAACCACTTTATTTAGTAGAGATTAAAAATTGTCTTCTTTAACCTTCACCATGAGATCTTGATCCTAATCACCCTACCAAACACTAGTAAGACCCACACAAATTATATTGGTATCATACAATTTGAAGCCACTCTCATGAAACATTTTGCCAATTAATAAACTTGGTTATGGACTATCATTTTGGACCTAATTTTGATCATGAATCACTCATACATACACATCAACAAGATTATGAAGTGTCAATTAAAGATCATTAAACTAAAACTAGACATGAGTCCCTTAACCAAGTAAATGATCATATAGTTATTTATAAGGATCCCCTTGCTAATCACCAAGATAATTCTAACCAACCTCCCACTACTACTAATGTTAAAATGTCTATGGATCCTAGCATGAATGATGAGAATGTTGTTAATATGAATAATATGAGAAGTTTAGTTTCCTATATAGATCATTATCCAGTGTTTAGCTACAAAAACTTACCAAAGTTTCATATTATTTGATATTCTTACCCCTCCCATATCATATAATTGGGGAAATCAAAACCAATTCCAATAAATTCAACAAATTCACAAGTCTCAAATCTAATGATATAGTTAGACAATAACTCACATCCCTTTGATATAATTTCTACTCCTCATTTAGAGACAACTCACTTGGAAACCCCAAAACCTTATATCATTGTTATTTCTTCCACACACAAAAATAATGATTCAACCAAATCATCTAAGACAACACAATCAGATATAATTATTCAACCCACATTAACTAAAATTTAATCGACTACACTTTAATAACATCAATTTTAATGTAATTCTACTACACCCTCAAAGGATTTACATTAAAAACTATGCATCTTTACCTAATAAAATATTAATAATGTATGAAAAATGGGATCCTATAGTTAAAATTTCACATTTCCCATCTCAAATCCCTTTCTTGTAACTCATGAGAACTTATCTTCATCATTGTAATCACCTAATGCAACTATTATTTAAAATGAACATCCCTGATCCCCTACATGTGGGGCAAGAAGCTACTTTGTCAAGGTTAGAAAATAGCATTCCTCATCAGTGTGAAAAAATGTATATCCACATTGATGAAATGGTAGATACTTCTCTTTCACTCAAATTCCTTATCTCTTCAATGATTCCTGATGAGATATTGCTTTGTGTATATGATCCTCCATTATTCATTAGTGTCAAAATAGGAGATATATAAGTTAAATGTTCATTAATTGATTAAGTTTCATGAAATTGTGTGGCCCTCATTAGTTTCATTAAATCACTTGGATATTTTGAATGTAATCTCAAATCCACTCAAATTACATGTCAAGGATATGATAGAAGACAAATGCCTCCTTTAAGGTGTGTTTGGATTCCTATCATAGTTCACCTCATCGTAGTACATGTCAAATTCATCATATTTAGCTTCCCACTTTCTTATAATATTTTAATCATTTGATTTTGGAAACACTACATGAGAGTAATAGCCTCATCAACATGTAAATGTGTTAAGTTTTCCCATAATGGTGTTATATACAAGACTCAAGGAGATGCCAATCATTAGAATTTTGAACAATTATAAGAATGAGGTGTCTTTAAATTACCTACCCTCTATCCTTTACCTATAACCCCATTTTGTGAATCATAATGCTTAATTATCCTGTCAACTCTAATATAGGTTACAACAGTCACCTTGAATTAATAGGAATCATACCACTTAATATTTTAGATTTATATGATGATGAACTAGATGAGATTAGTTTGAAAATAAAAACTTATGATCTCTCTCCTCACATAATCTCTCAATTACCTCCTTCTCTACAATGTTGGTCTCACCAAAAACCTTTAGATGAAATTTCAGTCACTCTAACAAAAATTAAACACACCATTCATCATGCCTCTTCGATCGATAAAATGATCAACTCATGTACTATTCATCTTCACACTCTTGATTATGATGATCTTTTTTTAGTTTGATTTTTTCAATCTAAAAATGTATATTTACTTATATATCATTCTTATTTATAACATTATCTTATTCCTATTCATGTAGTTCATTTTCATTATGTAATACCCTATATTAGTTATTCTTCTTCTGATGTTCATAAGTCCAAGATGGATCACACACACACACTAATCCTCCAGTCATTGATGAGCCTCTTTGGAGTATGTTTCTTGACCATGCTATGACATGACTTTACCGATTCTCTAGACACTTAGATCCTTCAATCTTACTTCCTCTAGAGATGTCAACTACACTATACTAACCCACATTAAACCCATCTCTTGATGTGGCCCAACCTAGTCATGATCTTGTTCTAAGTTATCCCCCTATTAGTGATGGCATACTACCTTTTCCTAAGCTTGATCCTCAACTACCACAATGGGAAAATGAGCCATACTGTGAGATCTATAGAGTTGACAATCATTGGGATAAGGAATGTCATACACATTAGCAACAAGCCTCTAGATCTAATATGACCATAGATAGATGAATTCCATAATATAATCCTTGATGTACTTATTGATTTCATGGTACACACATGAATTCTTCTACTCATTGTTGACATATTCAGCAATACATTGATACACTTCACCTAGAGAAGGCATGCTCTATAGATAAGAGCCTACCTCCTCCTAAGATATTTCCAAAATATATCCCAAAATATGGGTAAATTTACTATATTTGGCATTCGTGTACTAAAAATCATATAGATAGATGTTGAGTACTATAAAAAAACTTTCATTATTTCCCATGGCCTATGCCTTCATCAGCTCAGCCACATACTCCATCTTGTTCTTAGACAAAGGCTCAACCTTCTCCACAACTCACTTTATTCATAGATATGAGGATGTTCATCACAATTCATAAAAACTTCCTTGTATTGAGTATCCCTCACAAGAACTACCCCATGAACATAATTATTCTTCTAGCATACCCACTTTCTCAGTAGAGACAATGCATCAAGAAGTCTTTTCACGACTTACTGTAAATTTTGATGAGATTTTAACTAAAGTAAACATGTAGTTACACAAATATGTATCAGATGTGATGGCTGATGTTTGACATGAAAATTATCAATATTTATGAACACATCATGGTGTTTCATCGCATTATTTATTATAATTTCACATGATTTGGAATTGATTAATGAACATATATAGGTCATATGTTTTACTTATCACTTGTAAATATTTCATGGATTAATTCCATTTTTCATTTATTTTTCCCCTATTTCTTTTTAGGAGGATTTATTTGTATTATTTTTATGTCATTTGTTTGAATAATATAGTTTTTATTATGACATGGTTATAAATCCACACTCCTTTAATATATTATCTTTACCATATGATCAGCTAACAAACATATTTATAGTTGTATCACTACACACATAGATCTACTCTATCTCCATTTGCCCCTTATTTTCCTTTAATATTAAGTACACATATGGATAGTCTTGAAATCACATACTTATTTATAGGCAAGCTTATAGCAACATGAAAAAATATTTATGTATTTTATATCATGTAACCAAAGCTTAAATCTTATCTCTATCTGTCACTTTTATCACTCATGTTTGGTTATTCCAAATCCATAAGGAGGAGGAATCAAAAAAGCCATAAAATTTTAAATTCAAATAATTTAAATAAAAGGCAACAATAAAAAGGTAAAAAAAACATTCAAAATTCAAAATTGCATAAAAATATGTGATTCATATCTTAGCACATATCCTCTCCACAGTTGGCCTCATGATAGAGTCGATATCCATTGGGGTGTAGTAATCTATTAGAATTGTATAGGAGGTCTAAAAATTATCTATTAGATTACCTAATTCTCACATAAGTACCCAATCTTCATAATAGACCATTGGCTCTATAAGGGGTCATAGGGAATGGGGAAATTTTTTTGGGAAGCTAGGTCCATTTTACTTGTCTTTAATATATAACCTTTATGATATAATATTAGTACTACACTTATTCTCCTATAAAGTTTTATGTTTATTCCAAACAAATATCTTTTGAATTTGGCATCCAATAAATTCTTATCACCTACTTATTTACTTAGTATGTCTCATACCTACTAAGGTTTATTACAAATGCCTATGTCATGATTTTTCCATTCCATATTCCATTATAGAATTCCCAATATTTCTTGTTGATGAATATTATTTATTAGATGATCATACCCCTTTGGTTCTCCTTTTCCTAAGTTGTATTGTAAGACCTTGGATAGGACTAGGCCTTCCTCAAAACATGTCTTTACCATCCATGAGTATTTTCCATTATTATAATTTAACTCATTGGTTTACCTTTTTTGATTTGAAGTGTAATACCTTCGATAGGACCAATATTTCCTCAAAAAGTTTACTCAAGTTTTATACCATGATTCATTTAAAAAATAACTAAACTTATTTCAAATAAGTGATTCACACAAAGCTACATGTCATTCTATTGGATATTTTGTTGTCATTTATTTTATATTTTACATGCTTCCTAACATGATTTATTATGTTTTATATTTTATTCCATTATTTTCATTTACTTGTGTTTTACACACTTCCTAGCTTGATTTATTGTGTTTTATATTTTTCACTATTACAACTTAGTCATTTTATGTCTTACATGCCTTTCAACTTGATTTAGTGTGTTTTATGTTTCATTCCATTTTGTCATTTATTTATGTTTTACATGATCTTCAACTTGATTTAGTCTGTTTTATAAATCTATTTATTTTCATTTTACATGATTCACAACATAAATTAATGTGTTTTAAATTCTATATTTATATGATATCGAATATATTTCACATTACATTTCTCAATTTTACATTTTTATATCATTATTTTTCACCATGCATTTGTTCATGATTTCTAGAAAAGAATTAAAAATACATCATACTTTTTATCATAACATATATCAAAAAAATAAACACATGCTAAAAATAAAATACACGTCTATAACATTCATGAGTCATAACAACAAAAACATGTTATCAGCATAATATAATATCAGCTCTATTATTATGGCCCACCTTGCCTATCTAGTGGATGGGATATACTACCCTTGATCACTAAGACTTCCCCATCTAAATGGTGTGCTACAATGACTCTATATATGTATGAAGGCCCTAAATATATCCCTATAAACTGGTCACATGGCCCTACACATGTGAAAACTCTCTAAATGTATCCAAGTGAGTATCCTACTCCCCATCTAGTGTCTTCCATGATCATAGTTCCCCAGCTCCCACTCTAGGTCACAAATTTGCCTATCTTATCTCTCCTCATCTCCATAGCTCTCATGATGATTCACTGACCAATTAAAACTAATAAACATAATTTGGGTTAGAGGGTATAATAATATCAATCATATCATTAGTATCATGATGTAATAACACATCATATTAAGTATCATGTTGTGTTTCCTGCACTATTGTGGACCATCTAAACTCCTCATCAAAAATATCTACAAAAAATAAACCAAATTTACATTATATTTCACATAAATATATACCTCCAAAAATGTACATATAAAAAAATATGTGTCTACCTATCCATAACATCATAAACATCAACTACATATCAAAACATAAAGTACTCACTAACAACTATCTCTCCATTGGCTCACCCATTAAGTACCTCCACTGGAGCATGTCTTCAAGGTCCTATAAAACCACATGGGAGAACATGAACATGTCATGGTCCACTATGAATATATCACTCTATGGATCATCTCTCTACATGTTTCACCATAAGATCTCCATGCTTGATTACTTCTACCTGGGCTCCTCCTCTTCCCACACCTCTATCTGCATCTATACCTACCTATGTCTACATCATCATGGTGCCCATGGAATCAAATACAAAGCTTGTTGTAGTGAAATCATAGCATCCTCTACCTCCTCCTCTATATAAGTCTTTATCTCATCCACTAACACTCTTGCCTCTCTTTGCTACCTTCATCACCATCTCAACCAAGGTCTAAATTGGTATGGATGAATGACAAGCACTCTTGCACCTCCACTACCCCTAAGATCGCTAACATGTCATGCCCAATATCTATGCACTACCATAGGTGTCATTAGATATGTCAACCCCAAATAATAGGTAAGTGAGCAATAATATGTGGCTCTACCCACCATGTATAATTACCAGTGATAAAAACATAAGCCAATCCCTAAACAATATTTGGATAATAATACCAACTAGCTATAATACCCACATACATATGCCACACAATATTTCCTCTATCGATAGTCTACAATGGTAGGGAATGAGGTATAGCACATATTATATGGTCCTATTTCCATCTAAAAATATGATGTGAACTATCATATTTAGTGTGAGTCAACCCTACAGGCTCATACATATGAAATCTCTCATAAATCTAGCTACTCAACACAATAATGAGCCCCATAATAATCTAACATTGTGTAAGAATGATATAAATATTATACACCAAATACACTCAAATAATTTATCCCAAGTCATACATTGTACCATGTTTTAATATCAAATAACACAAGTGACCAGATATAGTGGCACCTTCACCTTCCCATTTGAATTGTGACATATCACATGAGTTATCACAAGGTCAATAATAAACTTCTAGATATCTGTAATCAATGACACATAAACATCAAACAAACACACTCGTGATTTATCAAAATATCTCTCTGATTTAGTAGCCCATAAGGCTAAGGTTCCTCTCTCAAGAAAAAACTTAGGGGTATCAAAAATAACATGATTACCTATAATATGGAGTCCTAAGATTTTATGGACATCCTTTAGGGTGATACCCACCTCAATGGTATCCCCATCCACCACACACCTAACAGTGCTCATTATTTGCTCATATGTCCCTAATAATATGGTGAATAAGTCAACACTCAAAGGAATACTATGTATACATGTAATACCTCCAAACCCCAATGTCATCAATCATGCACAATCATCGACTGTCATTCTATCTAAAAAATTGGTATTTAAACTACATTTACTAAATACCAAAGTCTCCATCATCCCTATGAAATATTAAAAAAAAGTCACATATTATTAATCTATATCAGATAATAACATAATCACATCACAAAAAATTAACAATAAATGTATTTACATCAAAATCAACTAATTCATCAACATATTCTATGATTTTCTCAACATCTTATACTACATTAGCCACATAACTAACTATGTTAGTTATGAATAAATTTTATACTAAGTTGGCCATGTATCTAATTATGTTGGCCACTGTTAAATTCAAGCTAAATTAGCTACTTTATATTAAGTCATCCACCTAGTGTAACTATATTGCCCACTCATTACACAGTAGGCTAGATAACCCTACTACATTGGACACTCCATATAAAGTTGACCATTTATTAAAACTACATCGGTCACCTAAATACATTATTAAATTAGCTAGGATTTATGAGATTGTCGACCTAAACACCATTAGACTAGATCATCCTGCATAGACACAGTTGGCCAGTGAATGATTAATTAGAGTTGGTTCTCTTAGCCATGAACTATATCCAAAACATTTCTTTAATATGAATCAAACATAATTATACTCTAAGTTTTTAGGAAAATATCCAAAAAATTATATTAGTCAAATATATTTTGATGTCTAAACCTTTTTATATAAAAGTAAATCATACATGCACCACTTGTTGCAGAAAACATGTTGGGTTTGTATTGCACTATGATGTTTTATGCCATATTATTCATTCTTTGCATACTAAAAATATTTTTTAGGAGTGTTTCTTAGAATTTCCACCAAAATTAGTATGGGAATTTATTCTAACCCTTTTTTATGAAAGACCAGATGCATAATTATTTTATAACAAAGCATGCTTGGATGGAAATTACAACATTTGTGGTGGATTATGACAACTAAAAAAGTATATCTTGAAGATGAAACAAGTAAAATTGGCTAAAAATTAGTTGGTTGTGTAAATACAAATTTGTGACTTATCAAGTAATATATGGAAAAGAATCTAAAAGGTGTGATATTGTTACAAAATAGATACCCATTTTAAAATTTATGGTCAAATTTGAGGATAAAGTTATTTATAAGTATGAAAGGCACACACATAGGTATATATGGTTGGATGAACATTTAAATATAATGAAGGACACATTCCCACTTGGTTCGATTGTTTTAGTAGTTGAATTTTCTAAAAATAACACATTTAAACCAAAAATAAAATTTTAGTCACAATATTATAACTCATCACAAGTTTCCATATTCATGCATATAGCATTCATTCATGCACTTAATATTACCGAGCATGATAAAAAATATTAAAGGAGTACCATTTATATATCATCGATGACCAATCAAATTATATAGAGTATATGCATGGTTGTTTTGAGAAATTTTATCGATAGTTAACTAAGAGAAACATTCATTTCAATCAACATTACATTTGGTCAGACAATTACACATCACAATTTAAGAATGCATGGATATTTTACTAGTTGAGAAGGATACACATTACTGTTAGTATATAATATATTTGGAGTTTCACTAAGGTTGGCCATGGAAAAGGAGAACATGATAGTGTTGGAGCATGTGTCAAAAATATTTGTTGCAAGGGAGAAGTTGAAATTTGATGAGGGTTCTCATTTTAATGATGTACAAAACATGGTAAAATGGTGTAATGAGGACATTTTCCATGGTGCTCAACCAAATTATACTATTCATAGATATTTTTGGTTAATGGAGGAAGAAAACTTGATAAAGTATGAGGATTGTATGATTATAATGAGTTAAAGTGAGATCCACTCATTTTTTAACTCAAATGTAGGCTCTTGGACTATTAATATGAGACACTTAGCATGTTTTTGTTTTGCATGCATGGACTCTATTTTTAATGTGTGTCACAAGAGTGGTTGGATGACTAGAGTTATAGACCTCTAGTTCTAATCAACACGTATCATGTTTCATGAGCATTGTAAGTTCCAAATATGGCATCAACACATGACTTTGACAATGTATCTGATCCAGTAGATCCATGTAGAATATTAATCATTATATACCATTTAATCCCATTATCTATCTTCATATAATGTCATTAAAAATGATTTTTTGTGATATATAGCATGTTTTTGTAGCTATTTTAAATGAGGATAATGAAGAGGGAACAAATTACTATTTATTTTATTTGTAGAAGAAAACAAAAAATTAATTTCCATAGTCATCGATGGAGAAATAATTGAGTATCCTATTGGGTCTATGGTAGTCACTAGAACTTGGATTTAATAGTATCCAATCAAAAATTCAGATCTATGGTTATTTGAAGACTTTATAACACATAAGAAAATACTATGCTATTCAAATTTGGTTCTTACAATAAATATTCAATTAAAAAAATATCATTGGAGGCTATTAAATAGGAATATATGGAAATTTCATGAGTCAACCATGAATTTATTCTTTCTAATATTAATATTAGAGCATATCCTATTGGTTCAATGGATTGACATGTCAAGGTATGTTGACTTCTAAAATGTATATATAATCAATTTTACCAAATGTTTTTTATCTTATAGGTAGTACATATAAAATTCATCTTTAATTAATTACTAACATTTTTTGTAGGTTAGTGATACCATATCCACCTTCATGTAGTTGTAATTATTAGTAAATAAATTCATATTATTGAATCTAATATAAGATTGATAAAAGTACTTAGAATTTTTTATTGAAATTAAGTTTCCTTGAATGAAGGAAAGTGTAGAAGGATCATCATGACTGTTTGAAGTGTTCTATGTGGTTAAATGAAATCATGAGTTGACCTATATTTTAGGATGGTGGTATCCTTGATTATATTCTTATATTAACTCACCATGTCATTTCCTTCAATGTTTCACTTCTTCTTCAACCAACTTTTTTTTCAACTCCCATGAAGTAGTTACATTATTATAGGGTAGTTTAAAAGACCTTTAATGCTTCTTTGACTCCATCAAATGACTATTTTATTGATCAAGGCATAGGGGTAACATGTTTTAAATTATTTAAATATTATTTCCTAAGATATCATGGTATAAATATCTCCCCACTCATCATTTATTCCTTCTTACTACACATTTAATTGATTATGATCTCCCAAGTTGCCCCACTTTCATTGCATACACTAGCATCTTTATGATATTGCATGATTTTCAATGTAGGATCCCCAATTATGGAAATTCATCCAATTTTTTAATTTAAATAAATTTTAGGAATCTTTTTAAGTCTTATTCCATCTCAAAATATAATAATAAACCTCAAATTAAAGACCTCTTTCCTTGGAGAGGCAAACTAGCTTGTATTGATTCTTGACTACACCAGTCCACCTAATTAGTGTAGCCAAGGTAGATAGTGTATATATAAATATTATTATATTAAAAATTATTTATTCCATATTAAAAATAAATATAAGTATAAATTTAATCATTCCAACCTCTCACCTTGGGTCATTATCACTTTGTTTGCAAGAAGGTTCACTAGGCACTACCTTGCTAGACCTATTTAGAGGTGAATGAAGAGTAATATTAGAAATTTAATATAATAATCATATTAAAACCTATGAAAACACTTTGGATAATTTTTTACATCTTCAATTTCCATTATAAGATCTAATACCTTCACAAAGTGATTACTTTCTTCTTAACCTAGCTCATTTAGGCCTATAAACAAAGCCATGTACACGAACAATCATGTAAAAATTAATTTTTATTGGATTTTGAGTTTAAATAACATCAAAAACATATTAATTAAATCACTAATCACCTAAAAATCAAATTTTAAAGTATTTGGAACAATATAACTTGACTTATAACACTTTTGGTCTGATTTTCCTTTTTTTTTACATGTGTAGGCATATGTTTTTTCATTTTATCTCTTTTCAGGTATAGTACATAGATTATACCAATTTATAAAGTTTTTAAATGTATTTTAATAACTTTAATCCAAATTTCAATTCATTTGGAGCTATAAAACCCAAGTTATGGCTCTTTTTGTGTAAACTAGGATCTACATGGCAGCAAGCAAGCCAATTTAGAAAAAAAATTATATATTGAGTTATATGAGGTCTCAATAGATAATTATTTTTGTATAGGTATATTCCAAACACCTATAAAATCTCCAATAATTTAATGGTCAGGTCCATTCAATAAAATTTTCCATAATCATATAATTTCAAGTTTGTAGACCCTCTATGTGGTTGTGTGCATGCATTTGGGATATAGAATTGACTTTAGAGGACTAAATTACATGGAATGTATGTTTTATTAGATTTTAGGATTGTTTTATGAATTTAATATGACCTTTAAAACGGTATGAATCACCTACAGTGCTCCTAAAGACTCAAGATATCTGACCATGCACAAACGTATTGACAACTTTCCCTTTTCACCTTGTGTACAATCCTGTGACTGATCATTTCAATTTTATTCGTTTTGATCAATATTTTATAGGATTATTTAGGAATATAAAATATATCTTCATTATTTCAAGGACCTGAACATCCTTGTATCAATCATAAACACCCAAACTTGTCTCTTTTCAACTGAGTGCAAACCTCTTCATGTGAGCTCATATGTATGATAAACAATATTGTAAGCCATCCATGTAGATGTTTAAAATTTGATAAGTATTAGGGCTTAGTAAAAATATCAAGATATGATATCCATTATGTATTTATCATCTTCAAGCTCTTCTAAGATTGGTATGCTTTGCTATGAGTACTTTATAATCCATGCTGGAATGGGTGGTGGCTTTATCAACCAAGCATGATGAGAGGTCAAGAACATGGTATTAGAAATTATTCACCCATTTGGACATTTTTAAAGTGTCAATTTATAGTTAATAATCACTATAAAATGAGTTAATAAACAACAACTCTGACTTTGATAACATTTGTTGTCAATGTTTCCACCCTCCTGAACAGTAGTGAAAATGCATTTTTAGGTGGACTTGGACATCAAGGTCATGGAATAACATGTAATTAACCTATATGGACATGATTCAATTGATACATTTTAATGTAGGAGTCTTGGAGTGAAAATTTTTGTTATATCTCAAGAAGATATCTCTTTACTACTAAAAATTTGCATTTTAGGACCTGTTACTCCAACTTATGCCATAAATTATTCTCGAAGGTTCGGTAAAAGTGCTTTAGGGTGAAATAATATGTTTTAGATATGTAGAGGAGGGATATTATGGTATGTTAAAATGACTTATATTTGTTTTTCTATGCATGTATAAAGTTAGGCTAAAATTTAATATATTTTTTGTATTGGGAAGGGTACTCTTAAGGCCAAGAACGTAGCAATAGATGTTATCTACTCATATGGAAGTGTTGTAAATTCCAGTTTGCATAGAATAATAACTATAAATAGAGTTTTATAATAACATCTTGAACTTTGACAACATTTGTTGTCATTAATTCCACCCTCCTAAACAATAGTGAAAATTTATTTATAACTGGACTTCAACATCAAGGTCATGGAAACATGTGTAATTATCCTATCTAAACATGCTCTAAGTGATATATTTTCATATGTGGGTCCCATAGGTGAAAATGTATGTTAAATCTCAAAAATTTGTCTCTTCACTACCAAAAATTTACATTTTAGGACCCGTTATTGCAACTTATGCCACAAATTGCTCTCAAAGATTTGGCCAAAGTGATCTAAGGTAAAAGAAGACTTTTTAGACATGTAGAGGAGTTATCTTACAATTCATTGAAATAGATTATAGTTTTTTATACGAATATCTAAAGTTAGGCTTCAATTTTATATTTTTCTTGTATTGGGAAGGGCATTCTTAATGTTAGAATTAGCTACAAGATCTAATGAATCTAATAGAAAGTATAAATAAGAGATAAATTAGTAATAGTAATAAACAATAACTATATATCTGAGACAATAATAGAAATGAATAAATAACTCAAATATGATGAAATACTCTTATAATTCAATATTAATCTGATGTAGAATACACAAATAGATATTGCTTATATAGAGCAAGGCATGCATGATAAAGATTAGGGAACTCAAATAACACATGTAGTTCAATTGATATCTGACTACAAGAATAGGGGAGTACAACTCCACACTAACAAGATAGGTGTCCAGATTTTATAAATGATCAATACAAGTTGACTACTAGTTAAGCAATCTTATCCTATCTTACCATGAATAGTGGAGTGGAACTCCACTGTAACAAGATAGGTGTCCAAGTTGAATACTAGCTAAGAAAGCTTATCCTATCTGGTGCAAATTATTAAAACATAATAAACTAATTACAATAAGTAATTAGTGTACCAAAATAAATAATAAATACAAGTAAATGCAATAAAGTAAATAAATGCACCAACACCCCCCATAACTGAAGCTTAGGTAGGGGTATGCAGATAAGAGTCCTAGAAATGTGTATCCATAATAGGTACTCTATACAAATAGATGAGTAAAGGAGAAAACCTAAAAGAAAAAAACACTACTTTAAAATGAAGGTCTAAGAGACCCCCCTAAAGATTTGATGTCCCTTGAAGAATTGATGTCCCACACCCCTAAAAGAGATCACAAGTGAAGATACTTGCTCTCAGTGAAAGGTTTGGTGAAAATATCTATAGTTTGTTCCTCTGTAGGACAATATTGTGGATCAATGATCTCTACTTGAATCAGCTTCCTAATAAAGTACTTGTGGATCTCTATGTGTTTGGTTCTCTAATGATGAACCATATTCTTTGAGATCTAGATAGAGCTCTAATTATCATAATAGATGGCTGATGGCTTTTGAAATGGAATACCAACCTTAATAAGAATATTCTAAATCCAAATAGCCTCGATAGTGGCATTAACAGCAACATGATACTTAGCCTCTATAGATGAAAGAGCAATAGCATTTTGCTTCTTGCTCTACCAATAAATGGGGCCAGATCTAAAGTGAAAGTTATAACCAGAAGTGGACTTATGATCATCATAATCTCTATCCCAATCAAAATCTATGTATCTCACCAAGTCTAAACCCGTACCTACTATATAGTGAATCTTGTATCTGATAGTGCCTTGAATGTATCTCAAAATGCACTTGGTATCTCTGTAATGAAGCTCATGTGGTGTTTATATAAAGCATGAAACCATGCCAACAGTATATGAAATGCCAGGCTGTGTATGAGTTAGATCGATGAGGCTACCTACAAGCTGTTGAGATAATGTGGCATCAACCAAGGGAGTGGAACAATGAACCTTAAGTCTAAATTTAGATATTAAAAAAAGGAGTCAGTATAAGCCTATAATCAACCATGTGAAATTGAGCTAACAATTCCATGACATACCTAGGTTGTGAAAGTGCAATCCTGGAAGAAGACTGTGTTATCTGAGTCCCAAGAAAATAGTGTAATAGACCCATGTCTGTCATAAAAAAATTGTCATGAAGTGAAATCTTAACACTACTAATGATGGATGTTGTGTTCCCTATAACAATGAGATCATCAGCATAAATCAATAAGTATAATAGTGAATCCTCCTACCATAGAATATAGACATTCAGATCTAAGTGACATCTGAAGAACCTAACTAAAAGAAAAAATATGTCCATCTTAGAATACCAAGCCCTGGGGGCTTCTTTTAAACTATAGAGAGACTTCTATAAGCAACACACCAATGAAGAATCCTAAATGAACCCATGTGGCTATTCCATATACATCTCCTCATGAAGATTCTTGTGAAGAAATGTGCTCTTCACATCCATTTGATGGACAACCCAACCATGAGCTACACCAATAGCTAAGATCAAGCTAATGGAACTCATCTTAGCAATAGGTGTAAAGGTTTTTTTATAGTTAATGCCTTCCACTTAGGAAAAACCTTTGGCCACTAATCATGCTTTATACTTATCAATATTTCCATCCACCACAAACTTAATTCGATATATCAACCTACATTATACTAACTTTCTTCCCTTATAAAGAGTAGCAAGATCCCAAGTGTTGTTCCTAATCAATGAGTCATACTCTTCTTCCATCATTGAATCCCACTCAACTGTCCCTGTGGCTTCCAAAAAATATTGTGGATTAGAAGTTGTGGTAATGTAGGAATATGGAAGATCATGTTGTGACCATGTTCTCCTTCTATCTAATAGATCCCTAAAAAGAGGGTCTATATCCACCAAAGTTTGTCTATCCCATAAAGGCATCAATGGGTAAGGATCTGGACGAGGAGGAGGAGGAACATGACCTACTAAACCCTATTGGGGAGGTATTACCTCATCATCCCTATGAGTAGATGAAGCAGGAGTATCATCATCACTGCTATCTGATTCTTCTAAGAAAGAATAATGAGAAAAGTTAGAAGACAAGTATGAAAGACTTTCTTGAATGTAAATAATTATTGCTATAATAATCTCATGTGAATATAGATCAATGAGTCGATATCCCTTAACACCATCAAGATATTCCACAAATATGTAAGTCTAGATTTTTTGTTCTAAAGCACAATGCTTGTCTGAAGGTATGTGAGCCCATGATATACTGTCAAAGACTCTAAAATGATGTAGATCTAGCTTCCTATTGCACCAAGTTTCAAGATGTGTTATCCCCTTTAAATCCTTGTGAGGAACTCTATTTTGTATATATGTAGCATAATTAATCACTTCTACCTATTACTCAAGTACTAATGATTTTGTATGAATCATACAACTTGCCATCTCTTTCAAGAATTTTTTCTTCCTCTCTACTACACCATTCTACTAAGGTGTGTATGTAACTAAATGCTAAAGATCAATTCCTTCAAGAGCACCAAATTTTTCAAACTTGTTGTTCACGTATTCCCTCCCATTATCTATGTAGAGGATCTTTACATGATTCCTAGATTGTTTATATTTTAGAGATTTGAAATTTATAAATCTATCAAATAATTCACTCTTGAGTTTCAAAAAATAAACCCAAGTATATCTGGAATAGTCATCAATAAATGTGAGAACAGAGCAAGTTTTAATAAAAGACAAAGTAGGTAATGGACCCACTAAATCACTATGAACAAGTTCAAGGACGTAGCCTTCTAAGATTTCCATTTATCAAAATTATAATTTTCATGTTTGCCTAAGGCACAACCATGACATACACCCCTTGAAAACTAAATCTATGGAAATCCTGTAACCATCTCTTATTGACTAAGCTACTGTAAATAGTGATAGTTTAGATGACCAAACCACTTATGCCACAGCTTGCTCACTAAATCAGTGTGTGGGAGAAATGTTGTAGAGGAATACTGAGGCACAAAATGTGAGAATGAATAAATCCAAGTATGATTGTTGAATTTTCCCACAAACTAAGGCATTATCCTCCAATTTTTTGTTTGATACAGAATCAGGTGTGAATTCAAATTTCCTACCAGTATTAAAGTGAGTGATTTGGTAGATAAAGAGAAGGTTAGTTGATAACTCTGACACAGAGGATATCCTCAAATACAACACTATTAACATCAACTGTACCTTTTATTATGGCATCTACCTTATAATCATCACCTATGAGAATATGAGGCAAGGAACTTGGTTTTAATCCAAAAAATTGTTCTTGATCAGAACCCATATGCTGTGAAACACCTTAGTCAAGTACCCATGACTTGGGAGAATTTGCCAGTGTAACTAGTGCCATATTTTTCTCTTTATCAAACTTATCCTCTAGATTTGAGGGAGTGGAAGAATCCTTTGATAGATTAATGTTATTCTTTTTTAGAAGACCCTTAAGTTCATCGATCTCTTTCTTCTAGCAATCTTGTTCACTATGAAACCCCTTTTTACAATAAGGGCAAGGAGTGCCAGTCCTCTTCTGTGAATCCCCTTTCTTATTAGTGGATTTATAATCCCCTTGGGAGGAAGATTGTTTCCCTTTTATTCTTATCTTTTTTTGACTTATTATAATTATTTGGTTTCTTTTTGCTTGAACTTTTATTTGATGTTGATGTTAAAACTTGCTTATGTTGAGTTTGACTTACAACTAGAGCTTGAGATTTAGATGACTTGATTAGGCCCATAGCTATTAACTTTTCTTCTTCAGTCATTAGAATCTCTAAGAATACCTCAAAGGTGGGAATTTGATATAATGTGCCCAATGTGAGCCTATGAGTATGAAATCTAGAAACAAATGATGAATATTCAAGACCTAATTTATGTAAGGCACTAAAAATCAATTGAATATCCTTTCTATCAATTTTACATTCAAAAAGTTGTGCTCTAAGATCTATGACTTTAGTGATGTAGTATTTTATTATAGCATAATTTTTAGGATCCAAAATAATGAGTTCATTGTCAATTTGGTAACCATGAACCTCATCTATTTTTCCAAATAATTATGCTAATTTATCCCAAGCCTCTTTTGAAGTTGTACATTTATCAAGATGGAAATTCAAATCTATAGACAGTAAGACTGAATGCATCCAATTACCTTAGTATTTTCAAAGACAAAGTGTTGTAACTCTTTTGCATCAGTAGGTGGAGTAAGAAGAGTTGTTATGTAAGGCATATATCCTATATCCTAACATAATTAATGTATTCTAAGCATTATATTTCCATGTGTTGTAGTTATATATTGTTAATAGTGGTAACTTAGGATTCCCCATGATGCCTTTGGAAATAAACCATCATAAAGCATAAATCAAAGTATAGAACACACCACAAAACCCCCCTGAATTACTTAGTATTATCTCACCCAATAATTATTTTTGGAACTTTATAATTGGGTGCAGGTAAAGTCTAGATTATATGTTTTCTAGTTTACAAAAACCTCAATTATGCACTTTATTACAAAAAAATTTACACTAATACATTATGATTGAAAAAATATTAAATTTACAAATAAATGGGACCTCAATATGAGGTTTTATGTGAAATTTATAAGCCTCTAAAGTTGTTGAAATGAGGATGGGCAAGAGTTGTTGTAGAAAAACCTAAATTCTAGAAAAATTTGGACAAATTTTGAAAAAACTAAAAGTACAGAAGTGAAGAGCATGAAATTTTAATCTATTTAAAAAAAATCACTCAAAAATGCCTCTTGGTGCTCAAATGGTGGGATATCAAAATTGCCCTTTCAAATCTATCTTTTGATCAGTGAGGCCTACCAAAAAACAAATTGGTCTGCATAGTCCATACAGTCTGTACGACCGTACTTGGGAGCAAAAAAAATTTGCCTTCTAGGTGACTGTGTCCAAATTGGACAAATATTGCATGGATATATAGGTTTTGATGCCTTCTGAACATAACCATGAGGTCTATTTTACTTAGAAATGCTTCAATTTTCAAGTACCCACCAGATTTAGGTGTGGTGCTTTTGGATCAAACCCTTTCTAATTTCACCTTCTATGCCCAATTTAGACAAAATTGTATATGATTTTGAATATCTCAAGAATTCTAAACTCAATGGTGAGCTCATAAATTCTCCATAAAGCTCCAATTTGTACTTGTATACAAAATCAAAAAATTGATCCTATATTTGGATATTTTTCTCTTTAATATTTAGTAATCAGCAGATTCAAGATAGCTCTAGTACCATATAAGAATTAGTTACTGAATCTAATGAATCTAATAGAAAGCATAACTAAGAGATAAAATAGTAATAGTAATAAATAATAACTGTATATCTAAGACAATAATAGAAATGAACAAATAACTCAAATATGATGAATTACTCTGGTAATTCAATATTAATCTAATGTATAATACACAAATAACCATTTTTTATATAGAGCAAGGCATGTATGACAAATATTAGGGAACGCACATAACACATATAGTTCAACTAATATCTGACTACAAAAATAGTGGAGTGCAACTCCACTCTAACAAGATAGATGTCCAACTTGTGTAAACGATCAACACAAGTTGACTACTAGTTAAGCAATCTTATCCTATCTTACCATGAATAGTGGAGTAGAACTCAATCGTAACAAGATAGGTGTCCAAGTTGACTACTAGATAAGCAAGCTTATCCTACCTAATGAAAATTATTAATAAACATAATAAACCAATTAAAATAAGTAATTAGTTCACCAAAATAAATAATAAATACAAGCGAACTCAATAAAGCAAATAAATGCACCAACACTTGAGGCCAAAATGGGTGGTGGTTTTATCAACTAGGCATGATGGTAGTCTAAAAACATGATCCTATAAACTATAATCCCATAAAAACATTTTGGAAGTGCTAGTTTGTATTGAAGAAGCACCAAAAATAGAGTTCTTAAATAATCTCAAACTTTGACAGCATTTATTGTTAGTGTTTTTTCCCTCCTGAACAATAGTGAATATGTATTTCTAGGTGGAATTGCATGTCAAGGTAATGGAAAAACATGTTTCTCACCTATTTATATGTGTTCCAAGTGATATATTTTCACTTGGGGGTTCCAAATGTGAAAATATTTGTTGGAGCTTGAGAATTTATCTCTTCACTACCAAAAAAGTTAGATTTTAGGACCTGTTATTGCAACTTATGCCATGAATTTCTCTAGAAAGTTCAAAAAAAGTGAGCTAGGGTAAAATAAAAGTTTTAATACACACATAAGAAGGATATTATGATTATTTAAATGACTTATATTTTTCATTCTATGCATGTTTGAAGTTAGGCTAAAACTATGCATTTTTCTTATATTGGGAGAACTCCTAAACAATAGTGGAAATGTATTTCTAGGTGGAATTGTATGTCAAGGTCATGGAAAAACATGAAATTCACCTATTTATATGTGTTATAATTGAAATATTTTCACTTAAGGGTCCCAAAGGTGAAAATATTTGTTGGATTTTGAGAAGTTGTCTCTTCACTACCAAAAAAATTAGATTTTAGGACTTGTTACTGCAACTTATGACACAAATTTCTCTAGAAGGTTCAAAAAACGTGCTCTAGGGTAAAATAAGATTTTTCATACACACATAATAAGGATATTTTTATTCATTTAAATGACTTATATTTGTCATTCTATGTATATTTGAAGTTAAGCTAAAATTATGCATTTTCCTTGTATTAGGAAAGGTGTTCTTGAGGCTGAAATAGGTGATGGATTTGTCGACCAAGTGTGATGAGAGACCAATAATATGATCCTAGATGTTATCCAACCAAGTATAACTATTTTTAGTTCCATTTTATAGTGAATAAGCACCATAAATGGATTTATTTAATAATATCTTGAACTTTAACAACATTTATTATTAGTGTTTCCACCCTCATGAACATTAGTGTAAATGTATTTTCAGGTTGACTTCAATGCCAAAGTCATGGAAAAACATGTAATTCACCTATATATATCTTCTCCAAGTGATATATTTTCACTTGGATATCTTGGAGGTAAAAATACTTGTTGGAGCTCAAGAAGTCATCTCTTCACTACCAAAATGTTGCATTTTAGGACTTGTTACTAAAACTTATGCTATGGATTACTCTTGAATTTTTAGCCAAATTTATCTAGGGTAAAAGAATATCTTTCATAAACATAGAGTATGGATCTTAAAATTCATAAAATAACTTATAATTTTCATTCTATGCATGTCTGAAGTTAGGCTAAAATTCTACATTTTTCTTGTATTGGGAAGGGCATTCTTGAGGCCAAATTAGGTGGTGGGTTTGTCGATCGGGAATGATAAAAGGCCAAAAATGTGGTAATATATGTTATATTCCAATTTTTATATGTTATCAGTGCTATTTTTTAGTGAAGAAGCACTATAAATGGAGTTATTGAACAATAGCTTGAACTTTGACGACATTTGTTGTCAATGTTTTTGCCCTCCTGAATAGTAATGAAAATGTAATTATGTTTGGAATTGGATGTTAGGATCATGTAAAAACATTTAATTCACCTACATAAATTTTCTCTAAGTGATAAATTTTCACCTAGGGGTCCTAAAGATGAAAATCATTATTGGAGCTTGAGAAGTTATCTCTTTACTATCAGAAAGTTACATTTTAGGACCCATTATTGTAACTTATGCCATAAATTTATCTCAAAGGTTTAGCCAAAGTGATTTGAGTTATAATAAGATATTTACACCCATATATGATAGATATATGTTTCATATTAATGACTTATAATTTCTATTAGATGCATGTCTCAAGTTAGGTAAAAATTGTATCTTTTTCTTATATTGGGAAGGGCATTCTTGAGGCTGGAATGGGTGGTGGGTTTGTCAATCAGGTGTGATAAGAGGCCAAGAATGTGGTCTTATATTTTATCCACTCATATTAACATGTGATAATGATAATTTTTCTTTAATAATCATCATAAATGTAGCTCTTGAGCAACAATGCGAACTTTGACAATGTTTGTTGTCAATGTTTTTGCCCTCCTAAATAGTAGTGAAAATGTATTTTTGGGTGGATTTAGATGTTAGAGCCATGTAAAAACATGTAATTTTAATATATAGATATTTTATAATTTATATATATTCACCTAGGGTCCTGGATATGAAAATACATGTTGGAGCTCAAAAAGTTATCTCTTCACTATCAAAAAGTTACATTTTAGGACATATTCTACAACTTATGCCATGAATTAATCATAAAGGTTAAAATAAAGTTGTCTATGGTTAAATAAGAGTTTTTAGACATGAAAATTAAGGATATTATGGTTCATATAAATGACTTATGATTTTCATTCTATGCATGTCTAAAGTTAGGCTAAAATTTTGCATTTTTCATATATTGGGAAGTGCATTCTTGAGGCTGAAATGGGTTGTGGGTTTGTTGATTTGGAATGATAGGATGACAAGAACATGGTATTATATTTTATCGAATAATCCATACATGTTGTAAGTGCCATTTTTTAGTGAAGAATCATTATAATTGGAGTTCTCAAACAACAGCTTTAACTTTGATAACCTTTGTTTTTAATGTTTCTACCCTCATAAACAATAGTGAAAATGTATTTATAGGTGGAATTAGATGTCAATTTATTATAAAAATATTTAATTCACGTGTGTGTGTGTGTGTGTGTGTGTGTGTGTGTGTGTGTGTGTGTGTGTGTGTGTGTGTTTATGTGTGTGTGTGTGTGTGTGATACAACGCCCTCAGACTGAAATTCATCTTCAAACAAAATTTTAAAAAAAAAAAAAAATGCCCCTGCAGAGTCCGTAGATTCAAGCCATTTTTCATGGTCAGACATATGGTCAAACACTTTGCGTGTAGCATCTAGGTCCTCTTTCCCTTGCTTGTGATTCAATCCCAACTTCTCAATGGCCTTCTTGATCACATCAATTCCACCATGGTTCCTCATAGATTTGGTGCAAGAATCTTCTCCACAAAGATTTTCAAATTCATTCCAATCTGATGCTAAATCCGCATTCTTTTCACAAAACCTATAGCTTCACTATGGTTTCCAAAGAATGGTAGTATTGGCAATCATAGATGTAACAACATAGGGGTCCATGCATGTTTTCTTCAGATTCTTTTCACCTTTCTACTCCTCATCATTAGAAGCTTTGCTTGAAATAATGCTTCTGTCATTCTAGAAACTCTAGCAACCTTTCTGCGGAGGTTATAGCGGTGCCATTCGGACTGATAATGAATCTTCTACGTAGCCTCTTCTTTAACCTCTACATTACATGCATTACAGGTCAACACCAACATGATGCTTATTCAACTAAACAATCCCTTTATGCTTTGAATCAACGCAAGATAGAATTTTTTTCTTGTAATGAAGTGTGATCTAACGATCATATTTGAAGGGCTGGTCCTCAAGGCATATATTTGTCTAACCACGGTTTAACAGTGACGGCCTTTTTGTAAAAAAAAATTAACAAGACATTCCACGTACTGGGTTGGACGTGAGCTATAGATATGGACACAGACTTACAATACTCTACACCTTGGAATAATAGATAACAGGGAGTCCTTAGGACAAATGATTATGCCAATATAAACTCAGATAGACAATAGGACAACCTTTGGTTATAAAATGTTTTGCCACTTCCTAGGATTGACTCCATGAGCTCTGATATCACTTGTAGGAAGTGACAGACCTGATACCAATCACTTCCAATGCCATACAATAGGATTTAAACATTGTAGACAAAACTACCAAACCATTCATGACAAAGTTTAAATATAGAGATCATAGAGCTAGTAAACCATTCATTAACTCGTGGTCACAACATTGAAGGACACAAAACAACATAAGCATTCACTACAAGTTATAAACTCATTAATAAGAACAAATGAAACAATTTGCGTTATCATTTCTTATAGGAGACAGTCGAACACATTTCAGATATGTTGCCATGTTCAAATAGATAAACAAACTTCATTGGCCAATCTAAGGGCCATGCCAAATACTTATCAACATACTCACTCATTCCTGCCATAACTACCGTTATTACTGGCTACCATTGATGGCATACTTCTCTCTATCTACCAGCTTCAGCTAGGATGCTCTGAAGACATACAAAATACAATGCATAAACTTATATTTATAACATCCATTGGAAGAGTCTAGATGTAGATAGCAATCTCCAAAAACTTTAGAACAATCTAGTCATGCCCTTCTCGCTCATGGATGCTCCTCTTTCTCTTCTACCTTCCTCTTCTCCTTCTTCATTTCTACCTTCTTCTTTTCTACGTCCCTCTCATCCTCCAATGCATATCTTACTTTGTTTTTTTTTTTAAAGAATCTTCTCCTTAATCTCTACGCCTAATTTTGGGTTGAACGTAAAACAAAAATAGTTTTTAATATTCAACAATATTCTAATTTAGAGAAGATTTTTCTCAAGTATTATCTTACGGTTGAAATATTTTAACCATTCTCCTCATTTGCTCTTTACACCAAGATTGGCTTCCAACATGGAGATTCTCTCTTACCTTTTCACTTTTCACTTTTGACAATTACATTTACTCTCAAGGTAAAAGTTTGAAATCTAAATACAATTTGGAGGGAAAACAAGAATTTGAAATTTCACGCTGGAATATCATTTGAATTTGCATGTTTGATGATCTCAACTAGTCCTCCATGAAGCTATTGTAGATGCTCCTGCATCATACTCTCCCTCTAGAAATAATTTGAACCTTAGTTCAAATGAGATAGCTCCTCAATGTTGTAGTCTTCACTCTATGCCTGGATCCCAAGGTCTTGTTGCCAATACCAATGCTTGTCTTTATTTGAAATAGTCTTTGCCCTTCATCTTGTTTTTCTTCCTCTTTTGGTATGTTCTTCTCCTCGTCTCTTTCTCAGCTGCCATCTCCCACTTCCATGCTTCTTCATCTTCATACATATCTTCTAGATCTTCTTGTTGTTCTTCTTGTTTCAAAAATTTGTCCATTGAACTATGGACTCCATTCATCTCTACAATTGTAATACCTGCATTCAAAACATCCAAGGCAATGTTAGAAGTAAAAACTTGAGACCATAAAGTCTCTTGGCTGCCTCCACTCTTCCCAATGGTGTCTTCACCATGGTTCATGCTTTCATTCATCTCTCTCGAATGACCAAAAAGCCCCTCCAACATTCTTAACTCTTCCTTTAGTGAGATCTCACCTACCTCACCATTCTCTTCATCAAACTTGGGTTCTTCTTTCTTAAGGATTACTTGCCCATCTTCTCTTATCTCATCTTTTCTTAGCTCTTGCCTCAATTCATTTCCCATCTGATCAATGGTGCCACCATGTTGATATGTGCCGCTATACCACTCTTTTGGAGGATTCAACAAGTCTTCTATCCTCTTCAACTCTTCACTCAACACAAGCTCATCCAAATCTTCATGTCCTATATCAAACTTAGGACCAAATTGTCTTTCATCCTCTATAAATACATTCATCCACTTTATGGTTTCTTCATACAAATCAACTTCTTCATCATCATCAATATACTTATCAAAAACAATAGGAATACTATTACCTTGTGTCTCCTTGTTCTTTTCAAACATGTTAACTGATTTCAAATCTTCACTTTCATCATCCATCCTCTTGGAACTCTCTCCTTGCTGTACATTAGTTTTCATAAACATTTTCCATTCCTCATTTTCCATAAAAAGATCATTAAATGATTCAAAAAATTCATCAGAAACAATTTTTTTACCTTTTACCTCTTTGGTATACCTCTCAAGCGTCATGTCTTCATGGAATGCTTCTTCCATACTCACCATCTCTCCTTCATTCTCTTGGCTGTTGGAATCACCTTCAATCCTCTTCCATTGACTTCTTGGTGTTGTTGTCTCAACACTCACATCTTCTTCACTCTTTGCCTTCTTAGGCACCCACATTTGATTCTTTCTCTTATCAATTGACTTCACAAGCCCTTTAGGCATCCTGTAACCATGCTCTTATACCAGCACTTCCTGTTGCTTGGGAGTTTGCTTCTTCCACCATTTAGGCATCACATATCCATGATTAATTGTAAACTTCACCTTTCTCTTTGCTTCTCTAACATGCATATCAACAGTTTCATGCTTATAAGAAGAATCAATTTTTGAACTCACCTTTACCTCCTTAATGGGTTGCTCCATTATTTCTTTGACTTGTATAGCTTCTTGATTATTTGTACTTTCTTCTTCCTTTGTTCTTAGCTGTTCTCTTTCTTATTCTTGGATTTCAATGGCATCATGGAAGTTATCTTCATCTTCCATCTCTTCTCTTGCTTGTATGGGTTATAAAACACCTCCCTCATGCATTAACCAATGCATCTCTTCTTCTTTATCAACAGCAGCAAACTTTTTGTTTTCTCCTAAACATTCACTTGTGTATTTGGTGTCTTTTCTTGCACCAATCTATTCATTCTTCAAGGCCCTTCTCTTGACCTTCATAAGGCTGCTCATACCTACAATTACCCATGAAAGAATAGTATTAGATACAAAAACAAGAGACCATAATGTCTCTATGATTGTCTTCTTAATGGACATTCTCATCTTCTCAAGTGTTCTTCCTGGCACTTCATATTTTCTTTCTTCTCTTATCTTGTTCTCTAAAATGAGAACCTTCTTCTCCACCTCTTCCTCTTTTTGTTGCTCTCTTGGAAACCTACTCACCTTATTCAAGCCTCTATGGGCTTCTCTCTTCTTGGCAATCTCATTTAGCTTTCTTCTCCTCTTCATTAGGAGATCTATTGGCCACTTCAACCTTTTCCTCATTGGCCATACCCATGCTTTCCTATTCAACTGCATCCAAGACTCATATTCATATTTAATCTTAGCTAATTCTCTCTTCAAACTAGTAATTTCTTTATCAATTTCAATACTGGTCATACCTTTGATGCTTGCTTTCTTCTTGGTGCCCTCATGTACCTTGCTACTCTGCTCTTTTCTCAACAATATTTCCATCTCAGAGATCTTCACCCAAGTCTTTTCCACCTTAGTCTCGTGATCCCTTGTCTCGCCCAAGCTTTTTCTCCTTGACTAGTCTTTTGACAATCTCCTTGATCTCACCTAGGCCTTTTGCATCCTAGTCTTTTGATCATTTTCTCAATCCTGCAGCAACTCTTTATACAACACTTCAACAAACACAAATCACAAATCCAAGCTTACCTTGCTTTGGATCTTCCTCTTGAGCATTCACTATTCTCTTCTTCTAGAGCTTCTCTTGGCTCTTCACTAAGCCTTTCTTGGCTTCTTCTCCTCTTAAGCCCCAATGGCTTGACCATCTTGAACCTGCAACTTCTTCACTTGATTACTTCTCAAACACAATAAACTCAAATCAAATATCATAGATTACTCATACCTTTCCTCCACAGGGTCTTCTAGTGCTTGTCCTATTGATCCTTTTGCCAAATCCTTCACAACTGCAACATCATTAACAAATGCAACCATTCCAAAGATCTATTTTCTTAATTTTGTGGCAACTTATTAACAAATTATCAAATCCCAAGAGCTTCAAGATCTTATACCAAAATGATACAACGCCCTCAGACTAAAATTCATCTTCAAACAAAATAAAAAAAATTAAAAAAATGCCCCTGTAGAGTCCGTAGATTCAAGCCATTTGTCATGGTCAGACATATGGTCAAACACTTTGCATGCAGCCTCCAGGTCCTCTTTCCCTTGCTTGTGCTTCAATCCCAGCTTCTCAATGGCCTTCTTGATTACATCAATTCCACCATGGTTCCTCATAGATTTGGTGCAAGAATCTTCTCCACAAATATTTTTGAATTCATTCCAATCTGATGTTAAATCCGCAATCTTTTCACAAAACTTGTAGCTTCACTATGGTTTCCAAAGAATGGTAGTATTGGCAATCATAGATGTAACAACATAGGGGTCCATGCATGTTTTCTTCAGATTCTTTTCACCTTTCTACTCCTCATCATTAGAAGCTTTGCTTGAAATAATGCTTTTGTCATTCTAGAAACTCTAGCAACCTTTCTGTGGAGGTTATAGCGGTGCCATTCAGACTAATAATGAAGCTTCTTCATAGCCTCTTCTTTAACCTCTACATTGCACACATTACAAGTCAACACCGACATGATGCTTATTTAACTAAACAATCCCTTTATGCTTTGAATCAACACAAGATAGAATTTTGTTCTTATAATGAAGTGTGATCTAACGATCATATTTGAAGGGCTAGTCCTCAAGGCATATATTTGTCTAACCACGGTTTAACATTGACGGCTTTTTTATAAAAAAAAGTCACAAGACATTCCACATACTAGGTTGGACGTGAGCTATAGATATGGACACAGACTTAAAATACTCTACACCTTGGAATAATATATAACAGGGAGTCCTTAGGACGAATGATTATGCCAATACAAACTCAGATAGACAACAGGACAACCTTTGGTTCTAAAATGTTTTGCCACTTCCTAGGATTGACTCCATGAGCTCTGATATCACTTATAGGAACTGATAGACCTGATACCAGTCACTTACAATGCCATATAATAGGATTTAAACATTACAGACATAACTACCAAACCATTCATGATAGAGTTTAAATATAGAGATCATAGAGTTGGTAAACCATTCATTAACTCATGGTCACAACATTGAAGGACACAAAACAACATAAGCATTCACTGCAAGTTATAAACTCATTAATAAGAACAAATGAAACAATTTGCATTATCATTTCTTACAGGAGACAACCGAACACATTTCAGATATTTTGCCATGTTCAAACAGATAAACAGACTTCATTGGCCAATCTAAGGGCCATGCCAAATACTTATCAACATACTCACTCATTCCTACTAGAACTATCATTATTATTGGCTACCATTGATGGAATACTTCTCTCTATCTACCAGCTTTAACTGGGATGCTCCGAAGACATACAAAATACAATGCATAAACTTATATTTATAACATCCATTGGAAGAGTCTAGATGTAGATAGCAATCTCCAAAAACTTTAGAACAAACTAGTCGTGCCCTTCTCACTCATGGATGATCCTCTTTCTCTTCCACCTTCCTCTTCTCCTTCTTCATTTCTACCTTCTTCTTTTCTACGTCCCTCTCATCCTCCAATGCATATCTTACTTTTTTTGTTTTTTTTAAAGAATCTTCTCCTTAACCTCTACGCCCAATTTTGGGCTGAAGGTAAAACAAAAATAGTTTTTAATCTTCAATAATATTCTAATTTAGAGAAGATTCATCTCAAGTATTATCTTACGGTTGAAAGATTTTAACCATTCTCCTCATTTTCTCTTTAAGCCAAGATTGGCTTCCAACATGGAGATTCTATCTTACCTTTTCACTTTTCACTTTTGACAATTACATTTACTCTCAAGGTAAAAGTTTGAAATCTAAATACAATTTAGAGGGAAAACAAGAATTTGAAATTTCACGTTGGAATATCATTTGAATTTGCATGTTTGATGATCTCAACTAGTCCTCCATGAAGCTATTGTAGATGCTCCTGCATTTGTGTGTGTGTGTGTGTGTGTGTGTGTGTGTGTGTGTGTGTGTGTGTGTGTGTGTGTGTGTGTGTGTGTGTGTTTTGAGTGATAAATTTTCATCTGGAGATCTTAGAGTTTAAAATGCATGTTAGAGCTCTAGAATTTGTCTTTTTACTACCAAAACATTACATTTTAGGACTTATTACAACAACTTATGCCATGAATTATTCTCAAAGGTTAAACCAATGTGCTCTAGTGTGTAATAAGATTTTTTAGACACATATAGGAGGGATCTTATGGTTATTCAAAATTACTTATAGTTTCCATTCTATGCATGTTTAAAGTTAGACTAAAATTCTACTTTTTTGTTGTATTGGGAAGGGAATTCTTGAGGCCAAAATGTGTGGTGGGTTTGTCAATGGGACATGATGGGAGGCCAATAACATGGTCTTAGATGTTATCCATCTATTTAAACATGTTTTAAATTCCATTTTTTAATGAATAAGAATTATAAATGGAGCTCTTGAATAATAGCTTGAACTTTGACAATAGTTATTGTTAGTGTTTGCACCCTCCTAAATAATAGTGAAAATGTATTTATGGATGGAATTAGATGTCAGTAGAATGGAATCACATGTAATTTACCTATTTATAAATGATCCAAGTAATATATTTTCACTTTGGGTCCTAGAGGTGAAAATACATGTTGGATCTTGTGAAGTTATCTCTTCACTTCCAAAAAGTTATATTTTAGGACCCGTTACCATAACTTATGCCACAAATTTCTACCGAATGTCAAGCCAATATTATCCAAGTCAAAATAATATTTTTGATAAATGTATATGATGTATCTTATAGTTCATTAAAATGACTTATATATTCTATCATATGCATGTCTAAAGTTAGACTAAAATTCTACATTTTTCTTGTATTGGGAAGGGCATTGTTGAGGCTAGAATGGGTGTTGGGTTTGTCAACCAAGAATGAAAAAAGGAAAATAATGTGGTCCTAAATTCTATGTACCCATTTGAACTTTTTTTTAGTTTATTTTATCGTGAAGAAGCACTAAAAACACATTTATTGTTCTCAATACATAAAACACACACTTTTATGTTTGCTTCTCAATGAGTTTCTTAAAGGATATTATCTTAGATTATATTTAAAGGACTATAAAATATACATTTAGGTCTATATTTATTTTTTTAAATGATAAAATAATTTTTATTATTTATTTCTTAGGAAATTAGATTTAATCTCTTTAAACTCTGGTTTTAGTTCTTTAGGCCTAATTGGCTTCCAATAGGTCAAAATCAATATTTCACTCTTTTACCCCATAAAATCAACTTTATTAAAGTATTTGAAACATAATAAATTTTATTCAATATTTACACCAGGTTTTAGAACTCTAAAATAATGAAAACTCATTTTGACCTTGATCACAAGTCTCTCAAAAATAAGCACCTACAAATGATCTTGACATAGTCTACTAGAACAAAATTTAGAAAGATGGTATTGAATTTAAAATGCATGTATTATTTTATAAACACTCTTCCCAAATTGCTACTAAAATTTTAGGTTGTTTGGATTAGTATTGTAGAAGTTATGGACTTTTAAGTGACCAAACCCTGAACTCGAGTTTACACAAAAAATGGGGAGGCCGAGAGCAAAAAAATGATTTTTAATAAATATATTTATATTTTCCTTCAATTTAATAATTTTAGGATTGATTCAAGGTATAACCTTTGCATATATCAATATATATACCCACTTATCAAGTTTGGATTCACAAGACAAAGTCATGTCTCCATGACCTTATTAGATAATTTTACAAACATTTCACACAAAAAGGACTAATAATGTTTCTCAATTTTATTTTGTGCATGGATAAGTTTCCTCTAACCTAAAAATATCTTTTAAGTGAATAAATACTCACAACTAATATTTCAGGATTTACACCAACTCCTCCTTTGAAATAATTATTTAGTCCTTCAAATGACATACAAAACTAATGGGATTTCAACTTGACATTTCCTAATACAAGGATTATGAAAATTTTATTAGGTTTCCTCACATTCTCTTTATACTTCAAAAAAAAAAATCAACTCTTACTCTAAGATAAAGCTCACTTTAATAAAAAACTTCTTTTTTTGTCAAACATTACTTAAGGGGTTTCGAGGCTAAACAAGGCCACTCAACACACTTTTCACTTATATATTTTGAAAAACACATTGATAGATTCAAAAACACTTTCTAAAAAATTAATATTCATTCCATCCTTTCTTTTTATTTGAAACCACAAGAATGACCAAAACTATCTCTTAGGACTAGTAGGCCTAATTAAGCCTTCTGTATTATTTTTACCCAAATCCATTATTTAAATTATTCCTTAAGGTTTTTTATATTTTATCACATCATGATCAATATATTTTACAACATTACATAACCTTATTCCACTTACAATTCAAATAAATTATAATTTTGTGTTCTTAGACATAATGCAAGTAGGTCTTTAAGTCTGTCATAGCTAAGTTTTTTTTATAACTTCATTAATAAAACCTTATATCAACATGAAACCTTATTTACTATATTCCTAAAATTTAATTCATCATTCACACTAGTTTTTAGAATTTTTCTAGGTTTCACTTGTCCAAAAAGTAAATTTTTATCTTGAAACCCTGGGTTTGCCAATGACAGGGCAACATGCAATATAAATTATATTATTTGAGTTATAATTAATTTCACTTGTAAAAGTTCTAAACAATATTTATTTATAACCTAATTTTTTTTTTAAACTTTAGATGATCTCCAAAACATGAAAATATCTAAAACATGAGACCTGCATTACATAGAATATGTGTTTCTTGAACTCAATCATAGATTTCAAGGATTTAGAGAAACATATAATACATACAAACATTAAAATTTGTGTATAATTCCAAAATGAATGTATAAACACATTCAAGTGTCAAAACCCATTCTCTTTTATTCAAAATTTCTTTATATTAGTTGATTACAAGCCTAAAAATGATTCAAACTCACATGAAATCCTAAAGTCTTTCTTTAAGAAAAAATGGATGATTTAATTACAAGTTTCATTTATTAAATATACCAATATATTCCAAATCACTATACATAAGTTTATTTTAACCCCTTATACTCTTATTTTTTTCAAATACTTGATCATCAACCTGCAAGTAGCTTCTCAAGATAATATTGCATAAAAGAACTTCATGAAAACATAATTTAACACCAAATATTAGAATGAGATTTCCCATCTTTCATTAATTCTTCATCATTACATCAATAATACTCCTTAAATTATTAAAATGTCATTATAGGACCTTACAAAGGCCTATAAACCTCAACAAACCAAGACAAGACCAATGACTAAAAAATATCACCTCCTTTGCCCCTTCATTAGCTTTTATAGCTCTTTCTAGATCCTTTCTTCATGGATTAATCTTTATCAATTTGAAAATAATTTTTTAAATTAATTTATTAGATGAATTATTTCTCAACCAACATCCTCCTACGTTGGGTTTTTTTTTATGAGCCTTTAGGTACCTTTTACACCAACTTGACCTTGTAACATTTATTATCGACTCATCCCTCCTTAGTGATAAATAATTACAATAAATTATATTTCATGAATAAATAACCCTAAAAATAGATAATAGATCATTTTCCCTACACCTATAGTAAGACCTTTACATGCTTGAATATAAAAATGTTTGCTTTTTGGAGGGAAAATTGCATATAAACCTAATGACTTAACAATCACAATTTAACATGACCTTTTCAACCTTTGAGTGAGATTTCTAAGTGATTAATACATAATATTTATCCATATTCACTCTATACATAATTTTAATACACTTATGGAGATAAATGGATTACAAACTAGTACAAGGTAGATTTGAAGCTTAGAAAGGCTTCTTACACACCTCCTAAGACTTAAAAAACTATTTATTGATCTCATTTACAAATTAAATATAATATTTACAATATTTGGGATGATGATCCTACATCAATTATGGTCTTATCTTACTCCTCTAACATATCCAATAGAAAATTTTCTCCCATATAAAGTTTTACATGTGGAATGAGGCCACTGTATGTGACTGTAAGTGCTAAATATTTAAAAATTGAGGGTTTTATGAGTTCAAATGAAATTATAGACTTGAAAGTGATATATAAATTCTCTAATCACACTCAACTTGATGTAATATACTAATAAAAACATAATAAAAATCTCAATACCTCTTTATTACAAGGATACAATACTTCAAAAGTTTATACAATCCTCTTTTGCATAAGGCAGACCTATATATCACTATGTGTAACCTTATTCATAAATAAAATGAGTCTTTTAATGCTTGGATTCATTATTTTTTGCCTCCTCCTTATTGGGATAAATCATTATCAATTTTTTGAAGTAAATACTAATTTTAGAATGAACCAAACTTTTTCAAGATAATCTCTTGCTTGCTCTCAACATAAAAAATTGATTTCATAAGCCTTATCAAGTGGGTACAATGTATTTTATGTCCTAATAAGATACTTATGACTACAAACAAACTTAAAAGACCCCTAGCTACATGGTAGGCTTTATATAAACTTAATAAACTCCTAATTCACTACAATATTATCATATAATTACATAAAACATTTATAAAATAAAATTACAAGTTTTGGAGAGAAGCTCTCCAAATACCCTAAGGGACTTATGACACTCTTATAAGGATCTTGCAAGTCACTCAATCTTCCAATAGATCTTCTTAGAAGCCTAACACTTTAGATAATATACAATTTTAATCATGTTATTCTTGACTCAATCACCTCACAAGGCCTATGAAATTCTCAAGATAATGATATAAAGCTTATTGAGGCTTTTATAAAATTTCAAAACACCAAAAATGTCTCCAAATCACCAAGAAAACTTGACTCAATACTAAAAACCCATTACATTATTGTGTGTAGGCCTTTTAGGTCTTAATAAATATGTTTATTTTTCTAGTTTCCTCTCAATGGCCCATTAAATGACCTCTTTGCAGGATATAGATTATCTATAAAGGTGAGAAATCAATCTTTGTTAAATTGGCTTCTCAAAATATTAACTTTATAACAATTATGCTCTTTTAGGTCTATTTAGGCCTAGTTCTACCTTCTTGAAGTAACTTGGGCTTGATTCAACTACATATTGATTTGGATGATCTATTCAAATATTTTATAGTGATTGCACAAACTTAACAAACCTTCATACAAATTTTGGAGACAAAGAACAAGACAAAACATTTTAATTAATATGGGTGTAATTTAAACTAATCAAGTAATGTCTAAGATTGAAGAAATCCATTCTAAAGAAGATATATTTTGTAAATAGAAGTCAAGGGAGAATTGGTTAAATGAAGGAGATAATAATGATTATTTTTTCCACACTCCATTCAAATAAAATCAAAACTCAAAAAGAATACAAAATTCATAATGAAAAATCTCATTAGTAAGACTTTGCATATAATATGACCAATTATATTGTTCTTATTATCACATGACTTTCAATCATCTAAAATTATCAAATCACCTAAAATTATCAAGTGTGGATCAATGGTCAAACAATACACTTCATTGTTGATAATGGAAGTTAAAAACCTCATTTCTCATAAATTAGTCTTATAATATAATAAATAAATCCATAAAGGCTTACAAAATAAAAATGTAATAGAATGTTAGGTGAATTCCATATATTCACATGTACACTCTCAATAATACATATATTTACATATAGGCATATGAAAAATGTGTGAATTGCCATATATGCATACAAAAAATTACATCATGAAAGATGTGATATAATAATCAGAGAACCTCCCACTATTTGCCTTCCTTGAAGAAGACCCTCCTTGGGATGTCATTTGGGTAGATGGGCATCCCTAGAATGCTTTGGATTGCACCAAGGTCTAACTATGGGTTCTATGCTCATAGCTCGATTACAATTGAACTTGTTCAAATACATATATTATTAAAAAATTAACATAAAATACATGCAATTAATTAAATTAATTAATTTTAAAATATAATAAAAAAACATTTCAACTTGAGCTTACTACAATCTCATGGTCTTGCTCAATCTAATATTGATGCTCAATTGGGTCAATGGCAGGTTGAGCTACATGATAGGTGTCTGAAATAAGGAAAAAACATGTGATGTTTCCCTACTATTCATCTAAATGGGACTATCATATGTCATGGGATAACCTTGCATACACAATACATTCACATAAGTTATATTTGTTGGGAAAGTATGTAGTAAAATTATTATAAAATATATATTTTACAATTCAAAATTACAAGTTAATATGTAACTCTATGATGGATAGTGAGGATGACATTTTTACAACAATGCCTATGTCTATCTCCATTCATAGTAATGAAGGAGTTTCTACTCGAGACATCAATTGCACAAACATGGTCTCACTTAGTTTTAAATAAAGTATCATATATATATATGTCAATTGTTTCTCCTTTATTAAACCAAGAGTGTAAGATGTACTCAAATTTTTTACTCTGTATAAGTAAAAAGTGTCATGCTAATGTGGGAAACTACTAATGAATGGGCTAGCAATTGGATCTATTTATGTAAATAATAGATGCATAAAATCCAACCCTAAAAAATGTGGATTATGACGAGGAAGGCACTGTCTCCTCCTGTAACATAAATAAATACATATATATTATTCATTTTTATTTAAATTAATTTTTAGATTTTAAATTTGTAAATATAGCTTAAATTTTAAATGGCATTTATATAAAATATACCTATATCCATGTAGTGGATGATAACTGAATACCAAATATGTGCCAAAAACTATTCACTCTAGACTATATCATCCAACCCCTTTGAACTGCCAATACCATCATCATCAGAGGTGTACCTTAAGAGTCCAAAGATTAAACAATATGTAGATTATTATCTTATTATTATAAATGAGAAAACATCAAGCATAATAATTCACTAAGACTAAACACTCTTACCTAAGAACTAGGGGGAATATAACATAGTAAGTAATATCACAAAATAAAGATGAAAACAATACAATTTTCTTACCTCCTTTAACAAATTTGATGCTTAATTATTGGCATACATATGTTCATGCTCATATTATGATGATTTTAGTCTTTTAGCAATGCTTTTTCATGGTGGTATCATCTCTCCAATAGTCACTTGTGTATTGGTGTAAAGCTTGGCATAAATTTGGCATTATAACACAACTCTCAAAGGCTTCAAGAAGGTATTCCAACAGAACAACCTTACACACAAAATCTTGTTAAAAAATAGTGTGTGCACTTGTATTTATGGTTCAAAGAACTAACTTTGACCCTAGGTAGGATAGGTTAAATTCTATGTTAGGTTAAGTCCAAATTAACCTAGGTTGAGTCAGTCTAACTCTGGGTGGGGTTAAGGCACTCATGAAATTTTGACACCTCATTTTTTTATATTTTTGAGGCATGATAACTCACTTTATATATTTGTGAGGTGTGAGTCATATTTTTGAATATTTATGAGATAATAAATCACTTTATTAGCTCATTTGACCTTTTGACTTCATTTTAGCTAAAATTCTTCTTTTAGTAAACGAGATTCACTAATTTGATTTGGAATTTTTGTTTAGGCAAGTTAATTAGGATTTACAATGTAATTAGTCTTGATTAGTTCTTTTTGGATTTTGGAAATTATTTTAATTATCTTGAATTAATAGCTTGACATGCCAAAAATGTCAAATTATTAGGTCAAAATTTGACTAGCATTAGAACTAAACTAGGTTAGTGATGCATATAGGATAATGCACCAAATAAGCTATCATCATCATATTATTAGGCAATTAAGTCACTTACATGGTAAAATTTGGGTAATTCAGGTGATTTATAGGCTTAAAATGTGTTGTTTGCTAAAAATTGAATTGAATGTCAATTTAGGAACAAAAGTGGCCAAAACTAAGTTTCTACAATTTGCCCCTATTTAAGAAGGCATTACAAGACATAGGCATAGTAACATATTTTCAAAGAATGAAAATTTTGTTAACATGAATGGTTCATGCCCTAAATGATTGTCAATAATCCCTTGCTGCCCACTCAAGGGAGTGGGTAACAAGAATAAAATCATTGAATGTTCCCTTGAAATGAATAAAATGGCATGATCTGGATGGCATTAGGGATGGGATTACTAAATTATCTAAAGGTGGTTATAAATAGTAATAGTAGTGGAGTCACTGATTTATCCAAATGTGGTTATGATCATCAATGAAAGGTGTGACATTGGTTTGCCCAAAGGTGATTACAATTAGTGGCATAGATAAATACCCCAGTAGGGTGATGGAATGGGTATTGATTTTACCAACGAAGTTTATAATCAATAATGAAATGGAAAAGATTGGTTTTCTGAAAGGTAGTTATAATAAAAAATGAAAATAGAAAAAAGACTAATTTTCCCAAAGGTGGTTATAATCAAGAATGAAAAATAGGAAAAACATTGATTTGCCAAAGGTAGTTATAATCAAGAATAGATACATTTACCCTGTAAGGGTGGGTGGAGTAGTTAAAAATAATTATTCTCCTAAATATGTTTATAATCATTATTATAAGATGCAAAAATAATGATTTTCCATAGGTGGTTATAATCATTAAAATAGTCAAAATAGGATTTGCCAAATGGGGCAAATAGGCAAGGTAAGTTATGAGAAATAATCCATAAAATGGATTTATGATGAGCTGGCAAAGGATAAAAACATATTTCCATCCTAAATTTGAGTTTAAAGATGCACATTCGAATAAACATGGGATATAGTTTAAAAAATTGTGCTGTTAAATGGGTCTTAGAAGAGGCCCAGAAAGATGGTTTAGTTTATGAAATGTTATATTATAAATCATTTGATTATGTTGTATGACTCATATATATTTATTTATTCAAATATGCTCATTTTTATAAACATATAATAAATCATTTGTTGGTATTTTTTATCACTCATGGATTTAATCTTGTGTTAGGGAAGTTGGCTAGTTTTGAGATATATTGGAGAGATGTTACCATTGTATTTCTAGAATAGACTCCATGTACAAGGTTTTGATTTAGCTTGTGATATTATGCATGATAGTTATGGATAACTAAAATGGTAATGTATATTTGAAGCATAAAATACTTAAGTTAAATGTAAATATAAACAATTTAGGAATAATATATGGATAATCATATCCTAATTGTAAATATAAAAAAACAAAACCAAAGTACATGATATGGATAATCAAGACTTAAGTGTAAACAATATGTAATAATATTACAACAACCAAGACACAAAAGGAAAAAGAAATAACAAAACAAACAAACATATTAAAACAAATAAAAACACAACAAAACATCAATAAAAACAATCAACAAAACATCGATAAAATAAAACATGCAAACAAACAAAGTGAAAAAAGTAATTAAAAAAATTTAAACAATCCAAAGCAAATAAAAATGCAATAAAAAAAAAAAATCTAAACACATAAAAACAAATAATGAATCTAAACAAACAATAGTATAAAAATAATGGTTAATCATAATGTTAGTGTAAATAGAAAACAAATTGTTCATTTATGTGTAATAGAGGTGTTACTGTTGGTGATAGGGTGACCCCTAAGCTAGGTAACAATGACATAGGTAAAAAAACACATGATCAAAAGATACAAAATGACCTTTAGGATATAGGGAAACACAAACACAAACAAGATGACAAGCATTGCCCCTAGGCTATAGGAGACAATGACACAAATGAATAAAATGGGGGGGTAGAAAAAAAGGAATGGATAGATGAGTTGAATCTAAATGCACTAGGCAAGTGGAATCTTCCTACATAGTCCCATGGACACAAGATCCAACATGAACTTTAGGCCAAACATAGTTCTCCAATGATATGTGATAGAATAAAATTAATTATTTAGAAAACATGATTGATGTGTAGAGGAAAATAGGAATGATCTCACAAAATAGTGAGTGTGTGAGAAAAGAGAGGATGACATTTCACAATCCTGAAAAAGTCAACACAAACAAATTAGGCAAGTGTAATAGTATGTTTTAGGCTAAAACCACACTAAAAGATAAGAGACGAGTATCCACTAATGAACTAAATTAGTAATTCATAATGTCTACTACATCTAAGGATTAAAATGAGAAGGAACGTGAAAAATGGCAAGAGCATAAGATAAAGTTGCTTGTAAAATGGTGAAAGCATAAGAGGAATCTAAGTGGTCATTAATGTATCAAAGTCGAATACATAATACTTAAAATATGAACTCATAAAAAGGTGAGAGCATATGGCTTAAGGCCAATAAGAATGGGGAAAATAAATTACAAGTGGTTAATCAAGTGATAGTTAGGATTCATATGATCCTTAAGACAAATGAGTGGTTAAAAAATAAAAGAAGATACAATCAAACTATCTCAAGATACCCAATGTATCTAGGTGTTGCCTACATAGTCTGTGTAGGTCTCAAGCTGATGTAGTTTACCCAAAAATGGGAAGAAAAATACCTCCAAGGTTTTTTAGAAATAAATTTAATAGATAATATGGCCCATCCCAAAAAAAATTGGTGGCTTTATATATCACGTGGAAATTTTAAGCCAATTATCATGACTTTTTGATTTTTAGGATTTTCTAGATCTTTTACAAATGTTTAGGGGTTTTGAAATTATTCAAATGTTTTTATAATTTTTTAGGCATCTCAACTCAATCAAGAATTATGAGACACATAATATTCCAACTCATAAAATGATGAGCGCATTGCGTAGGTTGATCATAAAATAATGAGAACATAGAAAAGGGTGGCTAAACTATCCTCAACATGAATCAAGTACTACCTACATAATCTCAATGGACCTCAAGTAACTATAGGTATACCTATTTAAATACATCCAATTATGTACCATCAAGTTTAGGTAAATGCAAATGTCAAGACAAATGATAACAATAATGGTAAGGTGATGTAGCAATGCATCATAAAGGTGTTGTCTCTAATTTTCCCATAGGTGTTTATAATTAGGAAAAAATGACAAAGGGTCAGTGGTACTAATTTTACCATGAGTGGTTATAATTATTTTCATGAGGTGGGACATTGATTTTCCCAAAGGTGGTTATAATCACTGACACTAGTCAAACATAACAACAAATGAAGGATGCAATTACTAGGACCACTATCATACTACTTTCATAAACTGCCATTCAAAAATTTGGTTTTGAAACAACTAATGGAACTGAATCTATCATCAACCATTGAACATTCTTGAAGTACAAATTAATTGAAACCAATGCCAAGCATGATATGTGGGGTTAGGTAAAAGAGAACCTAGTTAACGAAGGGTTAAAGGTATGGTAGAACGGAAAGGGGTATAGTACAAAGAATGGGTATAATGTCACATAACTTATATGATCTTTATAAATAATAAATTGAAACCCTCAAGCATAGAAACATTTGAGGTGCATTATGTTCATTGGTTCATCAATTTCATCTCCCTCTAGTGTAGTGAGACCATATGATCCATAACTATAGTTGGTAATAACTACATATTTCACTAACTAGTTTGGTTGGAACTTTACTTTTTTCTTAGTTTCAACATTGACATTTTTTTAATTCCCTTTTAGTACCAGGTCACCAAACTCAAATTCATGATGTTTAATGCATAAATTATATTATCCTTATACTCATTTTTGATAATCTTAAATATTATTCAAGGTGGACAAGAATCTACCTTGAAGTAGATCTATCTCCTACAAGTGATCCAAATCTATAGTCTTTATCATCAATGATGTGCTACAACAAAAATTAGAGAGAAATCAACTCAACCTCACTAGAAATAATGGCTTATATTTCATAAACAAGTGGATAGGGTATATCTCTTGTTGGAGTGCATAATGTGGTATAGTATACCCAAAGGGCATTAAATACTTGAAAGTGACAATTACAAGTAGAGTCATTGATAATATTCTTTAGAATGTTAACAATGGTTTTATTAGAAGCCTCAACTTGGCTATTTACTTATAGATACTAAGTAGTAGAGAAATGTTGTTTGATGTGGTAATGAGAACAAATTGATTTCAAATATTTATTCTTAAATGATCTATTATTATTAGATATAATGTCAAAGGGAATGCCATGGTGGTAAATGATATGTTTGAATATGAACTTGGAGATCTTCTTAACAGTGATGTATGTGAGGGGAATGAATTCTACCCACTTGATGAAGTATTCAGTAGTATTTAGGATGTATTTACGGCCATCAGAATTTTTTGGATTGATATTTGCAATGAGGTAAATTCCCCACATTGATAATGGACATGGTATTGTCAATGGTTTGAATTCCTTGTTTAGAGCATGAATTATATTGGCATACTTATGACACTTGACACACCTCTTTACATAGGTAGTTATGTCAACTTCTATCATTCGCCAATGATAACTAGTACATAGTAATATTTTGGCTAATATTTCTCCACTAGTGTGGGCTTCACACACCCATTCATGGACTTACCTCAATGTTAATCTAAATTATTTTGAAGGTAAACAATGAATCAGATTTCCATCATAGCTTCTAAAATAAAAGTTTGGTCTGAGTAGGGTATAGTAAGAGACTTTATGGGTAAAAGATTTTTACCTTTAATGTGATCAATTAGGAGGCATGGTTTGTTATTTAAGGTAGGCATATATAGTTGATTATCATGGAGATATGGGACCAACAATGTCATAAATTACGTTGATGGATGATTGGTCATGTTCTAATGCTAAGATATGTTCAATAAGAAATTGATAATCCCTATCTCTACCATTGATCTGAATCGTGGAACCAATAGTGGCCATAGCATATGTTGTTATTTTATTGGCCCAAGGTATTATCTCAAATTGAATGTTAGAAATCTACTACTTGAGAGTATCAACCATCTATTTGTACAGTACCAACTTCTCATCCTTAGTATGATATTGATTTGTTCCCTAATGGATGATTAACTGAGAATCACCATACACCATTAAATATTTAAAGTTCCACTATACTTCTTGATGAAGCCCTACATTGAGTACTTCATATTAGACCATGTTATTGGTATAAGGAAATCTAATATGAAAGGACTTGGGAATGAGATCCCCTTATGGCATAAAAAATAATATTTTAGACCCTGATCTTTGAGTCATGAATGATCCATAAAAGTACATATTTGACCATTCGACCTTACGAGGTGCATATGTTTCTTCAACAATCATGATGGTCTCATCTATAAATCCAAATATAAGAGGTTGAGTATCTTGGAGGGGAGTTTCAGCAAGTTGATCTACAAGTAATTTCCTTTTAATAACATTCTAGTTGGCATATTAAATTTCAAACTCACTCAATAACATAATCCATTTTTCCATACAGACTTATAGAGATGATTTAGAAAGTAGATACTTGATTGTATGTACTTTAGTGATAATAATGGTCTTGTTGTTTAGCATATAATGACGTAACTTTTGGGATGTAAACACCATTTCTAAACGAGCCTTTTCAATTGATGTATAGTTATGTTCATACACAACAAATGATAGGCTCAGATAATACATGGCATGCTCCTTTCATTGTTCATCATGTTGTGCCAAAATTACCCTCAATGCAGTCTTAGTTGCTCATAGGTAAAGAAGTAATAACTTATTTGGTGTTGGTGGCAACAAAATAGGTGGGTTGGAAAGATATTCTTTAAGCTAATCAAATGCTTTTTGACACTCTTCATTTGAGGATAATGTAATGCCTTTCTTTAGTAAGTGAATAAATAGATGGCATTTATGGGATAATTGTGAGATGAAGTGCCTAATAGATTGAGTCTTTCCCTATAAATTTTTGAACTAATTCAAGGTAGATGGTGGTGGCATTTATATAATTACATAGACTTTAGTTGGGTTAACTTCAATGCCCCTATGAGAGATAATGAAACCAACAAGTTTAATAGAAGTAATGTCAAATATATATTTAAATTAAACCTGACATTGTACTCATAAAGTCTCTCAAATATTCTTTGTAGCACAACTAGGTGATCTACATAGGTCTTTGTTTTACCCAAGATATCATCAACACATGTCATGAAATATAATTTTCATAGATATTTGGTAAGTGGATCAGGAATTTTTAAATCCAAATGAAGTTACTTGATAAAAAAAATTCCCCATAGAGTGGTGAATGTTGTCTTGTGTTGGTTCTTTGGTTCTATCTTGATTTGATTATACCCTAAAATCCTATCCATTAGAGAGAGAATTTCATAACCATTCATTGAGTTGACTATCATGTCAATATTATGCAATAGAAATCATCTTTTGGGTAGGATTTGTTGATATCTCTAAAATAAGTGAAGATCCTAATACCTTATGGCTTCTTACTTATTTAGAATAATGTTTTAAATCCACTTTGAATAGTCAATTGACCTGATGCATGTCATGACTAAGATTTGTACCATCTCTTTCTTTACTAACATAGTAATGTGAGGATGCATCATATGTAACTTCTATATAATAGACTTGGAATCAAGATGTACAAAAAGATGGTGTACAAATAAGGTAGGATCCAAACCTGGCATGTTTAAATAGGCCCACACAAATATGTCAATAAATTCCCTCAAAAGGGTTGTAAAATATTCATGTTCATCCTCAGTGAGGGGTGTACCTAGTTTAATCCACTTTGGGTCCTCTAGAGTCCCAATATTTACCTTTGAAGTGTCTTCCATAAAAAGTGTAGAACTATCATCTATAATTTTTGGCAAGGAGTTGAATTGATTGGAAATGGAAAAATTCTCTAAAACAAGAATTTTCAGAATCTCCTAATGTTGGAATCAACCAAGATAAAAATACCTCAAGGCATTCTTGAACAATCTATGAAAAATTATGGTACTCCTCAATATTGATATCTAATCCATAAATAAATTGTGGGATATATATTTCTTGTGCTTTATAGGAAGAGGTTTGAACATCCCCATCTAATGGCATCAGAAATCAATTTTCACCAAGAGACATGCCTTTCTTTTTTATTTTTTCCTTGGTTAGAAATCACCTCAAAAAGGTTTTCACTTTTAGACCTCAATGTTTTTTTAATTTTTATCTTTGGCTAGGGAATTTCACACACTCTATGAAGTAGGTAGTGGGATCCAATATAATATCAAATCCCTACTTGTGGTTGTTATGAGGAATATGAATCCTCAATCTTAGAAAGTCATATATGGCCTCATCATTTTCAAACTTGTCTAATGGCATTATTGACTCGTGCTAGTCCTAGTCTATTAATTGGGGATGGTAAAGGGTTAAGTGTGAAGGTTGATAAATAGGTATAATAGTGAAAATGTCATGGGGGTTAAACAAATTTGTTGCTTCAAGCTCATTGTAGATGTTATAATCAGACCCTGAATCACTATTGACATCATAATCTCTAGTTGTTGGTGTTAGAACATGAATTAAGTATGTCGGTTCACCCCTAGGTAGTTTAAATCCAATACCATGATTTCCCTTATACTTAATCATTGAGATTAGTTTAATTTTGCCTTGTTGATTTAACCTAAGGCCTCTACCTTCATAATCTAGGTGATTTATAATTCAGTCTGGAATAGGATATTTCATGCTTTGGTAATAGTCAGCCAACTCATTAGTGTAAATCCATGAATCATCCTTTACTAAGGGGTCTTGTTATTACCCAGAGGCTAGTTTAAAAATAATGGGCTTATTCACCTAAATTTTCCTTTGGTTTCCCACACCATACAAGTATTATTGGTCGTAGGTATCTAATAAGATTTTGTATTTTTAGGTAATTTGGTAATATGTAATGCATGATGGGTGCTATATTCTCCAAAAACTTTGTCAGTGACATAGAAATGGCTGGAAATTTTTAGTGGAGGAATGGATAAGGTATAGGCTAGGCTATTTGGGTTAATGTAAATAGCATCTTGGCCTAATTCAATGGTTTTTCCTTTTTTATCTTTTTCTCCATCTATTTTAGGCATAGGATTCATGTTGAATTGGTAGTTATAGCTTTCATACTCAACCTCAAGGCATTTACAATATTGATTGGTTGAATATTACTAGTTATATTCACTTTTACTATTGAATGTGTAAATTTTATATAGTGATCTGATGTATAAGGTATAGCCCTAATACATGGATCTAGGGTCAGCTCAATAACATATTATAAGAAAATTCTAGGTCTAAAACATGGCACATAGTATCATGGGTTAATGGTCCAATGACTACTAGCAAGTTAATAGTGCATTGGGATTTTCATTATTCATTATAATATGCCTTGATAATGATGGTGTATGGTTGGAAATCTTCTATTATATATTTGAGATGTTTGAACAACTTTAGAGACACAATGTTGAGACCTGAACCACTATCTACAAGGACACATTTAACTATATGGTTTGTTATACCAACTTCAATGTATAATGGTTTTTTGTGCATAGGGCCCAGAGAAGACATATCACATTGGTCAAATGTGAGACATTGGCCAAGGGCCAAGTGTCCTACCATGGCTTGTAATTTGTCTCATGATATCATTTCGTATAATGGATTAGTTCAAATACACATTTATGATGTCTTTGTGGATAGTAGAAATATACACAAATACATGATGGATACATGTGAAGGTGTCTTCTTTAGTTGTTCCATAATATCATAGGTATTCCCCTTAGTTTTGGTAGTTGGTTTATTTTTTATAAACACATAAGGTAGATTAGTCTCATTTGTAGTATTTGGTTGTAGTCCTGTGATAGTGACTCTAGCTTGTCGAGTTGAGATTGCACAATATTGATCTAAAACTTGGTTTTGGTAGTTTATTGTGTAGATAATGAGGTTTGTAATGATAATTCTTTAAGGGTATGGTGTCTGATTATCAACATGGCCCATAGAATAATCACTAACATAAGGAGTTTGGTAGGTATTATCTAACAAATAGGCATTATTATGTGAAGGTCCAGGTCTATTTCTAATTGGTCTAGGGTTGATAGTGATGGTGGAAACATGACCACTTGAAATGTGTCCCAAAACATTATTGTAGGTATATGTAATGATATGATGACCCCCTTAGTTGGTTTGATCATTTTGCCCCTGGTTCTGACCATTCTATTATTATTGTTGTGGTTGGCATTATTATTACTAATTTTATGTTGGAGTTCTTTGTTTTTGTTATTTTTGTTGATGGTACTACTACTAGTTGTTGTTATTGTTATGTTGGGTAAACATATTATGTTAGATACCCAAGTTATGATTGTTCATAGCAGTATGGGTGTCTCTTTCTATCTCTCTATTCTTCAAATGTCTGAGTTGGATAAACTATCTTATGGAATGCCCTCTAACATGATGGTAATCACAAAATTCATGTTCCTTGTACCAATTTGGAAAAGGATTCCCTTTAGGAAACAACTTTGGTAATGTCCAACTAATAATATTTTATTGAACCAATCTTCAGGACATAAACTTAATAGGATCACTAGGGTCACTAAATTATTGAGCAATGGGTGGTCTTCTCATCAGAGGAGGGGCTTATAATTAGTTTTGATTTTATGGTAGTTGGTTTGGTGTAGGACTTGGTTGAATCTATATATGAAGTGGTTATTAAGTGGGTGGAGGTATATAAATAGTCGGTGTTTTCACCATCTGAATCAGGTATGATTTAGTAACCCCATTACTAGCAACATTTTAATTGTGGTTTTAGGGTCTAAGTCTCTCATCATTGTTGGCTTGATGTGGCATTAAAGTCGGTACTTGATTTTGTTTTTAGTTATGGCTTTATCCTTAATTCTAGTTTTGGTTCTAATTATAAGAAGATAGCTTGATTATCCCTTTGTTGACAAGGGATTTCTCAATCTGTATTCCTTTCACTATAACATCTTCAAATGTATGATAATATTATAACTAGAGATGGTAGGATATATCATTATGTAAGATACCTGTAAATATCATGGACAACTTTTTGTTTGGAAGGAGTGTGTGTAAACTAGTTTCCTAGGTCTCTCCAACATTTTAATTATGTAACAAAGCTCTCACTGGTCTTCTATTTAACTTATCCTAGATCCACAATAGTAATCTCATGCTCATGATTGTATGAAAATTATTATACAAACTTATCCAATATATCATCAAATATAGGTATAAAGTTATTTAGTAATTTCAACAACCATTCCAAGCCTTGTCCAACTCAAATCTTTGGGAAGAGTGGAAGTAAGTATATATTGTTATAGGCCACTAACTGGTAGGAAACAAAGAATTCCTTCAAATGATCTCTAGGGTCAATTCACCTTTGTATTTGTAAAATTTAGGTTACTCATAACCTAGAGAAAATTGTATTTGTAGATACTCCATGTTAAATGGGTAAGAACATATCTCCTCTATTTTGAATTTTTTCATTTTTTTCTAACCTATACCACTTGAATTACATATTGCATCTATTGTAACTTTTAGGTAAGAAAATTAGAGGGAGTGGCCTATTATTGTGGAGGCTGCACAGTCAAAGGTCAATTACTTTGATGATGGTAATTATATTATGAGATGTTTGTTCAAGTGGTTGGACAACCAAGTATTTGTATTCATGCATTAGAATTATACTATGGGTAGGTGATATATTGTTGTTGAAGCACATTGATCGATTGCATTATGGGAGCTATATTCTCTATGACCTTTGTTAATGACATAGAAATGGTCAAAAGTGTCTAGTGGAGGCATGGTTAAGGTAGAGGCTAAGCTATCTAGGTCAATGTAATTAGCTTTTGGGCCTAATTTAATGACTTTTCCATTTTAGGATTTTTCTCTGTCTATTTTGGGAATAGGATTCACATCAAACTGGTAGTTGTATCTTTTATACTCAATCTCAAGGTG
>JARHVA010001632.1:912500-952500 GCA_037957365.1 Torreya grandis | reverse complement strand
TTCTATATAAAGTCATTAACTAATAATTTGACTTTTGATAATTAGACAAACTTATATTTAAAAAGTAATAAATAAAATTACTTTGACAAAAAACATATGGATTCTAAAATTTTGATTATAAAGACTTTTGATATGACATAAATGTAAACCATGATTATCATAGATGAGTGGTGAGCTTGATAGTTGTCATTTGTAAGACCTTAGAATTGCAGTGCAATGGATAGTCAAGTTCAGACATGATCTAGATCATAACTTATTAAGTTTATCTTGTATGGTTTACTAATCATCATCTATTTCTTATGTATAGAGAGAGCATATGTGCTATAATTTTAACCATACGTGCTTCAATCTATCAATTATATTGTGCCAAGCTATGGAGGTATGCATCTATTGTATTAGATTTCAAATAATACGTAGCTAGGTGTAAGCTGAGTCAAATAAAACACATAATTATGTATATAACATAGCTAGTAGAATAGATACAATAGAAAATAAAAATGTGAAATCGTGTAAGATAAATTGGTCAATGATATTGGGACTACTTGGATTGACAAGTGTATATAGTCAACAATCTAGAAAACTAATCTTCTCTATGAATAAAAATTATACGCATATCATCGATCCATGTAAATCTCAGTCAAATACTCTCAAAAGAATTATCAATGATTAGAGTAGAGTGTTGAATAAATAATTTTGTGCATGTCTAGGAAGGACACCTATGTTGTAGACTTGAACATGTCATATCTTCAATAAGGAATGATAGTCGAATGAACATCTAGTGGCAATTCATAGATTGAGATGCCATTATTTAACACATCTCAATCACTAATCCCTCACATAATCACCTACTCTAATACCACTGATAATTATCAGTAGAGACAAATCATAGATTTAATTCATGAAAACTTATAGCGGTATTTTAACACACAATATTCTACACTATATTCATTAATTCTCACACTCTTATAATTCTTTAATACAATGGCTATTATATAGCCAACAATATAGGTAAAATAACTTCCTAAATAATAGGAAGGACTAATAACCATATACCCATTATTAGACTTATGGGTATAAAAAATATATTATTGTTAAAATAATAATATATTAATTACTAAATCGTAAGTATTAATTACTTTACAGTAAATACCCAAACTAACTATTTACCTCACGGTAAATCCCTCAATGTAAAAACTATTATTAAGACAATAATGGCATTTAGATCTATGGAATGTGTTGGTATTATTGGGATTGAGAGGGAACTTAACCTTATTGTATATAGGGAACACATTGCTGACTAGATCCCTCATATTAAAGGTGTTGATAGTTGGATCTTTGTTGCACATATGATACCCATTCAGTGAAAGGCAATTGTTTCCTAACACTTGGTACCTACTATGCATAATAACTTTATTTTTAGCTAAATACCTATTTTTGGATCAGTGTTTTTTTTTAAGTGGACTTATTATTGAATCGGCACTTGTTGGTTTCACAAGCTTTGGGGGTTTGGCATTTGTTATTTTTGACTAACTAGCACTTTCTAACCAATAGGAATATATTGTTGGTTAGGCAATGTATGTGATTGATAAGGTACATTAGTCTGTACTTATTATGGAAGAACATTCACTATCACTTGTTGAGGTGGTGTAGTGTTATGTACTTATTGTGGTGGTAAGTTGGTATGTTGTTGGCTTGTTCCCCCTGTTGCACATTCAAGGAAGCATTTGGTTGGGGAGTGGAGGTTACTTGTTGAGTTTTGGAAATAGGCATCCCTATTCCCTAATATTGTAATCCACTCATGCCATTGTTCAAAGGAACCTAATATTTACTATTTGGAGGTAAATTAAATGCACTTTGGTTTAAATTGGATTACACTTTCATGCTATTCACAACATTTTGGGTGTGGTCTTTTATTTCAGAAGTGGTCACTTTCATAAAAATATGGACATTATACATATCACCAACCAATGTATTTTTTCTAAAGGGGAATACATTTTGGCTTACACAGCCTGAGGCATACATTTTTTTCCCTATTGATAGATCTATCTCAAAAAGTGGCATGCTAGAAACAACCCTTGCATTGAGGTTATGATCTAGGTTGTGATAGTTTTGGTACACTTGTACCTATTCCATTTATTCAACCATAATACCTTTTCATTTTTCAATCATATTATGGTATTTTTATGGAATTTAGACTAGATTTTGACTATAACTAGTAGATGCATGTTTGAATGGTTAAATTCTTAGTGCATTACGAAGAATTCTAATCAAAATACTCAGACTTTCTTATGGGAAGTATGGTACAAAATTAGCCCCTATTTTTATAGTTCTAACTAGTAGCTCATCTTTGTTGTCTAATAAATGGCATTCAAATAAGTATGGATCATAACTTGTTTGTGTTGGCATCATAACATATCATGGCTCTTATTGTTGGTTTTATTCAATGTTAGGATTATTTGAGCAAGGTATTGCATTGTTTGTTCTAATTCTTGGCCTATATAAAGAGGTATAGCTACCAAATATTATTCTAAAGGGTCATGCCTTTATTCAACATATGGGATGTTATAAGATGGATAAGGATCCATCTCATAAGTGATGTCATCATACTACTCTTGAACAAAAGGATCATTGGTCACAAATTTCCCATATCCAAGGTTATACATAGTCCCGCTATGTGTGTAATGATGCAAGTTTAGATCCATAGATAGGTCACATGAAAAAAAAGGGTATAAAGGTAACAAACAACTGAGGTCTAAAAATAGATAACTTTTGGGTCTTCGAAAGAGGCACAAATGGTAAAACAACTAAACTAGGAAAAGGTATAACAAAGCAAATGCGAGACCAGTCTAACAAAATGATACTGATTTACCCAAAGGTAGTTATAATTAGCAACAAAAGTAACACAAAGGCTCAAAATAATCTATGGCTAAAGTATTAATTTTACCAAAGGTGGTTATAATCAATGATAAAAGTTTTTAGATAAAGTATAACAATTACAAACTAGGACCAAAATATAGTAATGATTTTCCTTCCCAAAGGTAGTTATAATCATAATAAAAATAAGGCTAGACTCAAAAACATAAAACTTGAACAAGAACTTGAAACAAACTAAACTAAGGTAATTGGATTAGATGACACTTGTTAATTGGCTCACTAAGAATCAAATTTTGACTCATGAGAAACTATTGAAACAATGAAACTAAGACATTTGAAAATAAGAACAACAAACTTCAAACAAAAGTGCATAGAACCAACTTGGCTCAAAAGGATTATCTAAACAAGGCACAAAACAAATAAAATTTGTTAGGTCTAGGTAAGGGGTCTTTTAGATAAAATGAGAAATCAACCCAAGTAACACAATTTAAAAACAAAAAGTACACAATTTAAGCCCAAATTAGATGAGGCTTTGGTGTGAACTTGATTAGTTTAGGATTTGCACTTAAAAAGGTTGAATTTTAGATTTAATATGAAAAGACTCAAATGTTTTAAGTCAAAAAATATACACCAAAATGAGTATCATAATTATGCATTTGAAACAAGAGAGGTAAAATAATAGCTTAAAACTTAGTTTTAAAAGTGATAAGAGATTTGGAATTATTTTAGTAGTGTAACAATGCTCCTTCAAATAAATGTCATGGTAAATGGTTTTCAATTAAAATATCCAAGTTAAAATTTTGAGATGAAATGGGAAGTGTAACAATGCCCCATTTAAATAAGAGACACACTAATTACTTTGGAGTAAAACTCCAAGGAAACAAGTGCAACACAAATGGATAAAGTAATACCTCTTAGGCTAAAGGGGTGTAAGAACAATGTGAATGTTTTGGACTTATTTTGACGTGATAACACAAATAAATAATTTTAGTCTAAAAGCACTCATGTAAATAAAATAAAATAGAAGTAGCACTAATAGATCATCCTATATATAAAAACTAACATAGGTGTGCATCACTTTTGCCAAAGTTTCCACTAATATAACAATGTTTGTGAGGAATTAAGTGGTTATCCAAAAATTAATAGTACAGGTGTAGGTAGAGTTTTTACACCCTCTCTGTCTCTCAAGCATTGATACATGGCATGAACTTAGAGTTAGAAGCACTAGGCAATTGGCAATAAATTCCATGACAAGTGGGGTTTTGACTAAAATCTATAAATCTTGAATGCACTAAATGAACTCAAGTATGGCTAACATAAGGGAACAATCATGTCAAATGAATCCAAACCACTTAACTTACTATGTAATGGTATATTCCTTTCCATAGTGACTCCATCCGTGTACTACTTAGTGTAATCTAATGTCTAGCTATTGCATGGCCTAGGTACCCATTGGGATGGTCAAGTTAACCGTTCACCACTATCTCATCTACCCAAATTGTATACCCCACCATAAAGTGGGGTCAGTATGATGTTAAGAGATGAAACCCCATATCTAAGCATCCCTAAATAACTTATGGTTAGGTGATGAACTCCCATCCATAATCCAAATTCATAAAAACAAATAAATGAAAAAGGAAAGACTTTAGAGGTTGTTTTTGAGTCACCTAAGTCACTCAGAACTTGGGGAGAGCATAAATGACACTCTTTCAGACAACTTTTCAAACAATGGTAATAAACTAAGTGTTTTTGGTCACTTGGTTCCCTAGAGGGGCCAAGGGGAGATCATACATGAAATAATTTATATGTTTTTTACAAACAGAGAAACTTAGTCTAAAAACTTTGAAATTTTAGCTAATAATGAAAAATAAACATAAAGTGAAAAATCTCTGAAGAGATCTAACTAAAACATGTGTTCTTTTTAATATCACTAAATTGAAGTGTGATTGACCCCTTGGCTTTGTTTACACTTGTAAAACATTCAAAAACAACTAAAAAATAAATAAAACTAGTGTATTATATGCATTAAACACAATGTATATGAGATTTTAACAATTTTAAAGCCTTTCTCTTTCCACCTTAGGTCCTATAAAAGGTTAGAGGGTTTTCCTACTTAGAAGACCAAAAGAAAGTAAGTAAACAACAATGTATTTTGATCTCCCAGGTTTATGGTTCTATCTCAGAGAAATCATCACCGATTACATAGAGATCTATGTTGATTCATAAAATTAATGTCAATTCAGTCAGATCATCAAAGTTTCCTGCAATAAAAAAAAGTGTGTTATAAATGAAAAATGGTTGATAAAAAAGTTTAGGACTCAAAATTTTCATGTTTTTTCAAAAATAAAGGTTACAAAGACAACAAAAAAATCATTAAACACAAAATAAAGGCAAAAAAATCAATTTTTGCCATATTCTTGGCTTACTTTATTTTTAACATAGAGATCATCATCGATCCCTATAATTGGAAATGATTTTCCATAATTGTCATTGATCCTTGCAACCTTGTTTAAAAAATACTTATTTAATTTAAAGCTAAAACTCTAGACTTGAATATTTAAATGCATCCGTTAGAAAAATTAAAACTAGCATATCAATCTCCTTGCCTATATGAGATGCTTGGTCCCATTGGGTATGCCATGTTGTATTTTAGGATTTTGAAGAGTAAACAATATTTTAATTATTATCTTGTTAATCTAAATGAGAAAACATTAAGCATAACAATTCACTAATATTAAACACTCTTGCCTAAGAATTAGGGGAGCATAACACAATAAACAAGATCACAAAATATAGATGAATACAATATAATTTTCTTACCTCCTTTGTTGAATTTTATGCTTACTTGTTGGCATAAGGATGTTCATTCTCGGCCTATGATAATTTTAATCTTTTAGTAATGATCTTCCATGGTGGTATCATCTCTTCAATAGTCACTTGTGGCTTCATGTGAAGATTGGCATAAATTAGGCATTATAACACTACTCTCAAAGGATTCAAGAAGATATTCCAGCAGAATAACCTTACACACAAAATCTTGATAAACAATGTTGTGGGCACTTATAGGTAGGTTAGGTTAAATTCTAATTTGAGTTGAGTCTAAATTAACCTAGGTTTAGTCAGTCTAACTCTTGGTGGGGTTAAGGCACTCATAAAATCTAAAGACCTCTATTTCAGATATTTGTGAGGATGACAACTCACTTTAGATATTTTTGAGGTATGAGTCATATTTTCAAACATTTATGAGATAATAAATCACTTTATTAGCTCATTTAACCTTTTGACTTTATTTTGGATAAAAATTCATTTTTTAGTAAATGAAATTCACTAATTTGATTTGGAAGTTTTGTTTAGGTAAGTTAATTAGAATTTGCAATGTAATTAGTCTTGATTAGTGATTTTTGGTTTATGGAAATTATTTTAAATTCTTTGAATTAATAGGTTGACATGTCAAAAGCTTCAAATTACTAGGTTTTAATTTGAATAGGGTTAGAACTAAACTAGGTTAGTGATGCATATAGGATAATACACCAAATAAGCTAACCTCATCACATTTCTAGGCAATTAAATCCCTTACACAAATATTTTTTTGTAATTCAAGTGATTTATAGGCTTAAAATGTGTTGTTTGCTAGAAATTAAATTGAATTCTAGTTTAGGAATGAAGATGGACAGAACTAAGTGTCTACAAGAAGGCCCATACATATATCTCCACAAGATCTATATGAATGAGGTCGAGTATGCACACTAGGTGGCATATGTATAGTATTAGTCATTAACAGCATACTTGTATGTTTAATGAGTGTATAAGTACACACACTAAGTGCATGTAGTGTGTTTATCTCCATGGCTTCCACTATAAATGGGATCTCAAGATGAAGTGGCTTTTGGGTAGGGATCCTTACCAATAGATTAGGTGCATGGCATGCACCTAGTTGATCCTATGTATATCCTTTCCCGTGGCACTGAAACTCACCATAATCAAAATAATTTGGAACCTCATTGAGGATAAAATAACATTAGATTTTCCTCAAAAACTCCAATGGGATCTCATGGTTTTTACACATTATATAATCAAACACCATCCACCATTGGTCCCAAAATTTGGCTTTGATCAAATTGTGTTGGCACCTATGGATTGGGAAACATTTATAAATTATTGGAAATGGTACATTGGTGGTTACTCAATGAATAACACAAAAATGGTTGATTTTGAAATTTATTTAGTTTTGACCTCACATACTAATAATTTGTAAGCATAAGAAGCCATACAACTATTTTGATATGATGCTCATCTATCAATTTAACTCATTATCAATTCTATTTGACCCAATATTGGCTCTAGGTTATTAGATAGATAGGGTGTAGTGGGTGTCAATGGATGTGGGATCCCTCATTCTCTTGATTACTTGCTTAATTTCAAAAGTATTTTCCACAATGTGTGAAGCTAGATCCTCCTAGTTGTTTGGGGGATCTTATGGAATTATAGGAGGTTTAAGTGGAGGAATATTAGGGTTATAATGGTTAGGTGGAGGGTTATTTAGAGGATTAGGAGGTTTGGGTGGAGAATTATCTATAGGATTAGTAGGGTTAGGTGGAGGGTTAGGAGGATGGTTATAGTTTCTTATAGTGTACTGATTTTTTTAAAACAAATAATTTACAAATTAAATAATGTAAAAAACAAAAAATTGGTAAAATACAAGGTTAATAGGTTTAGTATTTTATCACTTACCTCATCTATAGGGTGACATCATGAATTTAGGGATGTATTTAGATTTTCAATGGAATTATGGAATGTTTTGAGCTCTTTGGATGAGAAACATGATCATGAAATAAGACTCAGGACTTGGAGAAATGTAAAATGGGGGACCTCAAAATTTTATTTTTTTTTTTAAATTAGGGAACGCATACACATTACCATAACATGTTTTCATTATCATACAATGTGTATTCATTATATAATGCATATGCATTATGGATCAACATTTACTAAGCCAAAATTTGAAAAATGCATGTGTTTTATTCATATAACGCATATGTGTTATGTGAATAATGCATACGCATTAATAGGTATGTCCAATAAATTGTCCCCCAACTCCATGCATATACCCTTCTCAAAATAGTAAATTTGAAAATGACTAGTTAAGATTTTATTTATATTTAAAATTTAAAATTTATTTATCTCCCAATTATTTATCAAGAAATTAGGTTTTTTTCTCATAACTATGTTTCTACAAGCTCCTTTTTCAAACTAAAAAAAGTTCTATAATCCTAACAATATAGTAAATTTTTCTATGTTTAACCCATTTTTTGAAAAAAAATGATTTTTTAGCTTGTTTTTTAGGTTCGCCTAATGTCCCATACATTGGATTCCTCTTCCATATATGTCTATAACTTCTATACTATAGAAACAAGGTATGTGAAGGTATGTATTTTTCAATTTTTTACTTTCATTTATGTTTCCACTTTTTACTACAATTTATTTTCTTCATCCCATGTTAAAACTGCATGACACATGATGAGCTTCAAGTGGGACATATGTATACACATAATATATTTTAACTTTATCATTTACTGATGCTTTCTCTCTTACAAGAACCTATCATGTTTTAATTTATCTGAGTGCATGTCTTAAAGGGTACAGTGAGAAAGGGATGGCCAAGCCTTTGTTTCTTTGCAACATTTTTGGTCCCTATGCCATTGCCTAAAACCATTATAAATTCCTTTTATCTAACTCCATAAGTAATTAAAACCCACTTATACACTCCTCTGAGCAATTCACATTCCAAAATATCTCTTCACTAATCATAAAACCCTTTTTCTTAATTCCCAATTATGTCAACCTGGTCAATCTTGTTAAGAATTCAATGTACATTATGGAACTCTATCGGCCCAACTAACCTAGTTTGAGTCCTGATGGCTATATTTCCCACCAAACAAGATTGACCTAGCCAACTTTATTGGCTAAATTCTCTAGAGGGTTTAGGCTAAATCATTGGATATAAGTACCCCTTAAATTCATTTTTAAAGAGAGGAACATTCATTTTTACATTGTTATAGCTTGCAATTCTGCTATTTCTACACTTGAGGAGTCATTGCTTAGGGTTTTGACTTTGAGATAAATATGTTTTTCTTGTGGGAAAGTATTAGATGCAAAGTAGGAGTATTTTATCTTAGACATTATTTATATATTTTGATCCTTATAAATCCACAATAGCCTCTTAAAAAATACCATTAGCCAACTGAGTGATTGAGCCATGATAGGTTCAATTCAAGGTAAGTATTCCTAAATTTTACTCTTTTATTTGTTATATTAAATATTGCACAAAGTAGTAGGATGAATGTTGTACTCCTTTCTTATTTTACCTCTACATTAACTTGAGTAAAGTTATCTTTGCATGTTTTATTTTATTTGTTATTAGTTATCCCCCTTTGTGCCACAAGGTTTAGTGAACACTAGATTATATTTATTTTATGTATTGTAGTCCTCTCTAGGATTATTACATAATGTCATTTTCTTAGAGACTTTGGAACCCTCTCTTTTGGTGTTGTGTGATAAAAAATCTCTTAATTAGGTTTAGTGTATTTGAATTGGTCATGTCTAAATAGAAATACTTATGCAATGAATTGTTTTATCAATATTGCCATATCCAAGCTCAAAATCCACTAAGTATGATAAGTTGTAGATCCATCCTAATTCATTAAATACACTTTTCACTATCCATGTATCCACTTGTTATCTTGGTTAACCTAATTTATCACATACAAGTATTAAGGAGAACCCTACTCTTTCAAAGAACACTCTAAAATCCTAAACACACTATCAACATATCTTAGATCATTGATTTTCACTCCTAGGAATTAATCACAAAATTTACATATTTTAAATTTTTCCACATCTATTTGCCTCTATCAATAGTGTCTAAGAACAAATAAAAAATATTTTTCAAATTGGGAAATGCCAATTAGGTTTTCCTAGACACATTTCATATGTCATTCAAAGTGAGAAATATCAATGAGTTGACTATAAATACAAATCAATCCTAAGATCATACTCACAAGATCACTACTTAGGTGTTACATTGAGAATCAATTGAAAGCTTGAAAAAATCCATTAGTATCTTTTTGATATATAATCACAAATCATACTTATATTAAAAATCCATCAAAGGAGTTTCCTTAGAGTCAAGTCTTAATACAAATTCAAGTCAAAGTTGTATGGTTCCAAGTGTCAAATGACAAAAATTGCATTGCATTCTAGCATGATCATGATGTTGTAGACATGCATCTTTATGGGAGAACTACATTTGGTTTCATATTTATTTAGAGCATTAGAATGTTGAGGTGTGGTTTTCACATTATTAATGTATAACATAATTATTTTTTATTAAATAATAATACATTAATAGATTTTTATTTAGTTTCTATTTATCCAAATATATTATTGGTAACAATATATTCTTATATATTGGTTTGTTAGTTTGAGGGAGATTCGGGTGAGATATTGGTGGAGATTTGATCTCCCCGATATAGGAAAGATATTTCCTATATAAACTATGTGATAAAATATTTTTATATAGAGCATAATATAATAATATATTACGGTATTCAAATTATTTCTTCTAGTGTTCAACTCTTTTAGTCTGTATTAATTTACTCATATCTAAACTAGTTTTATTATTTGGGATCAAATCAAGATATTAGTGAAGGAGAGTTAAAACATGGGGGTAATGCCATGATTTCATGTTTGCTCCTATAAATGCAAAAAAATTATTTAATGAAATAAGCATTTATAGGATAGTTTTTAGTATTGAGAGGTTGCAGTATAGGTTAGTTAATTTCTATGCAGTAGTTTTGTGAGAATTTATTCATTGTATTGTTTTTGTGGCATCAAGGAAGAAAAAGACCTATTCACAAGATCATCAGTGTTTGACATAGAATTCTATGTCCATTCTTTGATAAGTAATTTATGTTAAATTTTTATGTGCATCATTGAGTTGAACATCATTCTATAAAGGACTGCATATCAAGTTTCTAACTCGACCATCTTTCCATTCTTGAAGCATCATCCATTTGAGCATCTACACAAATTCTAAAGACTAGCACTCAATTTGCTTGCCTTGTATTTATACATCCTACTCAAAGCATTATTCCACCATTATTCATTTTCATGCAAGATCCTCATGCCAATATTCCCATCGTATAACTTCTAAAATCTATTTTTTTATATCACACAGATCTACATGTGAATACATTTTTAAATCTAATACAACAGAAGTTTGTTTTTTGTTATCCTATAATACTAATCTTTTTTCTTCAATAATATGTTCACCAATAAATTTTGATCTCTCACTACTACCTTCCATGACTCCTTTTTGAAGTTTGATTCTATTATACTAGATCCAATCTGATTTATCTAGCTCTATGTTATATATTTAAACATTCTATTTTATTTACCTGAGAATAGATCCTCCATAATGTTAGATTCATATTTGGAAAATGGATTTATCCCAGCTCCCATAGAAAGACATAAACTCTAGCTATCACTTTCTCATTCAAGATCTAGAGAACAATTTTCCTCACACCTGTTTGAGTAATCAAATCTGGTAGTGACAAATCAACAACATTCAGTTCCATATGGCAACGTATTGATTCATCTATGTTAATATGTTAGCATCCTTAGGTCATGTCATAGTTTAGAAGGTTTTATTTGTTTTATGTATTCAATTTAGTTTAAAATTATTGTTTTATGTGTTTAAATATTATTTTATATTCAGTCCAAATATCTCTATTTAGTGTCATTTTAATTTTTGTCATTTTGGATCAAAAGGGATATTATAGTTTTGATTATTTTATTTGGTCCATATGTCATAAAAGATAGTAAAAAATATTTTGAGTTTTTTTTTCAATGTATGTCAATTTTGTCAAAAACTCAAAATTCATCTTTATAAAAGAGTCAAAATTGAGACATAGAGTCATAATCAAAAATGTTCAAATGTATAAGGATACATTATCATGTGTATGCAACATCCAAACTATAGGGGCGATTCTCCTCAAAAAATTAATGTATCTGAGCTTTATCGACACTTTTACTGAGTAAACAACATCACTAAATTTTATGAAGGAGGAAATAGAGGTTGGAGGTTTCAGAGCCTCTTATCAGTCACCAATGATGGAGCCAATATGATTTTGTGACTTTTATGTGGTGTTTTTTTTAGTTTTTTAGTATGGTGTGTTATGTGCCAAATTGGCTAATACCAAGGGCAGTTCTTCAGTGGTAATGGAAATTGTTTATGGTATTTTTTGAGTGGCAACAAACATTAACAGAGGATTCATAAGATGATAATGGTTATTTACTCCTCATGATATTTCATTTATAATGTTGTGTGTGTTTCCATTCCCCTACTAGTTTGGAAATCCTTTTTAGAGAAAGGGAGAGTGTAGATATAATGGAATGTGGCAATAGCTGTATAGCAGGGTAGCTAACTATGCAAATACTCTAATTGTAGAGATCCTCTAACTACCTTACTTATTTATGGAGATTATCAGCTAGTGAAACTTCTATTATAGTCACATGGAGTAAATGCAAGATGTGTTCTTTTGCATAGTAGTGGTCATGTGCATATGATTCTATTTGAGCTAGTTCTTGAATATTTATATTCTCCCCATTCTCACATTAAAGGGGTGTAGATAGGATCAATAATGTTCACAGGGGGGTGAATGTTGAGGTGTGGTGTTCACATTATTAATATATAACATAATTATTGTTTAATAAACAATAATACATTAATAGATTTATATTTAGTTGGTAGTTATCCGAATATATTTTTAGTAACAATAAATCTGTATATAGTGTTTTTTTAGTTGGAGGGAGATTTGGATGTGATATTGGTGGAGATTTGATCTCCCCAATTATAGGAAATATAGTTCCTATATAAACTATGTAATAGAATATTTTTATATAGAGCATAATATAATAATATATTAAGGTATTCAAATTATTTCATCTAGTGTTCAGATCTTTTAGTCTATATTAGTTTACTCAGATCTAAACTAGTTTTATTATGGAATAAATAAAACACTTGGTCATTTTGTGAGGATTGGTTGGGGTCAGCCCAAACTTTGATCCCATTTTTAAAGGGTCATCTTGTGTAAACAATATTATTATGGTTTTAAATCAAGGATATTCAAAAAAAATTAATGCACATGACCAAAGGCTAGATTACACATAAGAGGTATATACATGTATAAACATTGTTTTATCAGGTAAAACTTACACAATCAATTAGGACACTACTAACATAGCTTAGACAAATACCAACCAATTTAGGGATATAAGCTTTATCATTAGTGTCTGTGTAGGGTTTAAACTCATATTTTTTGATCTAAGCAGTTATAGAGTAGATACATATTTATTTTATGGACACTAATAAATATATTGAGTTACAAAAATTATAATTAATCTAAGTGCATAACTCCTCCATTGTTTCATTAATTCTAAATATAGTAAGTGCACTATCAATCTATCCTTTTACATTTAAATTTGTAGAATTTTTGATCCATTTTACAAATTCTAAATATTAATAGTTTTATCTTAGTTAGAACATATAACTCATAAAATAAGTAAACCAAAATTTATAAAATATTTTTTAGTAAAATTTGATTTTGAAAAACATGCAAAAATAAAAAAGGTCAATTGTAATCAATTTTATGTATATATCCCAAGTCAAAACCCATTACCTTAGTTGCAACTAAAATCATCCCTACTAACTAAATTTATTCTAAAAATTATAAGGAAAGGGGACTAGTAGTTGGGACCCATATCTTTGGAGTCCATAATATTGTATATTACACTACCTCACACTCTAAAATTTTAGATTTAGATAGTTCAACATTTTTAAGTTTGAAATGGTCATCCAAGAGGGAAAAATTACATTTTAGGAAGTCCTACGATGAATTTTTTAGCAACATATCAATTATTTGACATTCTATAGGTCTAACCAATCATTGGGACTAAAGGGATCAATAGTTAGGATTAAAATTTCCAAAAAAAAAAATTAAACAAACCCATTATTTTATTGTTGGATTATAATTTTGACATGTAAGTGATGAATCAAAATGTTTACAGGTCATTAACATGAAAGGATGTGCCATGTTCGAAGACACATTGATCATTAATATGAAATGATGTTCTATGTTGGAAGATGTGTGGCTTATTAATGTAGAAGCTAACACCATTTTCTAGATGGATTGATAGGTTTTTCTCCATTAATGTGGAAATTTAATGTAAACTTGTAATTCACTTACCACATTCTTTCCCTTCCTTTTCATGTACCTCCTCCCCCAAAAGGGATGAAATTTATCCAGAATTTCTTAACCATGTCACATTACGTAGAGGAACTTCAATAGGTAGAGTGGAGTGATGAAAGTGTACTCATAAGTATGTTTCCTATATATGAACCCACAGGATTATTTTATTTGTTTTCACTTGGATATTATTTTTATTTTGCCTTATATGTTCATGTTTTTCATTGCATGCCTTCAATATTCCTTGATTTTTTTGGGTCCTTATTTGTTGATGGCTTTTTTGTGTGCTTTCATGTATGAGTAATTATGTATTAGTATGTTAATGAACTAACATAGGTATTATTCACATATTTTCCATTACTCTGCTCTATTATTTATATATGCAACACATTTTTATCGAGTTGAGCTCAGGATGGAAGACACATGGATCATTATTATGAAATCTACTACCATTTTCCACATGGTTCAATGATTTTTTATCCACTACTATAAAAAAAATTATTTCTCCCTATGAACCACAAACTAATTCCTAGTTATTTATAATTTTTCATGGATATTATGGTTATTCTTCCTTGTGTGTTCATGTTTTCTAGTGTGTGCCTTATACATTTTTAGGTTTCTCGGTGTGTTTTCTTTGTTCATATTTTTTGTGCCTTCAAATTTGAGTAAAATATTTTTCATATGTTAATGTATTGATGGAAAATTATACCAACAAACATCTCTCCTTATATTTTTCATAGACCTCTTCCCCTTAAATGGCCATGGAACCTACCTAAAAGTTCTTGACCATGCAGCATTTTGTAGAGAAATTTTAGTCAACAAAATGGAAGGATGAAAAATATTATTATTTTTCCTTCTATGTTCATGTTTTTTTTTTACCATGCCTTAATATCTAAATAAATGTTTATTGGTATGTCAATGGAGTGATGAAATGTTACACAAAGGTGTGTTTCCTATTAATGAACCCATAGTTAGTCATTTTCTTTTTGCATGTCTATTATTTTTATTGTGCCTTTAATGTTCTTATTGTAAGATTATTGTTAGAGGGATTAAATTTTATCCAATTATGAACCCACATCATTTGCATGTTTTCATTCACATATTACTCCAAATTTGATGGTATTTTAATGGAAGCCCTGGAGGTTTTCTAAATTCATATCACTACATGCTTTATTTATGTGTCATATTTCTATTTCCCTATATGACATGGGTTGAAAGATAAAACCTTAACTATTGTGCGGATGTAAGACTTGAAGATTTTCATGCACATATCAGTAATTATTATTGTTTTTGTATCAATAATAAGGTTTCCAGAGAATATTATTATTTTTTCTATCAAACCAAGTTGTATTGTCTTTGTATCTAATTTAAGTTTTCCGTTTACATGCAGTGAACAACATGAAAACATTTAATGTATTACTAAACATTTATGGGAATGTGGATGGAAGTCCCATAGGATTTTCATTCACATAGGAGTACCAGTTATTATATTTTTTAATCAAAAATTATACTTTATTTCCTATTACTGGTAAATGTTGACTCAGATGTATCAAATAAACCCTCTTATGTATTTATTTTTGTGTTATTCATATGTTCCTATCAATCAATGTTGTGTTATTCATTCACATTTTATAATTTAAAACTTTTCTTTATTATCCTTTTTGTTGATAAATCACTCAGCATTCTTTGTTGTGTGGATGAAGACCTTAGAATTTTTTGATATGTTATTATAAATTAATATGGGTCATTAATATAAAATGATGTTCCATGTTGAAAGAGGAGTGTGTACATAAGACTTAACACTTACTAGTATGTGGATGGAAGCCATAAGGGTTTTCATTCACATATCAGTAAATGTTTATGTGGTTCTATCTAAAATAATAATTTCATTAACATACTAGTAAATGTTTCTGTCTACCTGTATTGAATAAGAATTTCAATAACATATTAGTAAATGTTTGTGTTTCGGTCTAAAATAAGAATTTCATTAAGATACTAGTAACTTTTGTTGTGTTGTTATTTTATTGTGTCATGTTATTCATATGTTTTCCATTATATTGTAATGAAATTACTTCAACAATAAAGTAGAATTGCAGAAATAGATCCAAATATGACTGAAATATATCAAAATATATGATAATAAATAAGCCACTCCAAGGGGGCAACCTCCAAAAGCTTCAATAAGAGTAGAATTCACAATACGATGATAAACAATTACCCACTACCTCCTATAGTCTATCTAGGCCATGGTTACTCCATAGGCTGACTTACTAACCAAATGAATGCACAGAGAAATGTGATATAGCATCAAAGAGGGATAAGTAAGCCATAAGTTAGTTATTCCTATCTTAATACATGTGATAGGTTAGGGGTGTAGCATGCCCTTCCCCTTCAAACCAACATTGTCCTCAACATTGAACAACTTTGGATGTTGTTGTAGAAAATATTCACCTTTCCAAGTTATATCTTCACTACTCAGGTTCTTCCACTTGATCAGATATTCCCTAATCTCTCTAGTTCTTAACCTCTTAGTACATGTTTAGAGGATCTTCTCTAGTTCCAAAAAGACTCATCCTTCTTCATCTAGTTCTGGGAGCTCTATCTGGACTGAAACTTTCTATCTAATGACCTTATTCAAATAAGATACATGAAATACTGGGTGTATGCGAGATGAATGAGGTAACTCAAGATTATAAGCCACACTTCCAATTTTTTGTATAACCTGCTAAGGGCCATAATACTTAAGATCAATTTTTTTGTACTTTTTCTATTGCTTCAAGGACATCTGCTTGTAAGGCTGCAAACATACAAATACCCAGTCACCCACCTCAAAATTTCACTCACTACAGTGTTGATCTACTTGTGGCTTCATCATGTTTTTTTCCAAGGCCAAATTCTCTCTCAAACTATCCAAAACCTCTTGTTGATGTTGAATGTGCTCCTCTACATCTCGAACCTTGGTTTGCACCTTTAATGAAGAAGTGATGGAAGGTGGATGGTAACCATATAGTGCTAGAAATGGAGACATTTTAGAAGAGGTATGTAAAGATGTGTTATACCACCATTTTGTAAGTGGTATCCATTTAACCCAATGTTCCTATTTATCTAATACAAAACAATGGAGATACCCCTCTAAACATTTGTTAACCACTTATGTTTGTCTATCAAATTGGGGGTGGTAAGATGATCTATGAGCTAGCTAAGTACCCAAACAAGAAAATAGTTTAGTCAAAAAATTAATAGTGAAAATAAGATCATGATCACTTACAATTATTTTTGGGGTTCCATGTAATTTTAGAACTACCTCCAGAAATAGAGCTACTATTGTACTTGCTGAAAATGGGTGTGAGAGAGTACAAAAATGGGCATATTTTGTAAGCATGTCCATAATGACCAAGATAAAATTCTTACCTTTAAAACAAGGCAACCCTATGATGAAATCCATGGAAACCTCCTCCCACCTTTGACTAGGAATTGCTAACGGTTGTAATAGACTCGAGGTCTTAACTATCTCACCTTTATTCTATTGGCATATCAAGCATTCTACCACAAAATTTTTTACATATCCCTTGAGTCCTTACCAAAATAATTATTTCTTAATTCTATGATAATTTTTCAAGAACCTTGAGTGTCCCCAAATTGGATATACATACAACTCTGTAATAATCTTATGCTTAAGCTTTGAATCTTTGCACAATATAACCTACCCTTATACCATAAGACATTACCTTTCCATTCAAATTTGTCAGAGGCTAAAGTCCCTTGCTAGAGATTCTAAATCAAAACCTATGTATCCTTTTGTTTCTCCCATTCTAACCTAGCTTCATCCACCCAATCTGCTTACAACATAGACATTACACAAACTAATACTTATGTGGATGTATCTCGTTTGGATAGTGCATTTGCTACTGCATTATCTTTACCCTTCTTGTATATGATTTCAAAATCATAACCCAACATTTTGGTTACCCACTTTTATTGTTCTTCAAGTGATAATATTTGCTCCAAAAAGTATTTGAGACTATCATGATCCATTTTCACCTTAAAGTGTCTACCCATCAAATAGGGCCTCCATTGTTTAATTGCATGAAGAATAGCCATCCTTTATTTCTCGTAGATAGGTTTTTGTAGATTATTACCTTTGAATTGATGACTCTCAAATACAATGGGTCTTCCTTCCTGCATTAGTACTACTCCCAACCTGGATCCAAAAGCATGACATTCAATAGTGAATGTCTCTGAGAAGTTTGGAGTAGCCAAAATTAGGGTGGTGCACATAACTACTTTTAGTTTCTCAAATGCTTTGGTGGTGGAATAATTAAAATGGAAGGCATCCTTCTTTAGCAATTCAGTGAGTGGAGCCACTATGCTTCCATAAACTTTCACAAATCTTTGGTACTAACCTGTTAGTCCTAAGAACCCTCAGAGGTTTTTGAGAGTTTTTGGCATGGGCCATTCCATCATAGCTTTGATCTTCTAGGGATAAACTTTGAAACCTTCATGGGAAACAATGTGACCTAGGTACTCTACCTCATTTACTCCAAAATCAAATTTGGATGGCTTCAGATAAAGCTGATGCTTCTCTAAAACTATCAACACTTGTTTCACATGTTGCAGATGTGTTTCCCATGTCTGACTATAAATCAATATGTCATCAAAGAAAACTAGCACAAACTTCCTTAAGAAAGGCCTAAAAATAGTATTCATCAAGATCTAAAATGTATATGGTGCATTTTTAAGACCAAAAGACATTACCAAAAACTCATAATGGCCCTCATGCATTCTAAAAGTAGTTTTATGAACATATTCATCCTTTATTCTATTTTTATGGTACCCTGAGTGAAGATCCAATTTTTTTAAATAATTAGCACCACATAACTCATCAAGTAAATCATCAATTACTAGAATAGAAAACTTATCTTTGATGGTGTACTTGTTGAGTTCCCTATAATCTAGGTACATCCTCCATGTGTCATCCTTCTTCCACACCATGACCACTAGTGATGAATATACACTTTGGTTGTGCTTGATGATCCCTGCCTCTAGCCTCTCATGGACCATATTTTCAATTTCACTCTTTTGTGCATATGGATATCTATATGGTTTGATATTTGGTTGTTGAATCCCTAGAAGTAGTTGAATGACATGATCATGTTCTCTTTTTGGTCTTAGTTCTTTTGGCATGGCCCCAAAAATAGATGGGTGGTCATCAAGAATCATCTATAGACCAGGATGTGTAGATGCCTGTGTGGGTTGAACTTATATGGAATATAATCATGCAATAATTCCTTCTGACCCCTTTTTTAGCATCTTGTTCAACTGATGTGAACTAATCAATTATGGAGATTGTCCCTGTAATCCATGTAGTTTAATTTTCTTACCTTCAGAATGAAAGCACATGAATAGTTCCTAGAAGTTCATCACAATGTTACCCAAGGTTGTGAGCCATTGGACTCCCAAAATAGTGTTTGTGCTACACATGGGAATAGAAAACATAGGAGAATCAAGATTATACACACCCATAGCAATCTTAATACTATGGAATTTTATTGAATAATTAATTGTGCCACCATCTACAATCATGACTTAAAATTTTGGTGTTGGGTAGATGAAATAGCTCAATTGAGTGGCCAACTTATGGTTGATGAAGTTATGTGTGCTCCCCAAATCAATCAACACTATCACCTTCTGTTTCTTAAGGAAACCCACCACCTTAAGAGTTTGTGGAGTGCTAATACCTATAAGTGCATGACAAGAGATTGTAGGTTAGGAATCTTCAGGTACCTCCTTTTTCTCTTCCTCATTGTCATTAGAGGTATCATCTTCTTCTTCTTCATTGGATCCCTCAATGTATAATAACTTCTTCTCAGCACATATATGCCCTTTTCTCCACTTGCTGTCATAATCAAAACATAATCCTTTTGCATGCTTCTCTTTAATTTTTTAAGGGGTCAATCTGGTAGTTGGAGTAAATGTTGGTGTCGATATGCTATGATCTTTGAAGTGAGTGAGTGGATGATTCTTGTTGGCTATGAATTTTTCCTCAGCTCTGCATGCCATGATAATAGAATCAAAAATCTTAAGTGGATTAAACATGTGTACCTCATGTTGAATGTGGTCTTTGAGTCCACCCAAAAAATAGGTCATTCAAGTTCTCCTTAGAAATTATCTCCACATGTAAGGATAGGTTTTGAAAATGATGAATATAATTCTTGATAGAGCTAGTCTATCATAATTTTGCTAGTTGGCTAAAGTAATTCTCTATCACACTATTGCCATAGTGTAATTGCATCTCCTCTATAAAAATTGACCAGGTGAGACTAAGAGTCATCTTTTTATTTTGAGCACACAACCAACGATACCAAATGAATTGATCAGGTTCAAGATATAAGGATGCCATGGTAACCTTCTATCCACTTGGGATCTAATGTAGATTGAAAAAAATCTCCATTTGGTTGATCTAATTGAGTGGATCTTTTTCATCAAATTTGTGCATATCCACCTTTGGTAATAGGTTCCTCTATGGTAATGTAGTTGGATTTAAAGTAGACTGATTGGGAGAACCACCCAGGTGGGGTTGTACAATAGTGATAGCTAGATTATTTGACTAATTATTTTTCAAATCCATCATGATATCTATCAAACTATCTTGTATGGATTTCATATTAGACTATATGCCTTGCACCTCACTTTGAATGCCTTACAGACTATAGTCAAGCTAGCTCACTCTATGATCTATGTCAGAGAACCTTAGCACAAAGGATCTAGTACATCCCCCTTCTGAATCCATCTCTTCCTAGTTAGGATTTTTACCTAGAGTTTCAGCGCCCTTTCCTTAGCCCTGAGTTTGTGGACCTACCATAAAAGGGCTTTATGATGTCGACCTTGATTGGCACTTTTGACCCAACTTTGACCAAGTGATTTTGTACTTATGTCAGCCTCAAACCATAACATACAAAGATCATACCCTATCCAAATTTTTCTAAGATTTCAAAAAATGTAAATAACTCAAAAAAATTCTCTGAATTGTGCACTATAAAGCAATTTTATGAAAAAACCTAAAATGGCAATAAATTTTGTAAAACAGATCCAAATGAGCTGAAATTTTAATGGAAGCTTAATTTAATTATTTTTCACCTCTAATAAAACAATTGTAGAGAAATTACTAATTATTTTTTAAATATATCTAAATTTTAAAAATTATGGTTTCACCCACAAGATTGCCCAAATCACAGCTCTAATACCACTTGTAATGAAATTACTTCAAAAATATAGTAGAATAGTAGAAATAGATCCAAATATGACTAAAATATATAATAATATATGATAATAGACAAGCCACTTCGAGGGGGAAACTTCCACAAGCTTCAATAAGAGTAGAATTCACAATATGATGATAAACAATTACCCACTACCTCCTATATATAGTCTATCTAGGCCATGGTTACTCCATAGGCCGACCTAATAACCAAATGAATGCATAGATAAATGTGATATAGCATCAAAGGGGAATAAGTAAGCCACAAGTTAGTTATTCCTATCCTAATACATGCGATTGGTTAGGGGCATAGCATCTATTGACAATGTTGTTTAAAAAAAAATTCATTGTATTGTCACAAACTATATCCATGTGTTCTTGTTTTGGATAGAAGTTGATTTTTTTTTAAGGATGAATGTTCATTGGGTTGTTAAATTTGTGAAAAAATTGTGAACATTGTGTTTCTTGACACTTGTTATGTTTTTGAATCTTGTGCTACATGTATTATTTTTACATTGTGTTTCTTAACATAATATATGTTTTTAAAGTGTTTAATGCTCGTATAGTTATTATTTTTTAAAGTTTATGAAGTTTTTAATGCTCAATTTTTATTTCTTATATTATTAATATGTGTTGTCCATGTTTATTATCTGTGGGTAATGATGACAAATTTTGAAATTGATGGTGGAGAAGAATAGTGGCCAACTCACTTTCAGGTGAAATTTTTTAAACATTCATTAAGTGTATGATCCATTTAAAAACTTAATGGTAAATAACAAGTAAAATTAATTATAGTTCATTATCAAATTAAATATCTATACTTTCATTACATTTATTAATATAATTATTTAGATTATAAAATAAGTTAAATACATTTCATTACATTACTTTATGGTAAAAAATAACTTAAACCATCCAAGGTAGAAAACTTGAGTTAGACCCTTCATTCCCTATATTTAGAGATAGAGGAGTTGATTTCGGTCCTTCAATGGTTGTGTCCCTAGTTGGATTTGATATGATGCTAATGAAAATAAGAGGGTACTACATGAACCAATTGGAGATAGAATTTTTATTATTTCATTCAATATAAGATGTTGTTTAGGTAGAAGGTTAAATTTCATGTTATAACACTTTTGCCTCTCTAATTATCCTATGGCCTTCTCAAATTACTTGTCTCTTCTCTCTTGATCTCTCTTTTTCTCCTTTTCTTCCTTTGTTATATCTTGTCTTGCTCATCTTTATTCCTTTTCATTACATTTTAAAGTTTATAATTTTCCCTTATTTCCCTCGCTTCCTGCCTTGAGAATTTCATGTCTTCAATTTATTGTTTCTTCCTTGCCTTTAATTCTTCATTCTCCTTATTTCAGGTCTCTTGTTTTATAAACATTTTTTAATAGTCATATGATGTGAGAACTTTTGATTGTAATCTCAGCTTGATTTCAATGTTTCCTAATTTATTTACAATACTTTCTGGTATAAAATTCATAAAATATGACATTAGAGTTCATTGATCATTACATTCTACATGACTCATTCATTGATTTATCATTTATTAATTTATATAATTAATTTGTCAACATCTAGATCAATTATTTCACATTTTATGCTCCATTATCCATTTAGTTCATAGTAATGAAATATTTATTGTTGGATATAAGGTGGTGGTGATGTCATTGACATAGATATATTAACTTCAATAAATTCATAATTCAATCCTAGATTTGTTGCTTCCTCCCTTAACCAATATGGTGGGATTACTTATGTAGGTAGACTAAAATTTATGGTGGGATTAATTATCTTGGTTTAATTTTAATTTTGCATCCATTTCATTGTAATGGACATTTGAACCCTATTCACAATCAACATTTATAACATTTTCATGAGTTATTTCATGTTCAACACTTTTTGCATTGGTGGCATTTCTTACATTTGTTATTTCACCTTTTTCACCTTGGATAACATTACCTTACTTCATTTGCACCATCTTATCCATTTTAGCTTCACTGTCTTCCTCATTCAAGCCTTCCAACCTTATTATATTTTATATATCACATACTTCATCCTCCTTGACATGAAATGTTGCACTTGGATTCATATAATTAGCTAGTACCTTAGGGTTAAAGGGCCATATACCTATCTATCAAAATCCATATATTTTATTCTTTAGAGTTAGGATCATCTTCATAGTTATGCTACCCAAAGTTTCTAATTATTTTATTTTTATCTCACATCCACCATGTAATCCTCTCATTTCTTAAGTAGGCCTTGAATGGACCAAAGACACTTACATCAAGTGGATGCAATTTGTGGCTAGTATGTGCAGTTAATGTAACCAGATTTATCCCTAAAACTATATCCTCTTTATTTATTGAAAGAGAAACATGGATGTTATGCCCATAAAAAATGAGAAACTTTCTATTACTAAGCGAGACTCCTTGTGGTATAAAGTTTGATAAATTATGCATCCAAATCATGAATAATTATTTCATCATCTATGCATGGGCTTGGGTAGCAATACATACACCTAGTTCACATCCAATAAGGAAATTATGCAATTATCACTTTATTTTGAAGAGGTATAACCCCAATATGATATTCCCAATTGCATTCACAGATTCTAAAATATTTATCCCTTCTCTCCTCTTTGATATTATCTATGGCACAGTCCTTACCCCTTTCATAGTGATGATTCGCATGACACAATTATTTCTAGCTTGCACCCCCGTCTCATCATAATTCTAAAGTTTATGTGGCCAATAATTATTTTTGGCATATACTATTTTCAATTTTTTATAAAAAATTTACACAATGGACATCCTTAGCATGATATTCATATCTCTTTGCATTCCTTCTATTATTCTCATAGACAAATTAGGGTTTTAATTTTGAAGCTTTTCCATCATGCTTGCCAAGGACACCATCATTGAAAGGGTTGTTCTTACTTTTACATATGTGGGAAATGTGTCCCTTAAAATGTGATATTTCCAACCCATGCCACATGTTAGATATGTCCTTAAACCAATACATTGTTGTCAGGGATGCGAAACACCAGAAGCATACAATTGATTACCAAATACCAAGCAACTATAATATGCGTTAATAACCAGATTCACCAAGTAACTAGAATTTAGAATAACACAGCATATGAGAGACAATACACCAATTGTATTAATACTTTATACAGAAAAGAATACAATAAAGAAGATGCCACTTCTTCTCCACCACCTTACAGAGGTTTCCCACACCTCAAGTGAACAATAATTCTTCTCCCCAAAGCTCTCCCTCTCACAGGTCCCAACACCCAACTCAAATATAGAGTTGGTGTTCACCTCCCATGCTCCACGCACAACACAAGTGCTCCACGCACTCCACAAGCACTCCACGTGCTCCACAAGTACTCAAAGTACTTCAAGTAAATCTCCCATGAATCTGCAACAACCTGCAATTCAACAGACCATACTTATGGAAGGAACTCCCTTGCCTTCCTCTTAGCTCTATCCAAGTACACACCTGTACTCCAAGTAGATCCTGCCTGATACTGCTCCCTATTGTGTTGTTGTCTATATGATCTTGCACACCTGCAAATCAAACAATAGTTCTGCTCACCTGTGAACCTCGACCTTGCACACACATACACCTGCAGATCAATGATCTTACTTACCATGTAGATCTCCTATATAGGCCATGCAACTGTGACCAAGATCCTACACTCCTGAAGAATCTAGCTGACTCTCCAAACCAGCACCAACACACCTGGTACTGCTGTGGAACTAGGAGGAACCCACTTGCTCACCTCACACACAGAAGGAGCAAACTTTGCTCAACTCAAACTAGCCCACTTTTCCAATACAACCATGAGTCTATTATATAGATCTCATCAAACAATAATTAGACATCTAATTACAATAATTAGATCCGCAGCTCTCAGTCTAAAAATAGATCTCTTCATGCAAACACTTGGTTCGTTAGCTAACTGCCCGTAATAAATGCAGTCCGAACCACACAGGCGACCGACGCCGGTCCCTGTCCGCCTGGGGGTCGTCGACGCCGGCCGATCTCTGGCCGACGTCGGTTGCCTTCCTGCCCTATCCTGCCGACGTCGGTTGGCCTGACCGACGCCGGTGTCTCTGACACTCAGTAACTCTCCTGCAACCTCCTCCGTGTCTGCATCAGTGAAGCTTTTAGCTCCACAATCCTAACAATTGTCTCACTTTCTTTTTATTTTGATAAAATAATGGGTGGGCCCTTCTTGTTGTTAGATGTGATTCATTTCATCTAATTCAAAAAATTAATGATTTTTATGCCCCAATTAACCATTATGACACTTATGGAGTAACTAATGTGGTACACATATCTCATTTCACATTCCATATCTTCCATATCCACTCAGACTATAATGACACATGCGCATTAGACATAAAATTTATGTTATCTTCCTTATCTACCTAGTTGGTTAGGCAATATCTAGTATACATTAAAGAGGGTTGCACAACTTTCTTAACATCTTCATCAACATATTAAGGAATTTTACCTCTTTTGTTCTTTATAGTTGCACATGGATATTTTTAGACAGACTACATCCTCTTATTTGCATTCCTCATTCTAAACTAGAACAATCAATAAATTACATAAGTAATTGATAATATAATGGAAAACATAAGAACAACATGTAATTGAAACTATGAATGAATAAAATAGCTACAACAAATAATAGGAACATATGAAAAGCATAGTAATATGAGTTGAGAGAAAACTTTTGTGTGATACATCTAACTAAACATTTATGTATATGTTAATGACATTCTTAATTTTTATAAAAAGTCATAAAGATTTATTAGTATGGAAATGAAAACCTACATATCTTCCATGCACATATAGGTAAATGTTAATTGTTTTAGACACACTTTTCCTCCAATATGGCACCTTATTTCACATTATTAACCATAATAATTTTTCACCATGCCTAACTAAAAAAAAATTAAACCATAGCTTAAATAATGTGTTCATTTGAAAATTATTATTGGTCATAATTTTATACTTGCTGGTTTAAGTTTGTATCCTCGGTGAGCCCACCAAATTGGTTGAGAGAGGGAGCAATAAACAACAACAATATTAATTGACATAAACATATGAAAAAAATAATATATGATTATTCACTACTAAAAATGATGAAATGCTCCATATAAATAAGGATTCTTTAAGTATATCCACTATTATAGGGTGGATTTCAATGCTTCATGTAATTAATCACCTTCAGGACTTCCATCAACATTATAATACTAGTTGTATTGTAAAATTTGAATGAATGACATAGAAATTTTAATTGATAGAAACATATGAATAACAAAATAATAAGAATACATAAGAGGGTTTTTTTTTGATACATCTGAGTCAGCATTTAATGTAATCAGAAATAAAGTATAATTTCGATATTAAAAATAATAACTTGTATTCCTATGTGAATGCAAATCCTATGATACTTCCATCCACATTCATGTAAATGTTAAATAACACATTAAATTTTTGTAAGTTGTTTAATGCATGTAAATGGAAAACTTAAATTAGATACAAAGATAATACAATTTTGTTTGATACAAAAAATAATAGCATTCTCTGCTATGTGAATGGAATCCTTAATTTTGATACAAAGACAATAATAGTTATTGGAATGTGTATGAAAACCTTTGGGACTTAATCTACACAACAGTGAATGTTGTGTCTTCCAACCCATGTCATGTAGGTAAATAGATATGTGACACATAAATGAATCACACAACAAGATGAATTTATAAAACCTCTGGGGATTCCATTAAAATACCAATAAATTTAGAGAGAGATGCGAATGAAAACATGTAGATGATTTCGGTTTATAATTAGGTAATGTCTCATACCTCTAGCAAGCATCTTCTAATAATGGCATTGAGGGAACAATAATAATAACATGCACATAAAAATAAAATAACAAAATTATGGGTTTGTTAACATGCAACACACCTTTGTGTAAAATTTTTTCACTCCATTAACATACGAGTAAATTTATAACCCTAAGTGAATGCATGATAAACAAATAATTAACATAAAAAACACAATAACATTAGTTTTCATCCCTCCATTATAATAACTAAAATTCCTCTTTGAAACACTACATGGTTAATAAATTTTGGATAGGTTCCATGGCCATTTGTAGGGAGGAGGTATATGAAAAAGGTAGGGAGAGATGTTTTTTTGTGTAAAATTACATCACTCCATTAACATACTAGTAAACATTTACCTAGATTTGAAGGAACACAAAAAAAATGACCAAAGAAAGAAAGCCAAGAAACCCATGAATGTATAAGGCATGCAATAGAAAATACGAACATACTAGGTAAAATGACCATAATAGCCATGTGAAAATATAAATAACTAGGAACATTATTTTGTAACATGTATGGTGGTATTAACTTGACACAATAATTTAAAAAACCCATCAATCCACATTGAAAATGGTGATGGATTCGATAGTAATGAGCCGCACATCTTCCATCATGATATCAACTAGACAAAAATGTGTCACATTTATAAATAATAGAGCAAAGTGAATGGAAAACATGTTAAAAATAGCAAGGTTAGTATACATTTTAAATGTTTATAAGTATAAATTAATATCATGTGAACTTGAATTCAAAAAAAATATGGTTTGATATGAAAATAGTTAACATTTATTGGTGTGCTAGTCTACAAAATATAGACTTCTAACCTGCAATGTGATCCTCTAAATTTGTTGGTGATGGAATGTTGAAGTCTGCTTGTAGTTTAATTGGAATCTAATACTCTCTATAAATCAAACACTCTCTAAAAATAAAAAATTGTTTTTTATATAGTTTTTTTCATTTATATAAGATAATTTGAAATTTTAATTTTGAATTTTGAATTGTATGTGAATGGTGAGGCTTAGATGTGTAATTAAATTCAATTGTATAGGTGATGCCAATGAAAGGAGGTTGGTAGAGTCATTTTTTGGAGCCAAATATTTGAATTTTGAATCCCTTATTATGTAATAAAAATGAAGTGGACAAGATGTTGTGACTTTTGTCTCATGCACCTTGTAGTCAGAAGTAAAAATGTGCAATTGAGGGGCTCAAAATATTTATTGGGGTTGATGTTTTTAAAATGTTTACACCTTTAAAATATTAGTAAAGGATGTAACTTTTAAAATTTATTTTTAAAATGATATTTGTATTAATGAATGTGATATTCATTTTAATGAAAAAGATATAAATCTTTTTGAATATGATATTCATTTTGTGTAATATGGTGTACATTTTATTTTTAATTGTCATGCACATATATTTTGTAAGGGGACCAATAATTTTATATAAAGGTTCCTATTTTTAATATTAATTATTCAAAAAATATGTGGTATAACATTAAAATGTTTAAGTGACCTTTACAACAACTATACAGCTCATAATACATAATCAAATAAATCTTAATAACTCATGACTAAGGAAAGGGGTCGTAACTACAATCACAACTATTAGAGCCACACTATTAGTCCCCTTCCCCTATTCAAACATTAAAAATGAAATATAATGATAATTTTTTTGTCCATAATGGAAAATAAACTATTGCATGCTTTGGTCAATCAAATTTAGACTTGTAAATTGAAGAGTAATATAAAATAGAACCTTGAAATCTATAAAAACTAAATAATGTTATCTTAGACTATGTTGAGTTGTGTACAGTAATATTGATATAATATTCACAGGATTGAATCTAAGGCACACTTCACATGTTAATTAATTTCCCCATTCAACCACGTGCCTCACAAGTTACCCATCAATATTTCTTAATAGAATTTAAAATGATAATATTGTCTTATTTTATGAGTTTGTGTTATATATAAATGTGATATGAGTTTAAAAATGATAATTTTGTCATATTTTGTGAGTAGGAATATTTAATTTTTCACCTCACTCCTAGATGAGGGTAAGGATGATCCATAATAAGAATATTTTAATGTGTGAAACTAACATGGTACATGGTCATTTCATTCCTTTCCTCATGATAGCTAACATGTTTGCTTCAAAACATCTCACTATCATCTTTGTTACCACCACTATAAATGCATCTAAATTATAATCCCACATATACAGTGATGACTTACCTCCCAACTATGTATGCACTAATTTTATTTCAAGGGGATCTCTACAAGGAAAAAATACAAGAAGAGAAAAGTGTAACAACAAGTCAATGACAATTATATTCAAAACAATTGTATGAGCATGAAAATGAATAATATGTAGCTTCCACAATAAATTTTAATGAATAAATATTCATGAATAAAGATATTATACAAGGTATTAAAAGGATACCAATGGTAAAACTCAAGATTTAGATAACCTTTAAGTGAATCATTTAAAATTTGGAGAAGATATCCTAACAAATAAATTCAAAATTCTCAATGAGATCATTGAAAATTGCTTTACTAAAAATTCAAAAACCATCCTAATCATTCCTTTATTTCAAATAGGATATGTACATAATCCTTCAAATTATCAAACTAACATGGTCAATCCTCCTTTTGTAAAATTATTTAGGAGTATGATAGAATTTCTAACAATTGGGAAGAGAAAAAAGGAAAGAGAAAAAAGGGGCAAGTAGTTTTTAGACCCAAACATGCATCTATTAATCATTGTGTCATTCTTAGAAACTTAGTTGAAAAGGTTTAGAGTAAAATAAGGGATGCATTTCCTTTTTTTCATACTTAAAAAATGAATTTGACAATGTCAACGTGAAAACTTTGGATAATAATGGAGGAACTATGGGTCTTAATGTACTATAGGGAAGTATTTCACATATTATATGAGAATTTCAAGGCTAAAATAAAAACAAAGGCAGGATTATTTGAGTATTTTGAGAGTGAAATGACATTGAATAATGCTGCCCTCTATCCCTAAAGTTATTTGGTCTATACATTGATAAGCTATAATATTGGATAATAATATTTGAATACATTTAAATAAGTTTGTACATAGACTTCAAATTTTGGAAGTATAATCCCTTTAATTTTAAGATCACAAAAGTAACCTGTGACATGTGTTGTAAGTATGCAGTTTTATGAATAACTAAGTGGTAGACTAGTGTGTTTAGAGCAATACAATTGTTACCTATTTCTATAAATACTTCCCTATCATCGATTTATTCCCACCTAAAAAATAACCTAAGTATGGATATTCAAAAAAATTGATAGTTTACAAAATAATTTTCTGATTTAAAAAAAAAATCAACTAAGAAATAAATGTAGGTTAGAAAACAAAGTTTGTCATTTATATTGAGATAAACTCCTTGTGCTATTTTTCATTAACCATATAATGTTTATTAAGTTGAGGATTCACTCAAATTTTGATAAATATATTATAAATTCTAAGTAATAATTAATTATGAATAAATCCCTATAACATCATGTAAAATAAATTAACCACAGTGACTTTAAAAAAAACACATCCATCCACATCAATTGAGTTTAAACAAAGCTAGCCAAAAAAATAATTAAATTAGCTAATAAATAAATCTAACTAATTCATAATAATTAATTTAAATCTTATGAAGTGATTACCATAAGCTAAACCATAAAAAAACATTGATCTAGATTTTGAGAAAACATAAAACATAGAAATTTTACAAAACATCCAAAATATTTATTATGTGTTTACACAACATCCAAAATATTTATTATGTGTTTACACAACATCCAAAATATTTATTGTGTGTCCCATGTCTCTAAATTATTTCTATTTTGAAAAGAGTTTCATTAATGTATTTATAATAGTGGATGGGTCACCATCACATCTAGAATTTTAGTTGATATTTAAAGCAAAGAAAATATATTTCTATTAATAGAATAAATTATCTAAAATTAAAGCTTGAAATGTGTTAAAATCATAGGGCTTTAAATACCCTTAAATTATCCAAATCAAGTGGACTTATAAGAAGATAATTATTTCTCATTTAGTCAATTATAGTCATTTACATGCCTAAGTGGTCAGTTGGTATTATTCATTTATTATTGACACAATAATAATGATATTTCAAATAAGATTTCTCCTCAAATTAGAAACATTGCATAATTATCCATAAGACTCCTTAGATATGATCTTGTTTATTTGACATTCTCAATCTTATTGTTGTGTGTAATAAATTCAATGACTTGTTGTCCTCCATATTTATTTTCCTTTACCGGCTTAATTATAAATTAATTCATGATGTTATGCATAAATACAATGAATTCAATGGAAATTATAATCTATAGGTTGTTGGTATATTGAATTCATGTTTTCTTATTTAAAATAAGATAATATATTATATTTGAAACCATCTATAGGTGACATGATAATTTTCATATCTCATGACCAATACTTTTAATGAATTCCTCATATGAATAGTAAAACTTTGACACATAATGATGTCAAACATAGACACCACCTTAATCCATGGAAAGAAACTTTTATTAACCATTAATACAATATTTCTTAACTTATTTTCCATTTGAATGATCTCTATTAGATAATTCTTAAGTATTTAGTGTAACATATTACTCTTAGAATTGGCTTAATTGACTTCTACATCTCACGTAAGCAATGAATACAATGCATTATTTACATTATGCACAATAATATCAAGAAATGTAGTTTTGGTTTAAGTCTCAAGCCTTATTACCTTTTTCATCCCTTGAATGAATTTATTTATGATCTCAAGAGATGCCCTGACTGCAACTCAAAATATTTGGCAATCTCTTAATTTCTACTATAATATCTCATAATTCTAGATGTTAATTTTCTTCTCCCTTATCTCTTCCTTTTAAATAAAAATAGCTCCTCCTCTATTTCACATAGTTTAGGGGTACCATCCTAGGTAAAAAAAATATATATTTATCATTTTAATATTTCCAATGTATTTTTAAAATTTCAATTTGATCTTTGACTCAACATGAAGAATCATCTTGGATTTCTGAGCCTTGGAATTTAAAAATTGTGAATCAAATCATCTTGGGTATCTTATCCCTCCACAATTATTTATATGGGTGTAGAGGGTATAGGAAAATATTTTGAAATGGATGGAGTAGGAGTGGTTATATGGGAACTCATGATTAATAATGGTGAAGTGACAGAGATAGTGAGAAATTATGAAGTGGAAACATGGGGTGATGTAATGGAAAATGAAGTTAGAGTGTTCAAAGTTACATCCAATTTTGGTGAAATTGAAGTTGGTATATGTACAGAGTTGGGGGACAATTTCATGGACATACACTATAATGCATATGATTTATTAGCATTATGGATCAGTAATTATCGATCCATAATGCATATGTGTTATGATAATGTGTACATGTATGGTAATGCATACACATTATTATAATTCGTATACATTATGGTAACATGTACATTGTATGGTAATGCATACACATTATTATAACACATATGAATTTCCTATTTGATTTTTAAAAAACCCACATCTCGATCCTCTACTTACAATTTTTCCAACTCCCAAGTGTTATTTCTTGATCATGTTTCTCCTCCAAAGATCTAAAAACTCACTATGAGTCCATTAAAAATATCAACACCTTTATAAATTTATAATGCCACCATGTATATGAGGTAAGAGATCAAAAACTAAACCTATTAAGCTTTTATTTTACCATTTTTATATTTTTTTATTGTTTAATTTATAAATTATTTGTTTGAAATAAACCAATCCACTATAAGAGACCATAACCATCCTCTTAACCCTCCACCTAACCTTGTTATACCTATGGGTAACCCTCCACCTAACCCTCCTAATCCTCTAGATAACCCTATTCCCAACCCTCCTAATCCTCTAGCTAACACTCCACCTAACCTTCCTAACCCTCAAATTCCTCCCCTTAACCCTCATATAATTCCACAAGATGCCCTAGGAATCCAAGAGGATCTAGTTTCACACATTTTGGAAAACAAAATTGAAATTGAGAAAGTAATCAAAAAAATGAGGGATCCCACATCCACCAACACCCACTGTACCTATCTATCCAATAACCTAGAGTTAATATTGAATCAATTTGACTTGATAAAAAGTAAAATTACTATATGGTAATCATATTAGGATAGTTGTAGGTATTATTAGGATGACAAATTATCGACACAACATTAAAAATAAATAAATATCAAAAATGGCCATTTATGTGTTATTCATTGACCCAACCACCACTACACCATTTCTGGTAACTACTACACATTTCCCAATCCATAAGTTCTAACATAATTTGATCAAAGACAATTTTTATGACTAATGGTGGATGGTGTTTGATTATCCATTGTGTAACAACCATGAGGTCCCATTTTATTTTTTGAGAAACTATACTTTGAGTGTATCCTCAATGAGATTCTAAATTACTTTGATTATGGTGAGTTTCAGGGCTAAGGGAAAGGCTCTATGTAGGATCAACCAGGTACATATCATGTACCTTATCAACCTTTAAGGATCCCTATCTAAAATCCACTTCATCTTGAGATCCCCTCTATGGTGAAGGAAGTCATGTAGATTGATACTCTACATACACTTAGTGTGCTTATTGATACACTTATTCAGTATACAATTAGGCTTTCAATGATTGATTCTAGAGATACACCACCTAGTGTGCATACCCAACCCTATCCTTTTAGATCTTATGGAGCTATATGTATTAGACCATTTGATTATGATGGAACTAGTGGTTCAAAGGGGTTAGATGATATAGTCTTGAGTAAAGAGTTTTTGGCATGCACATTTGGTGTGTAGTCATTGGCCACTTCATGGATGTAGGTATATTTTATATAAATGTCATGTCAAATTTTAGTTATATTTGAAAATTTAAAATCTAACAATGAATTTACATAGAAAATGAATAATATATATGTATTTTTTTGTTCCAAGAGGAGATGGTGCCTTCATCATCATAGTCCACATTTGCAAGATTTGATCTTAAACATCCATTATTTACATATACGAAGCTAGCTACTGGCCCATCCACTACTGTATTCACTTGTGTTATCATGACACCTTTTAATTATATAGAGGTAAATTTTTTATTTAGTCTTACACTCTTGGTTTAATAAAGGAGAAAAAATTGCCATATATTTTGATACTTTATAAAAAACTAAGTGATATTTTTTTTATTCAATTGATGTCTTGACTAGACACTCTTCCATCACTTCAAGTGGAGATAGCTCCTAGCCCATCCACTACTACATCTACCTATGTTATCACAACATATTTTACTTATATGGAGGTAAAATTTTGAGTTAATATTACACTCATGGTTTAATAAAGGAGAAAAAATTGACATACATCTTTGATACTTTATAGAAAACTAGGTGAGACCTTGTTCATTTAGTTAAAGTCTCTAGTAGACACTCCTCCATCACTATGATTGGAAATAGACATAGGCATTGTTATATTAATTTTATCCACATAGGCCCTCATAGAGGTACATATTAACTTGTAATTTTGAATTGTAAAATAGATTTTTTAATAATTTTATTGCATATTTTCTCAGCAAATATAACTTATGTCAAATAAATATAACTATTGTATATGCAAGGTTGTCCCATGAAATTTGATAGTCTCATTCAGATGATTAGTATGGAAACTTCTCATGTTTCTTCCTTATTTCATATGGTTGTTTGTGTAGTTCAACCTACCACTGACCCAATCAAGTGTCAAAATCAGATTGAGAAGGACCATGATATTATAACAAATACATGTTTACATGTTTTTTTATTCTATTTTAAAATTAATTGTTTAACTTGGTTGCATGTATTTTATGTTTTTTTAGTAATACTTGTATTTGAATAGGTTCAACTGCAATCAAGCTATGAGTGTAGGACCCACAGTCAAACCTTGGAGAAATCTAAGGCATTTAGGGATCTCCATCTACTAGTAGAGCATCCCAAGGATGTTTTCTTCAAGGAAGGTAAAGAGAGGGAGGTTATTTAATGATTATCTCACAACTTACATGATGTACTTTTTTATATGACTATATGGTAGTGTACGTATTTATGTATGCCTATATAAAAATCTATGTATTATTGACATTGTACATGTGCCTATATGGAATTCACCTAACATTATATTATGTTTTTATTTTTTAATTATTTATGGATTTTTTTTATATTGTAAAACTAGTTTATGAGAAATGAGGTTTTTTTACTTCCATTATCAACAATGAAGTGTAATTGTTGACCATTGATCCACATTTGATAATTTTTTAGTTATTTGATTATTTTATATGATTGAAAGTCATGTGATAATGGGAGCAATATAATTGGCCATATTATATGCAAAATATTACTAACGATATTTTTCACTATGATTTTATTTGCAAAAACTCTATCACCAATTCATGAAACTAGGCCCATACCCTTAACAATTTATTTGCAAAAACTGACTTTGAGTTATTTGATTATTTAATCACTTAGGTCACTAACAGTACTCTATCTATGGCCTCTACTATATCTTCTTATCCTCTCTTATAGATTCACTTATATTGGTCTTTTAGAGACCAATGAGACTTATCCTCATATCATCCTCCTTTTATCCTACCAAGACTATTACTCTTTATAAAATCATCTATCATACGCCTTTATACTCTTACACAGAGTTTCAATAAACTCATAAGGCTCATATGTATAGATATAACCCTTTTTATTTATACTAAACCCTAATTACCTTAACCCCTATAGGTTTTTTAATCTTTATATTATTATATCATACATATAGAGGTTCTTTGAAACATGGAAGCCACTTGATTATAAGAATAGGGTTTTAAAATAAGTGCATATCAATTTCTAGACCTTCTCTCTCAATTGGTTTCATTCTAAGGTTGATTTCTCTTTATTATGTCTATCTTAGGGTTTATATAGTTTCATGAAACTTGAGATATTCTTATAATTTGTTCGTAGAGAGTTTGAGGGCTATCTAACCTTCCTAACACTTTTAAATGAAGGTAAACAACATTCTCTCACTTCACCAATAGTATAATCGAGCCCATGTAAACCTTCAAACATAGTTTTAATGGACTGTTTATGACTATATCAATCATTACCATGTGTATGATAGGTGAATGAAACATTTTTCCATGACCCTGGCATCTAATTATACCTATAAATACATTTTTACTACTATTTAGGAGGGGGAAAACACTGACAATAAATGTTGTCAAAGTTTGAGTTATTGTTTGAGAACTCCATTTATGGTACTTCATTATAAATTGATATTTTTAGCACATTCACATGGTTGGATAAAATATATTACCAAATTATTGGCCTCTCATCACTCTTAGTTGACAAACCCACCACCAGTTTTGGTCTCAAGAACGCCCTTCCCAATACAAGAAAAATGTAGAATTTTAGCCTAACTTTAGACATGCATAGAATTGAAAATATAAGTAATATAAATGAACCATAATATCCCTCCTCTTATTTTTTTAAAAATATTATTACATAGTGAATAAATTTGATTGAAACTTCCATAGAAATTTATGGTATAAGTTACAGTAATGGGTCCTAAAATGTAACTTTTTGGCAGTGAAGAGAAATTCTTGAGCTCCAACAGGAATTTTTACCTCTAGGGCCCCCAAGTGAAAATATATCACTTTTATACTGTCTATATAGTAAAATTACACATTTTAATATGACCCTAATGTCCAATCCTACCTAGAAATACATTTTCACTACTATTTAGGAGGGCAAAAATAGTGGCAACAAATATTGTCAAAGTTCGAGTTGTTGTTCAAAAACTCCATTTTTGGTGATTATTATTTGTAAATTGGAACTTAAAAAAAAATTATGGGTATATAACATATATTACCATGTTATTGACCTCTCATCACACCTGATCGATAAACCCACCACCCATTCTAGCCTCAAGAACACCTTTCCCAATGCAACAAAAATGCAGAATTTTAGCCTAATTTTAGACCTGCATAGAATGAAAACTAAAATTAATTTCAATAAATCATAAAACTCATATTATACAAGTATAAAAACTATTATTTCACCCTAGATCACTTTGGATTAACCTTCAAGAGTAATTTATGGCATAATTTTTAGTAATAGGTCCTAAAATATAATTTTTTGGCAGTGAAGAGACAACTTTTAAGCTCCAAGAGGAATTTTTACCTCTAGGACCCATAAGTGAAATTATATCACTTAGATCACATATAAATAGGATAATTAAATTTTTTTCCAAAAAATTGACATCCAAGTCCATTTAGAAACACATTTTCACTAATGTTTAGGAGGGCAAAAACATTGACAACAGATTTTATCAAAGTTTGAGTTGTTTGAGAAACCCATTTGCAGTGCTTCTTCACTTAAAATTGCACTTCCAACACATATATATGGGTGGATAACATATATTACCACATTTTTTACCTTCCATAATGCTCGATCAACAAATTGAACACCCATTCTAGCCTCAAGAACACCCTTCCCAATACAAGAAAAATGTAAAATTTTAGCTTAACTCCACACATGCATAGAATGGAAAATAATTTATTTTGATGAACCATAAGATCAATTCTATATGTTTTTTAAAACACTTATTACACCCCATATCACTTTTTCCAATTTTTTTTGAATAATTCATGGCCTTAGCTGTAGTAATGGGTCATAAAATGCAACTTTTTAGTAGTGAACAAACAACTTCTCGAGCTCTAACAGTAATTTTTACCTCAAATAATCACAAGTGAAAATATATCACTTGTATAACATTTATATAGGTTAATTAAAAATGTTTAATTGACCCTAGCATCTAATTCCACCCATAAATATATTTTCACTACTATTCAGGAGGGTAGAAACACTAACAACAAATATTGTCAAAGTTCAAGTTGTTATTCGAGAACTCTATTTTTGGTGCTTCTTCAATGAAAAATAGAACTTGTAACATGTCCATATTTGGTGATAATGTCTAGGACCATGTTCTTGGCATCTAGTCAGACCCATTTGACAAATCCACCACCCATTTTGACATAGATTACAAATTACTCATACTAGAGCATACCAAGATTGGAAGATCTTAAAGATGATCAAGACACAGTGGAGATCCTATCTTGAGCTTCCTACCAAGACCTAAGACCTGTCAAATTGTCGACACATATAGGTATGGCCTAATTTATCATAGATATGAGCTCACATGAAGAGGTCTATAGTCAATTTAAAATAGACAAGTCTAGGTGTGTGTGTGTGTGAGAGAGAGAGAGAGAGAGTGCATGCATGGGTGTGTGTGTGTGTTTGTGTGTGTGTGTGTGTGTTTGGTTTTGTTCACGTGTGTGTGTGTGTGTGTGTGTGTGTGTGTGTGTGTGTGTGTGTGTGTGTGTGTGTGTGTGTGTGTGTGTGTGTGTGTGTGTGTGTGTGTGTGTGTGTGTGTATTTTATATCACCAAATAAGCATTTAAATAATTTATCACCATGAATAAAGGTTAAATGATTAGTCATAGACCTATACACAATGTGAAAAAGTGAAAGTTGTTAACAGGTTTATGCATGGTTGTAGATCTTGAGTCTTTGGGATAACTTTAAGGTTATTCATACATTTTTTAATGTCATATTAAATTATTAAAAAAACATTAATATCCATAAAAAATCCATGCCATGTCATTTATTCCTCCAAAGTCAATTCCATAGCTCAAATGCAAGCACACAGCCACAAAGATGGTCTATAGGCCTGAGATTGTATGATTGTGGTAATTTTTATTGATTTAACCTACCCATAAAATTATTTTACATTTTATATTAGGTTTTAATATAATTATAAAAAAATAACGAGCTATTTATACCCTACGTAACTCAAGATACAAAACAAATTCTAAATTGGCCTGCTTGTTACCATGTAGATCCTAATTTGCACAAAAAGGGTCATAACATGGGTTTTATATCTCCAAATGATTTGAAATTTTTATTTAATGTATACCTTGATATTTCATAACTTTTAAAGTGATATATTGTCTTTACTATACCTAACGAGAGATAAAATGCAAAAACACATGCCTACACATGTAAAAATGAAGGAAACTGACCTAGAGAGAACTAAAAGTGATATAAGCCAAGTTATATTGATAAAAATGATCTAAAATTATATTTTAATGTGATATATGATGTATTTTATGTTTTAAAAGTTTTATCCATCCTTAAAATCTGTTAAAAATGAATTTATACATGACTCTTCACAAACATGGCCTTGTTTCTAGGCATAAATGAACTAGGTTGAATAGCAAGTAATCACCTTGTAAAGGTATTGGATTTTATAATGGACATTGATGATTTAAAATAATATTAAAGGTTTATCATATTTTTTAATATTATTATTATCTCATATCTCCAATCTTACTCTTCATCCACCTCCAAATAGGCTTAGCAAGCTAGTGGCCTAGTGAACCTTCTTGCAAGCAAAGTGATAATGACCAAAGGTGAGAGGTTGGAATGATTAAATATATTAATTATATATTTTTTATATTAAATACATAATTTTTATCATAATAATCTTGATCTATACACTATCCA
>JARHVA010001632.1:882500-905000 GCA_037957365.1 Torreya grandis | reverse complement strand
ATATGGTTACATCACATACTAGAAGGATTGGAATTACCATAAAAGACACCTACCATCATGTACTATGATAATGAGGGTGTTCTTAAACTTGTTTGCAATTTAGTCTTTCATGAATGCACAAAACATATTGAGGTTCATTTCATTCATGAACATGTACATCAACACAACATCTAGCTCTAGTATTGTTCGATAGAATAACATGTAGATGTCTTCACCAAGTCACTTACTCATGATAAATTTGAGGTATTTAGAGAATTTCTCTCCTATTTACTTCAAGCTATGTTGAATTAAGGGGGAGAATGTTAGAATAATATTAATTCACCATAAGCATATTTTTTTTTGTTAGTTAATTTGTTATACATGTGAACTCTATTTTGGGTTTTCTATTTATGCACCTTCATATTTTATAGGATATGGTTTGCCTATTGTTTTGGCTATTTAATATCCCATTTAAGATTTATTTTTTTAGCTAAATAATAATATATTCTTGCTCTTTCATAATATACTAAATGACTCATAATAGGATTTGTTATTAAAAACACATTTATACTATCCTTGATAATATAAATTATACTCACATTAATAATGTTATGAATATAAATTATTGACATTCACCCCCTTAACATTATTAATTCCTAGTATACACCCCCTTAATATGAACATGGGAAGAACATAAATTCATACTTCAACTGTTGCTCTACATGATCATTATCTGGATGGTTTTTTTTAAGGAAAATCAACAACCTTTGGAATGGTTTTTCATGTGGATTACCAATAACCATAATAGGATGGTTTTAAAAGTGGCTAACCAATAACTATACATGATGGTTTTACAAGTGGTTAACCAACAACCACACTATCATGATTTTGAAATACTATTATTATCTCTCTTCAACATTTTCTCATTAAGAGATTACATAGGATTTTTCCTCACTTTATTACATATATGAACAAGATTGTGATTTTGTTCTTATTTTAAAAACATGCCACATAAAAAACTGAAAATCAAATTCACCACCAAAGTATATGGGCCCCATTTTTGGTGACTAATGAGAGTCTATGGAAACTTCCTTCTTCTGTTTCCTCTAACCTCCTTTATAAAATGTTGCTTACTCATCTAACATTTTGATGAATATCAACTTTTGTATGTCATTTGATGACAAGACTCTTTGACACATATAATTGATGATTTTGACATAGGACGTTAGGTTCACCCTATAATGTATCCATTATAGTGACAAAAATTTAACTTTGATGATTCCATTGTTCTGGACATAATGATACATAGCATGCCTTTAATCCAATCCAAATGACTATTAAAACCCATCAGCTATAAAGTAATATTTAATTACTTTCTAACAAAAAATACATAAACCATTAAATTTTGACTTCAAAACTTAATATTCTAATAAGACACTATAAAAATCCTACTACTTATGTTAATAAAACAATTAATCAATATTAATAATTTAAATTTTATACAAACAAAAACACTACACCTTTAAAAATATACTAATAACATACCTATAGACTTGACTATACAAAAAAATGACTCATACCAATGGACAACAATGACTAAATCAAATTATTAAACAAAAATTAAATAATAACTCTTTGACTTGAAGTTGAACATGTCAATCCTTATGGTGGATGATTCAATATGTGGCTATCCAAATTAGTTAAAAATATATATTGATGTACAACATGGAAACCCACAATAGTAATAAGCATGGATCCTCAAATGACACCAATTCTTGATCAAATTAATGCTAATGATCTACATGTAAAGCTACACACTGAGCATTAATGCTAAAATAATTGATTTTCATTTGCTCCTCCTTAGATTTCATTATTTGAAATAAATATTTAGATATTGAAGTTGATCAAAGTCAAAACCATGAGAAGATGTCGAATGGAAATCAGAAGTCTCATGTGTAAAGGGAGACCGGTCAGCCTAGGTTGAGTTGTTATAAAAATGCCATGTTACTCACCCATTTGGGCATGTTGAAGGGTCTAAATCAGTATATATATAAATTCTGATTAATTTAAGATGAAACTGATCCAAATATTAGCTTTTTATAACTACCAAGTGGGCATCCAAGTTGATCACTACTAGAAAATATAAAACTACAAGCTATGATACTACAGATAAATATGTCTTCAACATGGATGTTAATATTGCTTCTAACATGGACTGAATCACTGTATATTCTAGATCAATGGATGATCATAGACTAAATTTCCTTTTCACTATTTCTAATAAAACATAAATACTATGTAGCATCCATGACAAACTCTCATAGCTAATGGAAAACCTACTCTGATACCACTGATAGAAAGTGGAAGAGCCAAACTCAGTTTAAAGTAATGCACACTATATTTTATCAATATAAATTTTGGGAAAAAATACAAATTTATAGGTTATGAGATCTCCTATTAAGGTAGAGCCAAGCCTAACTATAGTCACCCCTAAAGTACTCTACAACATATTTACATGAGTTTAGTTTAACAACCAAATATCACACAAATAATAATATACTAAACAATTCATAATATGAGTTGTTAATACAATGACATTTATATTATCATCGATAATATAAATTACACACACATTAATAGTTTTATGAATAAAAATTTTATAGACACCTAAAACTGGGCATCGATAACCTCCAATCAGGCTTTTGGCCAATTTCCACCCAAAATGCATAATTTGGCATAAAAACACTAAAACATGCTAAATGATGTGAAACTGACATATTCAATTGCCAATTTTAGCTAGGGTATCCCTAAATGGGGCAATGTAATTTATAGGCCAGCTAACTTTGATCAGATCATTTCGAGTCAAAAATCTAATTTTGCACCCACGTGCTCTAGATTGCTCTTTCCTATTAAATCTTCTGCACAAGATGCATTCCTTTGTTATTTTTTTTTGGCAACATACTAAATGGGAATATGCATCCAACTCATCTGACATGTACCTTCAATTCTAATCTAGTCAAATTTAGGACTAATAACAAGGCATTCTAATCAATTTGAGTAAATTGTGCACAAGGTGCTTAATCATGCTTAAGAGCTAATTAACCCAAATCAAGGCCTAACCAAAAATTCCATGGAAACTTGTTGAATACTTATTGTTGGAAATAAATATTTAATATCTACATCATCAAGTGACCTCATTTCTTGGGAGAACATCCCTAGGCCATAAATGCTACAAATATCAAGATTCATGCCTCATCAATGCCTTCCATGATGCCCTCCATGCCTCTTAATTTCCCCTTCTTCTAATGCCATGATGAGGATAATTAAAAACTTAATTCCAAAAATTGAATTAATCCTCAACCACACATCTCAATCTTGAGATGGATGGTTGAGGTTGATTCTAATTAAATCCAAAAATCTATAAATAGGAGGCCTCACAACATCATTTCTAAGCTTAAGTTGTGCAAAGTTATAATACATAATTGGTTCCAAAAGCTTCATGCAAATAGTGTTACCATGCCAAATTGATTCCAAGCCAAGCCAAGCCATAAGCCAAAGGTGCCAAGGAGAGATGGAGGTAGCCAAGCTTCATTTGCCAAGGACTTCGTGAGCACAAGCTGAGCAAGCCACTACTACAAAGGCATTTGGAGCATCCAAGGAAGGTGAAGGAATTATTGTGTTTTTAATCCTTGATTTTTAATTGTATTTGTCTTTTTATTTTGTTAACTAAGCTTTCCCTAGTGTATAGGCCTAGAGATGTTATGCTATTAGTGTGTTTATTTCATTTTGTTTTCATTTTGGAACTAACACCATACTAACCATCCTCTCTTGAGTCAAATTCCTAGATCACAAATTCCTGATAAGAATTTAGTTGAGCACCATAGATCATGTTCTCATTACACCATTTAACCATGCTTTGTACATGAATCAAATGCGCACCCTCATCAAATTTCAACTCCTCACTTGTATCAATTATTTTCACACATGCTCTAACACCATCATGGTCCCCTTTTCCATGGCCAACCTCAGTGAACTCTAAATATATTATACACTAATGGTAACACATATCCTATTCAACCAATAAAATATTCATACATTCTTGAATCGTGATGTGTAATTGTCTGACAAAATGTAATGATGATTGAAATGAATGTTCCTCTCAGTCAACTATCCATCTAACTTCTCAAAACAACTGTACACATACTCTATACAATGTGATCAATTATCACTGATATAGGCATGGTGATCCCTTAATAATTTTTTATCTTTCTTGATAATATCATGTACATGCATGAATGTTATATGCACAAATATGGTAACAAGTGATGAGTTGTAATATTGTGACTAAACTTCCATTTATGGTTTGAATTTGTGTTTTTTGGCAAATTCAACTATTGAAAAAATCAAACCAAGAGGGAATGTGTCCTTGATTATCTTTAAATGTTCATCCAACCATCTAGCCCTGCCTTGCATACTCATAAACAATATTCTCACTGAATTTGACCATAAATTTTGAAATAGGTATCTATTTTATAACATACTCATACCCTTTATATTATTTTCCAAAATTTACTTGATAAGTCACAAATTTGTATTTTCGCAAACCAACTAATTCTTATCCAATTACACTTATTTCATCTTCATGTATATAATTTTTTAGTTTTGTCAATCCACTACAAATATTGTAATTTCCATCCAAACATGTTTTGTTATAAACGAACTATCCATTCATTATTTCACAAAAAAATGGTTAGAATAAATTCCCTATCTAATTTTGTAAGAACTTCTAAGACACACTCCTACAATATATTATTAGTATGTAAAGTACAACAAATATGGAATAAAACATCATAGTGCATTGCAAACTCAACATGTTAACTACAATAATAAGTGGTGTATGTGCAATTTATTTTTACATAAAAAGGTTTTTCCATATCAAAATATCCTTGACTGATAGAAATTTGTGAATGTTTTTCCAAAAAATTAGAGTATAATTATGTCTAAGTCATATCTAAGAAATGTTTTGGATACGGTTCATGTTGACAAGAACCAACTATTATTTTGACTACATCTCTTACATTGGGTGAAAATCTAGTATTGTCCTTCTAAAATTATGCAAGTAAATCTTTTAGAGCATTAGTTATAGCGTTGTCCTTTCATGGACATCAACCAGAGGATGCCTAGAGCTCATTAATATTGGGCTCATTAAGTCTTTTGCATCTTCAAATTTCTTTCATTAATTTTTTTCTTTATATCAAGTATTTGGTTTGTTTTCGAAATCAATCATTTTTTCCCTATTTGACTACCTACTGCACAAGTTGTGATTATATGCCTGGAAACATTATAATATTTGGTGAGTGATTTAGGACCTACAGTATGATATGCATCATGTAAGTTGTCAATAATTTTTGCATTTTAATCATCCATATTAGATGTTTTTATCTTTAATGTGCACTTGGTAGGTCTCATCTTAATTAAGTTCATCAATGAAATAAATAAATGACATTTTTTTAGTATCATGATTCAAATAATGAAAGAAACTATTCCAAATTTTAGAAGACAATCTTCTTGAATGGTGGTTAGACATTTTTTTAGGCATTAGTTTCAAAATATTTTCATTAACTTTAATTAATTACTTACCTTTTATATGCATAATTCTTAGAGGTGTTATTATTAGTAGAACTTGTTGAGAGGGTGTTTTAAAATCATCGTTACTTTGATTGATTAGTGGCAGGAGGACATTTTATTCATTATTTATTTCTCATTATATGCTTCCATCAAATTTTATTCATTTCTAAGTTTATCATTATTTTTTTTCATGAAAATTTATTAATTTTTAGGGGGTAAGGTATAACTCATTTAGTCATCATCAAAAAAATCAAAAAACTATACTTTGAATGTGATATTCTAAAATTATCTAATTCATTATTGTTAAGTTCATCATTATTAAATTTAGTATTTTCAATTCCATCATTATTGAGTTGATTATTTTTAATTTCATCATTATTCAATTCATTATTGTCAATTGCATTATTGTCTATGGTATTTGGCTCATTAGAGATAGTTTTTGTAATTTGTTTTAAACAAAGTGATTGCATTTATACCTTGTTTTTATCTCACCTCTTATATTTGCTCAAGCATTTTATTCAACTTCTTTCTCTTTATAAAAGGTGATCCATCACCCATTAGACAATTTATAACTTTTCAAAGGTGGGTCCAAGAAATCCCTTGTATTTCTTGTTCTCAACTTACAATTACTATAAAAGTTCATAGAGAATGCCTGTGGGGATGATTTCTCAAATTAAGTAAAAAAAGTCTGTTGAAAATTAAGTTTTGTGTCTATAGTAAGTATAACGTGTATGAGTTATGGTATAATGTGTACATGTTATTATAACATGTACTCATTCCATCATAATGAATACACATTATGGTATAACACATAAATGTTCTGGTCTAACACATAAATGCTATGGTATAACACATACGTAAATTAAACGTACACACATTATAGCATAGCACATACATGTTATAGGTTTTAATTTAAAATCCAATCCTTTTGGCTTAGAAATGGCATGGATTCCCAAACCAAAGGCTTCGACCTGTCAATCTATAGCCTAGTATGAGAGATTTCATAGAAAAGAATAAATTTCAACTTCCATCACCAAATACACTAGGAATTTTAACAAAAATATTTTAAAAATTATTACCATGAAAACTAGCACGTTCCTTCTTTTCAAATATATGATTTTTTATAAATTTTATACTATTTTAAGTCTTACAAACTATGTTGATTTCTAACTATAGTTTTTTTAGGCCACCACATGCCATAAATATACATGCCTATACATGTTAATGTAATTTATTTTCATTAATCTAAGCAAAAAATAAATTATATGGTCACAAACTAGGCCTAATTCTACACATTAAAAAAAAACCATTTCGATTTTTTCTTTAGGTAGTTAAGGGGGGCAACATAGTTGAATATTTATTTTTTTGTCAATTTTTAAGATCTATTTACTTACAAAATTAATAATAAAAAATATTCATTGATAAAATATAAAAAAATATATAGGTCACAAACTAGTAGATCTTATCTAAATACTCACCAAATGATTTAAAATAATATTAAATGATGCTCAAAAAATGGTGGGCCACATAGCCATCTATCCACTTTATTTTCTTGAAAAAACTAGGAGTTATTATTCAAATTTTATGTGTGACCTAGTTATATGTAATCATTTTGAAAAAAGTGTTTTGGAAACTAGACTTGAAGTGCTACAAATCATGTTCTTATATCATCTTCAAATTTTGAGTGTAGACATTTCAAATCATCTACACAAGTTCAATTTTCTAAAATTTCTATAAAATCATGTCCATGGGTAGCTCCTTTTTGTCCCCAACTTAGTGCACTTACCCAAGTAGGAAATGTGGCATGAGATAAACAAATTGGAATCAATTTTATATCATATAATATCACAATTGGAATATTGGAAGAATTGTCATAGAAAATTTGACCATGGGATTTCCTTGAAATGAATATAGATGGTTTAATGACACTTGTAAGCCTAGACATCAAAATCACTATTGATATTGACTTAATATAAAGTGCATCTATAGATGGAAATGAAATAAGTGGAAAAATTGTAATAGGAATCTAAGGTTGTGATTGTGTCACTATAAATGTTGGGGCAGTATCACCAACTTGTTCAATGCTAGAAATTTTGCTTACAATTCTGGCCTCAATTTCCTATGTTATTATTCTAGGGACAAACTTTATGGTTTAAGTACTTATCTTGGCTTGGGACACTATATATTGAATAGTATAAACTTGGATAAATTCTAGTGACAAGGATGGAATAACATAAATAGGGGAATTTTCTCAACATGTTGTAATTGTAACAGGAGTAGTGGAAAAATATTTTTTTATCTAAACCAATAACATTAGGAGAAGTGGAAAAATATGTAACTATTGTTGCCTAAGAATTTGGAGTCCTGAAAGAGGATGTTTGAGCTAAGGATTAAGAAGCTATAAGTAGACCTTGTAACATTTTTTTTTTTTAATTTATGGGTTTATCTCATTTAAATTGTCTTAAGGTAGCTGAGTATTTGAGATATCTTAAGTAATTTGAGGTTTCTATTTTTGAACTTATGGTTTGAGTATGTTTTCAAACTTTAACTTTTCTATCACCTCATTATCATTTTTTAGGTTTCATTAGATAATAGTAATCTATATGAGAACTATGATTTTAAATGACATTTATCTTTCACCTTATAGTGTGAAAATGTCTTTTGACATTCCAATAAGATCTTATTATATCAACACATGATCATATAGATTTAATGAATACTTGTGTGTATATAATAATTGAATAGATTCCTAAGTTGTGCGTATATTATTCCATATCTTAAGAGGTGGTAATTGACATGGATAATAATTTTTAAACTTACTCCAACCCCATACTCCCTCAATATATTGATATGAAATTTAATGATTTGCTAGCCTGTCTATCACATAGTATAGAATTTTGAGATGGGAGACAATTATGCATTCAATTGTGATCAATGTATATTCATAATAATAGTAACAGGGTCAAATTTATTTGATAGATTTTCTCATTTCATCAAAGATCTTAGGCTATTTATTTTCATTTATGGCCATATATACTTAAGGATAAAATAAGTTGAAGATATCCCTAATATGTTTATGAAACTAAAAAACATAGAGCTTTTGGCCAACTAGGAAAATCATAATGATTGAATTTCATCATGTTGCAATAAACATCAAAAATATATGAAACCATATAAAAACTATCCTTGGTTGACTCCTTGAAGATGTTTCTTCAAATTGTACAAGATGATTACTCCTATGGTCCATTTCTTACTATCATTTATAATCATATAAGGGGAAGCCATGGTCTATTCACATGAATAGTATCAGAGGCTCCATATAACTAATTCATCAAGAGAATTTTGGCTCTTACTCCCCATATAAAAAAATTAATGATGTATGTGTCTATATCCTCTTTTTTTACCTAGTGATCATTATCCTCAGCCTAATATTTCAAGACTTCCATTAGGTCATTGTTTTAGAGCTAGACATAGGAGACCTATTAGTTAAAAATAAAAGTGGTTTATAGTATTTTTTAATACTTCTCAAATGTTATACCATCTATAAATTCTAGTTTATCATTCATATTTGGATAATTAATTACATCATATTTCATTACACACCTTTGTGAACATATCTTAGAAAACATCGATGTAAGATAATATATTAGATTTATCATTTCTTGATGCATACTAGACCTATAGAGAGTGACTAGATCATCCATATATTATATTTGGTTTTGCATGGCACCTATTTTAAATGTTTATGATTTAGTAGAATTAAATACTAGGTTGCTAAAGGTTTGAGTATAGTAAATCAAGATAGAAATATGTAATAAATAAATCCATTGATTTGTAATAGAATTGACTTAGTTTGATCTTTCTAAAAATAGCAATAAATAATGTAAAAAAATAGTTAACAATAAATTGACTAAAATGGGAGATCTAGAGGCTACAACTAAGACATAGGATGATTTAAGTGTCACAAATAGTATCTAGGTGTCAAAACCCTTCCTAGACAATAGTGCCCTAATTCGATACTGGTACCATGTCATGTTAGTGTCCCTATGTTCATGCGAGTGTCCTTTGTACATAACTATTTTGATTTTTTGGGTGAACTTATGTCTGCGTTTACTAAGATTATTCCTATGTGCATGAGTTTTAGATCTTTTTAGATGACCTATTTTAACTAATTTTATATATAAACCCTAATCATCCATATTATTATGGCATCTAGTTGGCACAAGTAGTAAAGTGTGTTGCTATTGGAGTAGGTTAGACATCTTCAACACCCTGTTGTGATGAAGAGTTTTCTACATAGCAATTCTCTGAAGAGGCATCAAGCACAATGTAGCTCTCCCATCTAAGTGCTCGTGCAAGTGTAAGTGAAGCTAGTATGAACGCTGGATTGAGTGATTTAAATGTTTTTGAGACTGCAAATTTGAGTAATTTGAGCTTCATAATGTTGTAGATGGTTGTATGTATAATTAATAAATAGTAGGGATTGATAACCTTGATTATTCTCAACTTATTTTGAGTTTATTTGTATAATTCACATCTGATTTCCATCTAGTGGATAAGGGGATAAAATTCATGTGTATATATTATTCTAGTGCTTTTGTAGATCTTAAAACAGGTCTAAGATGACCCTAGGTAGTTACCCAGTTGAAAATATAACCATTGGTAAAATAAAGATGGAAAAGGATAATAACGACCCAACTAGGACACTAGTACCATGGGGAGATACTGTCTAACTTATGGTGTTAATGTCTAGGTGGAAAATCTTAAGCCATCAGCGGCCATGATACTAAAGTGAGGATCTAGGACTAATTTATAGATGTTTAGGGATGTGTGTGGCCTGCACGAATGTTGGATAAGTGTATAAATAGGCCCTAAGATAGGTTTAGGGATAAGCTAGGAATGGGTGGTCTCAAGTAACACTCTTAGCACTCAAATGTCATTTTTAGGCGATTACATTTTCCCCTCCCCTTTATTCTATAAATGTAGAAAAGTGAAATGAATATGAATAAGTATAAAGAAGCATACCTTGAATTACTTAAGAGGTGAATCTCATTAACCTAGATTTGAGTATGTGAAGCATGCTCCATTATGTGTCTTATGTGTGCATGTAGATAGTGATCAATCAATGAATACATTAGATTGAGTTTATGTCTCACTCAATACCCATGTATGGGTGATTCAATAACTCAATCTAGTTTTGACTCCATCATTGCCCACCCTTACTTGGTGGATCATGACCTATGAATAGATTAGATTGGACTGATGGTGTGTCCAACCCTCTCATGTAGGTGGCTCAAGAACTGAGGTAGATTATGATTCCATCATTGCCTACCTATGTATAGTAGATGCATCTAAAACTAAAACTATATGATGTAACTAAAGATGTGTAACTATAATTGGAATTATATATGTCAGCTTTGTGACCACTTGAGAACTCTAGAATGTAAAACTACTCTAGGCCACTATGTAATTATAACCACTATAGATGGAGTAAGGAATTAATCTAGTGTATAAACTAAAACATGGTGTCTAATGTGTACAACATAGATAATGACATGGAATTTTTCATTCCATCTGATCAACCATTGTATAATTGAGCATACAAAAACAACATGTTGTGCACGTTCCCCCAAATCTAATATCTGAGTATATGGGTTATAGATTAAGTTATAATAATATATATCTAAGCATCTAAATTCAAATGGGAATGATCATGCTACACGTGATGTTGCCAATCTGAGTAAACTAGTATGAATATGATTTAAACTAATCCAAAATTGGTAATTTATAATTGAACTTGTGCAAACCTAGATTATGTATACACACAATATTTTTATAACTTTACCACTTTATAACACTTTCTATCTTACTAGAACCTATATATTTTCAATCTTTCCTAAAATCATTTCCCTAAGCTTTACCTCCTATTTTTCACCCTCCTCTGGTCATTTTCCACCTTCATTAGAACTTACTAAGCCTAAAACCCTTTTTGATAGTTTATAATATAGATTCAACTAGGCTGACTCTATATTCTAATTGATACTTCTTTTTATCAATTAACAATATAGAGTTGATTGGGTTGACTCTATCAGTGAAACTTTCAAAAAGGTTTAGGGTTAGATTTAACTATATATACAAATCCATTTCCATCATAAGAGAAGAAAATAATAAGAAGATATATATCTTTCACATCTACTTATCCACTATTCTACTTGAGGATTCTAACTTAGGGTTTCATACTTTATTTGGAGATACTAATCTTGTCTTATGGAGAAGTATTTTGGATGCATTGATAGGTTTATCTTAGAGCTGATTTATCTTTGTCATCCTTACATACCACAACAACCTCTTTCAATGCACCTAGGCCAAGGGATTGAGGATCAGTGGGTTCATCTTCAAAGGTAATTATTCCTAGCTTTGTTCCTCATTTGTAAAAGTAGATAGATATGCATTTGTAATTATCTCCCATGCATTAGGATTTTGTATACATTTATGTGAGTATATGTCTTATATATATTCTTACTTTTCATGTTTATTACCACCACTTTGTGCCATAATATTTGGTGATCACTTGATTAGCTTATGATTTACTTGTTATTAGTTTAGTGAATATGAAAACATAGGACCTAGTTAGGGTCATTGCATAGCTTTACTTGACATAAGGCTTTGGAAACCTCCCTAGTGATATTATTTTGGTAAGATATCCCTTGGCTAGGTTTAGAGGATCCATCTTGGTCATGACCCTGAATATATAATGTATCAAAAACTGTAAGTGTAAGTAGCATTTATCTTCTTTGAGCTAGGATTGATTTATAGATTAGTTTCATTTCCCTTTGCATACATTCTAGTGAACCTGACATTGACTTAATACCTCTAAGATGACCTTGTTCCTTATTAGTTGACTATGTCTTCATATAGATCCCTGATTCAAAGTAATACTAAGTTCAACTAGTCAACTTAGTACTTGTGGGCTAACATTGTTTTGTGTTTGGTTAATACTATCTTCATTTTGTGTCTTTCTATCTAAATAATACATAATCAACCCTATCGACTCAATACACATTAGCTGATGTTGTTCTATGTGTGGTTATGTAGTCTTATTTCATAATAAAGTCATCTTTTTAGCCTTTCCTTAGTCAATAACATCTCATAATTAAATATTTAGATCATAACCTTACTTATTTTATTACTTCAAATGAAACTATTTAATTTATTTTCATCTTTTCCTAATCTAAAACCAAACACTACATAATCTAATACAGTTGAGGTCCTTCATCCTAGTACTCTCTTACTACCAATGGTGGGAATCCTTTTATTACACCCACAACAAGAGCACCTAGAATTATCACTTTCTAAATCAACATGGTTGAAATCAATCCAACCGATGATCTAGATAATTCCTGATTATTCAAAAACCTTGATGATAATACAATTTATACTCCTAAAAAGAATAATGGATTTACCAAGCTTCCTTCTTCTTCTACCACACTTAGGATAACTAAAACTAATGTTGGGAATCATCCTTACAGTACCAATTATGGGAATTCTCCACCTAATACCCCTCTTCCCACCAACACTAATAATTCCCCTCCTAACAACACTAATACCCCGCCTTCAAATACTAATTCACAAATCGACACAACTAAAATTCTTGGACAAATAGTTCAATAAATGAACATCATGAAAAAAAAAATCATTCCTAAATGATGAAAATACAATAATATTTATTACATATGACTATTCAACCACCTCAAGTCATCATGTCTCAACCAAATCATCATTTTTCCCCTCCTCTTAGATATGCCAATGGGAATATCATCCCTCAACCTACTTTACATAATAAAAGTCTTCAACATCTTCAAAATGAACCTTTAGCTCCATTAATTACATCCATATATATTGAAAACATTTCTCCAACTATCACATATGATGGGACTAAGGACCTACTATCTTTCTTAATTCTTTTGGTAATCTCTATAAGGAATAGGTCCAAACTAACACCTTTACTACCACCACGCTCTTAGCCAAAACCGTTGTTGGTGATGAATTTGAATAGTACAAACAAATTCCTAGACATTCCATCTCATAACTAGAGGATTTAGTTAATTCTCTAGTGAAGGAATTCCAACATGATGACCTTCCTAAGAATTACCTTAGCCATTTCATCAATGCCAAGTAACTTCTTAATGAATTTGCTCACACTTTCATTAAATGGTGTAAGTCTCTAGCTCACAAAGTGTACCATAACATGAATGATTATACTCTTTTAAAATTAGTTTTTACTACTCTTAAAACTCCCCTTCAATATAAAGTTTGAATATTTTCCCCTAAAACTTTAGAAGAAGCCTTAAACCAAGAAAAAAGGCAAGACTTTCTTATGACTCAATTTGAAACACCTCAAACAACTACTAATGAACCATTCTAATCATTTTCTCATAACATTGATTCATCCAAGCCTTTGTAACCTCAAAATGGAGCATCCAATTCAACCAATTTTAAGCCAACCCACCCTCCATTAAGTTTAGAACAACTTAAGAATAAATTTACACCCTCTAAACCCACGATCTTTGATCCTTCCAAACCTCCTCCAAAATGGTACAATCTTGATAAGATGTGTTGGTGGCATGCTACTATAGGTCATTCTCATGAATCTTGTCATGATCCTCACTAATTTATTCTTGCTTCCTTGCTTGGTCCACATTGTAATCTTGATACTCTCACAAAATAATGTTATCAAGACTATATTCAAACTTCTCAAATTCAATCTAAAAAACCACAATCATACCAACATCACTTACCTAATGATAAACAAAAATTATCCCATACCTACACCTCATCCACTAATGTTGTTCAAGCCACAGTTAATCCTTATTCCTACACTAATAAGGAAAGGATAGCTAACATGAACAAATTTAAACATATTATTTCATCGATTGAACCTCAATCTCTTATATCAATGAACCAAAGGAGTACCTAGTTCAAATGCCTACTCCAAAGTGTATCATACATGGTCATATGTTACCTCCTTTACCTCTTCATACCTCTCTTACACATCCTATGTCAAATTCAACATCCTTAAAATCTAACAAACCAACACATTTACCTATCTCCAAATGCACCTACTAACCCAATGCAAATCATTCTAATGGTTCAATTTCACCTCAAACAATCTCACATGTTGGGGCATCTTGTGATGCCCATCCACATATCACTTCAAATGTCAGGGCATCTTGTGATGCCTGTCCCTGCATCCACTTACCCATTGGGCCATATTATGATTCCCAATCTTATTTTACAATGCATAAAAATAAACAAATACATCTTTAATAAATATTCTGAGAGACGTAGACTTGTATCTCACATGCTCATGTTTGATAAAGATGTTAGCATAGATCTTAATTGTTATTTTTTCTCTCATATTTTTTTGTTTTTGTAAACTTTACTTATTTTAGTTTTATTTTAATTTCACCATTTTTTTTATTTGTATTATTTGGTTTTATTTCACTTTATAGTTTGTGACTTGCATTGTAGTACCTTGGATAGGACCACGTCTTCCTCACAAACACACTTTACTAGCATCATTGTCACCCTTGGGTTCTTTGGTTTTCTCACACACTACATTTGGAATTTGTTTTCATTTTTTTTTATATATATCTCTTTCATTTTTATCTTCTTATGTCATTATTTTCCTTAGTATCTTTATGATTTTCCCCTCAGTATTTAGCATTCACCTCATTGGTGTTTGCCTTATGAGTTGTAGTGTAAGACCATGGATAGGACTAGGACTTCCTCATAAATTATCACATTAAAACATCTTTAAATCATTTTTTGGGATGATTACTACTTTCATTGGTGATTGTTTTAGATTTGTTGTACGTTACTAAGGCTTCTCTAGTGACATGATTATCATAGCATAGCCTCGTTCCTTTCATAACATTAGTTTACCTCCTTATGATCAGTTGTGAGAATATTCATCATTGTATCACTTATTACATATAAATATCTCTTATTATCCCCATAATTACCCTATTTATTTTCATTTTAGGCTTACAATCTATCAATTTTTAGATTGCACAATTAATTATGGACAAGTATTGGATTCTTTAGGCACCTTGGTATTTAGGTCCTTTTCTCTAGTGACCAAGTGTAAAATCTATTGTTTTTGTCACCTATTTCACTCATTCTTGCTTATCCAAATCCATATGGAGGAAGAGCAATATAAAAATACAAAAATTTTAAAATCCAAATCATAAAATAAACAAAAGGTAAAAATAATATTAAAATTTAGATCACACCAAAACAAATGGTCTATATTTGACACATATCCTATCTTAGTTGAAGCTCAAACTCCATAGTTGGCCTCATGATAGATTTTAGTTCCATTGAGGATTTGTAGTCTAGTAGATAGGGGTAATATGTCTCATTATATCATATACTATATAGTGTCACCTACTTTCTCACATAAGTACCCAATCTTCATAGTAGATCGATGATTCTGTAAGGATCCTGAGGAATAGGGAACATATTGTGGGAAGGTAAGTCCATTTTAATTTTCATTCATATATCCATCATGGCTTGATATATGAAATCCACTTGTTATCCCATGTTTTGTGTTCATTAGTCAAAATATCCTAAGTCCTTGGTGTTGATAGTTGTTAGCCTTTCTCACTTGCCTAGTGTTTTTCATTCTTGCTAAGGATGTTCACATCACCCATGTGGCACCTCATTTTCCTTATTTACATCATATTTTCCTTATATTTCCCTTGTTGGATATCACTTTTAACTGATCACATCCTTGATCACCTCTACCTACTTATGCCTCTTAGTTTATAATCTATGAGTTGCATTGTAAGTCATTGGATAGGACCAGACCTTCCTCACAAACACCCTTACACCATTTTTTTACCACACCATCTCATTGTCATACTATTCATTTCATTAGGTAGTTGTGTTTTCTTACATTGTATCTTATAACAAGCAATAAGTTTGAGTTTTTATCCTTTAAAACTTTTGATTTTCATTTATCCATCATGTTCTTGTTTGATTTTTGCAGACTTCACTCATTATACATATGAAATTTTACATTCTTACATGTTTCTCTTTATGTATGATTTCTTCATGTTTATCTTTCATCTTGACTTACATTTCATTTTTAGTCATTCATGTTTTTCTTTATGTTTAATTTGACATGTCTATCTTATATGAGGTTACTTTTCACTTTCTTACATATCTCTTTTAGAGTTTTGTTGCATTGATATTTCATTTTCCATTCATGTTTTACATGCTTCCAAACATGATTTAGTATGTTCTATATTCCTTTTTTCCATTTATGTTTTACATGCTTCCCAACGTGATTTAGTGTGTTCTACATTCATTTTCCATCATTTTGTCAATCATTTGCCATCAATATTTTGTTTCTAACCTTGCCTTAACAATACTAATTTTTTAATATTTTTAAGTAACTCATTGCTACTTTAACCATCATAAATATGTACACATTACTTCTATTTTTAGTCTTATATCCCTAGGGTTTCTCAAATGTAGGTACTACACCCTCCATGATCAATACTAGGATGTTTGCATACACTCATTTAGAAAAAGGTAAGATAAGGTATGTATATGGTATTTTTAGTTACTCTTATTTCATTTTCACATTACTTTCTATATGTCATTTTTAGTAATCTCAATTTCATGTGTCACTATGTTCTTTCTTAAAACACCATCACCTATTACACTCACATGACACATTATGAGCTTCAATTGGGGCATATGTATATACACAATATTTTTATTAACTTTACCACTTATGAACACTTTTTATCTTTTAGGAACCTATCAAGTTTCAAATCTCTCTGAGTGCATGCCTTAAAGGGTGCACTATGAAAGGGGTGGGTAGACCTTTGGTGCTTCACAAGATTGTTGTGGCTTTGTATCATTCCTACCATTTGTCCAACCAATTTCTATCAACACACCCATCTCCTAAAAATATTTCCCTAAGATTTTTCTCCAATTATTCACCCTCCTCTATTCATTTTCCACCTTCATTAGCCTTTCCTAAGACTAAAACCCTTTTTGATAGTTTACAATATAGAGTCGATTGGGTCGACTCTATATTCTAATTAATACTTGTTTTTATAAAATAATAATATAGGGTCAATTTGGATGACTCTTTCAACTAAACTTTTAAAAAAATTTAGGGTTACATCTATCTATATATACACATCCATTTCCATAATAAAATACGATAATAATAAGAAGATATATATCTTGCACATTTACTTATCCACCATTCTACTTGAAGAGCATAGCTTAGGGTTTCATACTTTATTTGGAGATACATATCTTGTCTTGTGGAGAAGTCTTTTGGATGCATTGATAGTTTATGTATCCTAGAGTTGATTTATCCTTGTCATCCTCACATAACACAACAACCTATTACAAAGCACCTTGGCCAAGGAAGAGATTGAGGCTCAGTGGGTTTGTCTTCACATTTAAGTATTCTTAACTTTTTTCCTTCTTTGTAAGAGTAGATGATTATGCATTTGTACTTATTTCACATGCATTAGGATTTTATATACATTTATGTGAGTATTTGTCTTTTATGCATGCTTACTTTTCATGTTTATTACCCCCACTTTGTGCCACAACCTTTGGTGAGCACTATATTAAATTTTGCTTTACTTGTTATTAGTTTAGTGAATATGAAAACATAGGACCTAGTTAGGGTTATTGCATAGTTTTGCTTGACTAGAGGCTTTGGAACCCTCCTTAGTGATATTATTATGGTAAGAAATCCCTTGGTTAGGTCTAGAAGATCCATCTTGGTCATGACCTCAAATATATAATGTATCAACAATCAAAAGTGTAAGCAAGATTTATCTTATCCAAGCTAGGATTGATTTATATATTAGTTGTAATTCCCTTTGCATAAAAATTATACTTGCTATACATTTTTGGCCAATCTATAATTTCCTAAAACTAAGGCTACTAGATAGTAGTTCCATATCTTGGATGGTAGCACCATGTGGTGCTATTGTCCTAATTTGGGTGCTAATGTCCAACTATTTTGATTTATGTGCAACTAAAACTAGTCTATATGTCACTATTTTCCACTATGTTTTCTTGAAATTGGTTTATATATTATGTGTTTGTGTGTTGTAAAATGTACTCTGAGTGCATTCAAGTAGCTTGACCTCTGTGACAAACCTCTATGAATGCCCCTATTTTAAATGGATTTGTTATACGTATGCAAGAATTATCCTTAAAAGAGAAAGCTCTATAAAAGGTATGTTAGATGGAGCATATATGATATCTATGTAACAAACCAATATAATGTACATACGCAATAATATAATGTAATATAATTTAATCATAATTTTTTAATGTGCAATGTATGTTAGATCTAGCATTCACAAGGCTATCAAGATAGATATAATAATATATGTGAATAACAAATCTAATTAATAACTGAATAGCTACCTAAGAGGATGGGGCATGATGTCCATCATGGCACCCAAGTAGGAAGGGGAGATGCATGATTTCCCTCATGACATCTAAAATTGGAGTGTGTAACAAGTAAGAAACAAGTGACATGACCATGACACATACAATAAAGCATACATACAACACACATGAGGCATGCAAAGTAGGCCAAGGGGACACAATACAAGGGACATTGGCACATGCCACTAAATTTGAAAAATCAAGACATGCAAGGACATGTTCAAATGTCTATATACATAATTAGGAAAGAACACACATGGATATGAGCACATGTCCCAATCATACATATAATGAAAAGAAGTGGTGTAGATCCATAGAGCAATGGAATATTCAAATGCCCTCAAATATAAAAAGCATAGAGACACAATCAAGTGTAAATTAAGAAATCTAAAAGTGAAAATACACATGAACATGTGGTATAAATATATATATATATATATATATATATATATATATATATATATATATATATATATATATATATATAAGAGCTAAGATGTAGATAGATTGAGTCTAAAGTAGTAGTATTTGGCAAAAAATCTGAGTAGGTTTAGGATGATCAATATCAAGATATATCAATGTTAAATCTGTGATGTAGAGTTTAGAAAGATGTAACCTTACAATCAAACCTATGTATAGGATGCCCCTAAATGCGTGAATATATCAAATGAAAAACATGTGTATCTATGTATATGCCCTAGTGGATAGGTAGCAGCAAGTATGGATATGTATAGTGGATATGGGTCTTGTAAGTATCTATGAACACTCGACAAGAACAAGTGAAGCAATATATGTATGATAAAAAATAACTATACTAAGATAGCTAGCATATGTAGTATCTAGCAAGTATAAGAAGTATAAATATGGAAATTCATACAATCTATAATTTATGTTTTTTAAGTAAATATTTGAATGTTTTTGTGTTTTGACATATTATATTGTTTTGGTATTTTATGGATATAATCTATGTACAAGTAACATGAAAATGAAACTATATACAAGGAGTAAGAAATATGAAAACTATATACAATAAGGGAGGAATATACTAACCGATGAGTCTCATGGTAGACCCACTATAAATGTGACATGTATCAAATAAAGAAATAGTAATCATGCATGATATATGAAAAGGTAATTGAGGTCCTAGAACTTCTTGTACTGAGTGATCTATAGCTAGCACTTTTTTTGAAGTGGTGATAGGAATCCATGAAACTAACTAGGGTGTCCTATGCACTATAGGGGTCTTAAGGACCCATCTAGTAGAAGATTTTATAACTGGCATGGCTTCCCTATGATGAGAACTCTGGGGATTCAATAATACTAATCTAATAAATAAAGGGGTAGAGGAAGCCTCTCTAAAATCTATAACATATCTCTGGTGCAAGGCTTTCTCTAATAATTGTTTCCATGGGAGAGTATGCTTAAATGGTAATACTTTAGGAGTAGACCTCACCTGAAATTGTGGCTAAACTAAACTATATAGTGTACTGATAGGAAGTGTGCTTAGAACTATAACTGGTAATTATGGTCTAACTTCCTATGGGATAGGTAAAGGATACTCATATGAAAGACCCTCAACTATGATCACCTAATTAGCATGTATATATTTGATGCATATTTGCATGGTGGATGGAATGGATTTTATCTATTGTATCCATAGCCTAACCAATAACATGTCAAATATGCTTGTATTAGCTACTACTAAGAATCTAATGGCCACATGTGCTGGTCTAATGTATAGTGGAAGTACAATCTCCCCAATGGAGTTTACAATATGGCCATTGAAATCATGAATAAATGTTTAAGTAAGAGAAATGTCATGCTCTAAATAACCCAAATTTTGTGTAAGTGTGATAGTGCACATGTTAATAATTGATCCATTTTTAACCATAACACTCTTAATAGGATGATGATCAATATAAGCTCGTACAAAGAGTGCATATAAATCTGAATCATTATCAATAATATCTTATTGTGAGAAACTGATGAGTGATCTAGTTGGTATTTTAGTATGATACACACTAATGATATTATGTAAGGGGTGTACATCTTCTATAGTAGTGTGATATTATATTGGTGGTGGATGTGCCTGATACATATAATGAGCACATGAAGTGTCCCCTACCTCATTAGTTATATGCTTTGGAAATAGAGATGAGAATATTTTCAATGCTTTAGATTCAGTTTGTTGAACTTAGGTTGCATATGTTGGTGTGCCCATACCAATGATGTTGGCCTCTATCAAATTTTTTATCTTATGTTTCAAGGTGATACATCAATTTTTAATATGACATGGTGCCTTTTGATAATCATAAAATGCATTAGAATCATATCCCTTTAGAATAGGTCATGTCATATCAACCTCTTTGATGGGAAGGAGAGATATGACATTGCATTCCGAGAGTTGTTGTAAAATGTGTGCTGACAATTCTAGAAGGTTGGTGAAAACTCTTCATGGAGGAGCTGATAAAACTAAGTGAGGAGATGGCTCAAAAGTTGCATTAACTATGGCCTTTGGATCACTCTTGTTTTTTGTGTCCCTTACTTTGTATAGAGACTTATTAGAACTCTTAGTAGTTGACTCTGATCTAGTTGTGTAATTTAATTTTCTCATAGAGAGATGTTTGACTTCCCTTTCTTTCACTCTGTGACATAAATCTATAAAGGTTGAAAACTTTTTAAACAAGATAGCTTCATGCAATGTTAGTCGTAAGCTCTATTTGAATATGTCTTGGAGATATTTATATGCCAGGAGGCTAGTCATCTTTACTAATATAATTCTATATCTTCCATAGGGATAGTCATCTCTATATAGGCTCATTAGATTTTTACTTCAGTTGTGTTACTTGAGCATATGATATCTCATCATTGATATTAATTGAAAATTTTGATAAAAGCATATCTATCAATAGATTGAATGTGGTGATATATTTATTCAGAAGATCATGGAACCACTATAAGGCATAGTCCTTTAGACTATATGGGAACAACTTAATAAGGATCCAATCATTGGACACATTGTCCAAACATGTTGCATGGAAAGCTCGTAGATGGTGTTATGGATCACCCTTGCCATCATACAAGGTAAGCTTAGGTTACATGAATCTAGATGGCAAAGGAGTTACCGTTATGTGATGTGCCAAATGTGTATGTAAAATAACATGAAAATCTAAGTCATGTGATGGCCTAGTAGTTTGATGCCCAAGATATAACACCCTATCCTGTAGAGAATTAATATCATGCATAAGGGATTATACATCTAGATATGATAAACTACTCATAGGAGGTGTAGCTTCTACTAAAGGTTGTTGAGTTAGAATAAGTTGTTCCACAAGCTAAGTTGCATCCAAAGTAGGTGTAACAATATTGTTATCTAGGGGGTACAATATT
>JARHVA010001632.1:692500-877500 GCA_037957365.1 Torreya grandis | reverse complement strand
GAAGGATGTGATTATTATTCTTCGACTTTTGGCTTTTCGAGTTTATTTTGTTTTTATCTTTTTCTATTTTATAGATGTGCTTCAGCGTTTAATACTGTGTTATCTTGTTTTCAAGAGTCGCTTTGGTCATTTTTTTCATTTATTGACTTGAAATTTAAGGTGTATTCCTGATTGTGTGGCTGCACTGAAATTTAAAGTGTATATTTTATATGTCGTTGGCCGAGTATTTTCAGACATTCAAAAGTGAGGCATTTTGATGAGGTTGTTACACCTGCTAATCTCTGATTCCATTTAAAGGTGATTGATTACATTGGTGTTAGATAAGTCGTTTTAAAAAACTGTATTGGTGATTTTAATCTTGGTGTATTACATGATGTGTATGACTTGTCTAAAGGCTATGTGGCATCCATTTTTAAGTTGTTTATCACATTTATAATCACATATCACTTGATTTTAATTGTGTTTTATAGTGTAGATATTTTATTTTTTTTTAATTATGTAGCATTTCAATTTTGTACACTTGGTAAATTTGAATGTTGGTTGTTTTTTCTAATTTTAAATATGTTTTATTTTTGTAAGTTTTATTTACTTTATTTTTTACTCTTTAACTTATCTCTTAGTTTGATCATTTTTATATTGATGACACAGATATCTTATCTTTCTTATAATGGTTAAAATATATTTATCTTACATTTATATAAATTTTGACTTTATACGTTTGTTTTTCTATTCTATTGACACTAACGTCCGAGATAGATAGTAGTGTTGACATTATTATCCTAATCCAATACAATTATCCAATGCCCTAAATTTATTCAATTTACAAATGAAATATATTCCAATGGTCGCCCTAATTACTTTAATATGAGTTATATTTCGATGGGATTGGTATAAATACAATATCAACCCTCATTCATTCCTCATCTAGAAATCAGATCAAAGAGACTAAGACACTTATCAAAAGCACTCTATTAGGCATTCAATTAATCAAAAGCTTCTTTATTTCCATACCAGACATAGGTACAACACATCTACAAGTATGAAGTACTAAATAAGTAGTCATAAGATCTTGATGTCCATGTTACAAGCTATGTCATTATTGTACTTACTTTGCACACATTACATAAGTCACACACAAGCCAACATGTAAGAGAGAACTACATAAGTCTAAGGCCCTCTTCTAAAGTATTAGCTATGTAGGTAGTGTCCTTTAACACTAGGGTCATTGTAGGTTAGATCGACACCATATGCTTACTAACCTATTTTTTTTCAAGGTCACATTGAAGATGGAAAGATAGGGTTTTGTCATTTAACAAGGAGTGGTAGTCCATGACCCAAATATGAATTCACTAGAGTGAAGATGAAGTCAAACTCAAAAGCATCCAGGTGGTCACATCATATTTCACCATATATGTTGTATAGGACACTAACATTGAACCTAGATAGTAGCATCGACACAATCGTTCAAAACTGACACAACTGTCTAGAGAGGCAGATTCACCAAATCTAGAATCTGACAACTATTTTATAACTATCTTCTCATTTACTTTCAGTGTGTTCCAGATCCAGATCTGTATTAGCATCAGATCTAGTTAAGTACTTTGTTCTTTATCATATATATATCTAGCATAGTTGTACTCTCCATTAATAATTAATCTTAGTTTAATAAATCTAGTGTATGCTTATATATGAGTTTAGAATTTAATTGGTCCATTGTAGATCTAATATTCACCCTTGTGCCCTATTATTTATATATCTTTAACCCTATCTACATAATAAGATCCACATCTAAATTAGGCTTAAATATTTTGTGAACTTGATATTTGAACATCAAACCCTAGGTCACTTAGGGTTTTTATTTTATTTTTCTAATTTTTGTACTTTGTTGCAAATTTTAAACTTTTCTTTTTTGAAGCAATAGAAAATGTTAGTGTAAAAACCAGATTCCAAATGGAAGATCAAGAAGCATTGATTACTAATCTCAATAATAACAAGGGCTTAATGGATGTATTTATGTATGTTACAAGAGATGAAATAAGTAAATAAGATAAAACCAAGACTGTTTCACCTAGTAATGGTGAATCCTTATAAGGAACTATAACTTAGCCCACACTTATCAATCCACCTACAACTAGTGGGGGCATGGTTTATGTGTTTAAACATTTGTTCCCTAAAACTATTATGGACTTATCCATTGTTTCAACATAAATACCAGTTTCAATGCCTATTACTACTCAAAACATATTTATATCCCCTTTGGTGACTACTCAAATTGCTAATCTAAATCCCCCTGGGTCAACATTTCAAACACTCCTTCAATTCATAAGACCTTGGAAGACAAGGTTGAAAACATTAAATAAAAGGATTTAAAATCCCCTTATGCTGTAAATTCATAAGATATGTTGCATAACCCTCTTGCACTTGAGATCTCTTTGCGCCCTTTACCAACTATATTTGTTATACCTAAGTTCACATTTTATGATGTCAAGGGTGATCCAGAGCAGCATCTTTGAACCTTTTATATGACATGCCTTGACTACACCTCTAATGATAACCTTTTGATCAAATTATTTTTAGCAAACCTGAAAGACTATGCTTTGAGATGGTTTTATGACTTACCTCTCCAATTCATGAAAGCATTCAAACCTATTGCAGATCATTTTTTGAAAAAATTTTCTATTAACATTACCAAAAATGTTTTCTATGTTCAAATTACAAAGATCAAACAAGGAACCAATGAACCTATTAATGAATATGTCTTAAGTATAAGACATTGCTAGCCAAAACGATCAGTCTTATGGTAGACAAAGAGTTGAAAGACATATTCAATCAAATTTTGCTTGCTCCTTTACATGAGTCCATTATTTTCAAGAAGTTTCAATCTTGTTATGACTTATTCAATGTTGTATGAGAATTTGAAATGAGAATTTGAAATGAAAATTATTTCATTAAATAAACTCAAGTATGTGATAAACACACAAGCTACATCTACATCTAGTACAAAATTTACAATCAACCAAGTTATAAAGTAAAACCTCTTGAGCCTAAAAAGGAAACAACCACCATGATTAACATAGTTGCACAATAGCCTAATCAACTTCTTTTATATAATACACCAATAAGATAATTTACATGTTTACTTGAGCCTCCTGCTTCATTACTCCTATAGTTACTAGAGTGTCATATTATATCTCTCCCTCCTATAAAGGTTGATATAAATAGACCTCTACCCAAAGGATATGATGAAAATATTTATTATAACTATTACCAAGGCCCTAGGCGTTCTAAAAATATATGTTTTACCTTGAAGCATAAGATCGAGTACTTCATCAATGACTAACAGATTACATTTGATGATCTTTCAAAGAAATCAGGTTCACAACTTGGTGATCACCATAAGCAAAAGATATTTAAAAACCCTTTGCAAGACCATTCTAAGAAGAAACTAGAAGTCCAAATGACATATAATGTGCATCGTCCTCTATCATATTATGGACACCCACTAGATGGAGTTATTAGTACTTACACATGCTTCATTAATCATACTTCATTACTCCCATAGTTACTAGAGTGTCATATTATATCTCTCCCTCTTATAAATATTGATATAAATAGACCTCTACCCAAAAGATATGATGAAAATATTTATTATAACTATCACCAAGGCCCTGAGCATTCCAAAAATATATGTTTTACCTTAAAGCATAAGATCTAGTACCTCATCAATGACCAACAGATTACATTTAATGATTTTTCAAAGGAATCAGGTTCACAACTTGGTGATCACCATAAGCAAAAAATATTTAACAATCCTTTGCAAGACCATTCTAAGAAGGAAATAGAAGTCCAAATGACATATAATGTGCATCATCCTCCATCTTATTATGGACACCCACTAGATGGGGTTATTAGTACTTAAACATGACATATACCTACTATAGTTTTAAAAACTTCTATTTCATTTGATGGTAGTGAAATCAAGGATGATGACTCTGATTTTCATTTTTAATTCATTCGAGCATTCCTTGAAAACACCCCATATGCAATGTTATGATGGATAATGATGCAAGCAAAAATGTTTTCACCATGACATTACTTACACATTTGGGTTATGCTTAGAAATATTTACATGCCTCTACTAGATTAGTTAGAACATTTGATAAACCTCTGAAAAGGTTCTTGGTGAGATTGATCTACCTTTACATATCAGTCCTGCACATGTGGTTTCTACTTTCTCAATTATACCTTATATGGGTGTCTTTGACATGTTGTTAGGATGACCATAGATACATACTCTTCAAGTGGTACCTTCTATAGTGTGTGGATATATTAAGTACATTCATGTCAATCTGGTATTTATATTTTTTATTATTCTATATGAGCATCATCTTGAACAAGATAAATTCATAACTAGTTAGTTAATTATGAAGCCTGTTAAGGCTAATCCACCATAAAAAGTTAAGCAATAGAAAATCTCCTTTATTAGGTGGTGAATACTTGAGAGACATTTACATCAGAGATAGCTAGTGGGTTTCATGAATCCTTATCTTCCATGTACCATATTCAAATGTCCTTAACACCTAAACATGTTCCTACTATTGTTATTCCAAATAAACCACATAGTACATAGAGATGGGTTCCACAAACCCCTATTCTTTATTTTCACACTTCACAACCTCAAAGTCCTATTGTACATATGTCAAGCATCACAAATCCTACATTGACATATATTTCACCTATACATGCTCCTTGGCAATACCACCAATTTCTTGCACCAGGTTCTGAGTGGGAAGATACCTATAATCATCCCTTAGATGAGATCATAGGATGATATTGTCTCTTCCAAAAATACTTATAATACATGTTTTATTGGATCCTTGGCATATGTATTTTATTTCCATGTTGAGGGATAGCATATCATTTAATCATACATATACATTTACATGCATATATAGATACATGATTATATGCACTTATGGGTGTTGGGCTTTCCCTTTACTCATGTTACTAAGATGTTTGGGCATCCATCTTATGTGATCTTGATACTTACAATTTATATCATTATATGGTCACATCACATTAACATTATATACTACTTGATATGTTATGTATTTGATGCTTTTTGCTAACGCATTTGATCTATGAGATACTATGATATGTTTATGTCGGTTGCTTATGCTTTTCTTTTATACATTTAGTTGAGTGTTTTGCCTTTCTATTTCTTTGTTTGTTTGAGCATTTGAATATATTTTTTTGTATATGGCCCTTATGCCTATGTTTTCCTTCTTGTATATTTGAATATGTCATTGTTTTTTGTATGGACATTTGAATATGTCATTCCTTGATTTTTAGGCATTTAACTAAGTCATGTCCATTTGATTTTACTGTATTTAAACATGCCCCTTAATTTTTGTCTCTTAATACCTTTGTTTCTTGGATTGCTTTTGAGTGTTATTATGTGTGTGTTTGTTTTCTTGTTGATATTGTATTATTACTATCTAGACATTTCCATTATCTTTATCGTGCATCTTAGGCCTATATGTGATCACATTAGTTCTATGTGATTCAATGATAGATTTACCTATCTTTATATCATTATATGGTCACATCACATTAACATTATATACTACTTGATATGTTATGTATCTGATGCTTTTTGCTCATGCATTTGATCTATGAGATACTATGATATGTTTATGTCGGTTGCTTATGATTTTCTTTCATACATTTAGTTGAGTGTTTTGCCTTTCTATTTCTTTGTTTTTTTGAGCATTTGAATATATTTTTTTGTATACGGCCCTTGTGCCTATGTTTTCCTTCTTGTATATTTGAATATGTCATTGTTTTTTGTATGGACATTTGAATATGTCATTCCTTGATTTTTAGGCATTTAACTAAGTCATGTCCATTTGATTTTATTGTATTTAAATATGCCCCGTAATTTTGGTCTCTTAAGACCTTTGTTTCTTGGATTGCTTTTGAGTGTTATTATGTGTGTGTTTGTTTTCTTGTTGATATTGTACTATTACTATCTAGACATTTCCATTATCTTTATCATGCATTTTAGGCCTATATGTGATCACATTAGTTCTATGTGATTCAATGATAAATTTACCTAGACATATTCAATTTTATATTATACATGGTTAAATTCATAGATTTTACAGGTATTTGACCCTTTTGAGGTGAGATAACTTCTAGGTAATATTTTTTTCTCAACTCAAAGGGAGGTCATATTAATGGGGGAATGCTTGAGAAGCATGTTCTCCACACTTTGCATAGTTTCTCAAATTCAGTGGGGGCATGTCATGTGGGCATGGCTTCCACACATTTATAGTGTGTAGATTACAATAAGATATGATTTATAAGCATATTCTCCACACTCATTCAATATATGGTACTTATATCAATTTAAAAAATTAGTTGGGGCATGTTTTGGAAGCATGTTTTTCACACCTATTCAATATTTAACATCTTCAATTTATAGTGGGGGCATGTTTTTGAAACATGTCCCCCACATTGGTACTTATATCAAATCAAATTTATCCATATATAGTGGAAGTATAATTTGGAAGCATGTCTTCCACACTTACACAATTATCTAAATTGGTCAAAGCACATAATTATATGATTCAGATACACATTTATGATAAAATTTAATATTGGCACCATTGTTATACACAGTGTTAGCATGAGATATATCTAAGGTGCATATGATATAAAACATGTGCCTAATATTTCAAAATTTAAATCAATTTCAAATTCTAAAACCATTGCATGTATTGATACCCCATGGATGTTTACGAAATTTATCAAACCAATCTACTACAATAGTTGATTCACATTTTGGCATGGTTAAAGTGATTGAATCACTCAATCTTTCTAAGTTTTCAAGTTGGATATGATTTTATCATCCAACTTCACCAGATTATAAGTATCATTGGGTTGCATAGTTGAGCTAATCTCAACTACCAGGTGAAAACTCACTTTTGATCCAAAATTGGGGGCATGTGCCCCTCTCTCTCTCTCTCTCTCTCTCTCTCTCTCTCTCTCTCTATATATATATATATATATATATATATATATATATATATATATCAATTTTATAGCATTACAATGATACATCTTTTGCAAAATAACTTGCCAATAGGCAAGGAAATTACGTTGACACATATGTGTACTCCTAAACCTTACTCTTTCAATTTTAATCTATTTCAAGTAATTTTAATCCATATAAATGTACTGATTTTACACTATAACATGCTCTTGGTTTTAGGTTAGTTACCATCAAAGCACTCAAATTCAACTCAAGTAAAGACAAGGTGTGCATACACACATAAGTACTTATTACTTTCTTTTAAAATAGTAGTTTGATTACTAGATTAAAAGGGGGCCAAATATAGATGATATTTTTTTATTATGTATCACCTTAGTCTTTTACGCTTGAAAAAATTAGACTAGTTATTCCTCTTAGTTCTATGCATGTCTTTTTTTTGCAAGCCTTGAATTTATTCTATCTTGTATCCCTTGGCCTATCTCATAGTCTGACAAGTCTTATATTTATGAAATAGACATCTTATCTTTCTTAGAATGATTAAAATGTACTCATTTTACACTTTTACAAGTTATAATCCTATACTTATTTTGTTACTCCTTGGACACTAACATATGGGACAGATAGTAACATTGATATTATTGTCCTAACCTGATGTAGGTGTCTAGTGCCCTAAATTCATCTAATTAAAAAATAAAACATATTCTAATGGTCAGTCTAAGTGATTTAATGTGAGTTATCTCCTGATAGGATTAATATAAATACAATATCAATCCTCACTCATTTTTAACATAGCAATCAGACCAAAGAGACCAAGGCACTTATCAAAATCACTCTATCAAGCATTTATTTGATTAAAAATTTATCTATTTCTATATTATTCATAGGTACAACATATATAAGGGTCTGAAGTACTAAAGGAGTAGTCATAAAATCTTATTTGTCAATTTACAAGCTAGATCACTATTATAATTGATTTACACACGTTGCATGAGTCACACACAAGCCAACACATATGGGAGAACCACATGAGTCTAAGGCCCTCTTATAGAGTATTGGCTATGTAGGTAGTTACCTTTTGACAAAGAGATCATTATAGGTCAGCTCAACACTGTGTACTCACTAACCCATTTTTCACAAGGTTATATTGAATATGAAAAGCTAAGGCTTTTTCATTTTACAAGGAGTGATAGTGCATGACCTAGATCTAAATGCACCAAAGTGAAGGTGAAACTAAACCCAAAATCATCTTGGTGATTACATCCTATTTTATCAAATATTCCATATAGGACACTAGTGTCAAATCTAGACAATAACATTGATGCAACTATCTAGAGAGCTAAAGGCACTAGCATCAAAATCTGACAATTGTTCTAAAACTATCTTCTTTCCTAGTTTCAATTTAATCTAGATCTAGATATATATTATCATCAAATTCAGCTAAGTATCTTATTCATTATCATTTATATATCTAACATAGTTGCATTTTACATTAAAAGATTATCTCAGTTTAATAAATTTAGTGTATGCTTATATTTGAATTTAGCATTTAATTGACCTGTTGTAAATATGATATTCATTATTTTATTCTATCATTTCTATATCCTTAACTCTATCTACATAAGATGATCCACATCTAAATTAGGTTTAAACACATAGTATTCTTATTTCATTGAATAATTTAAGCATATTAATTCATCCTTCAATGCTAAAAAATATGTGTGGAGCTCTCTATTTGCTTTGAGGTCAAACAAATCACTTCTCTTTCAAACATTAAAGGAGGCAATACTTTTCATCTCTCATTCCAATATTTGAATCTTAATAATTTTTTGAAAATATAGAAGAGAAGACTTTATAGGCTTGGAGGTATTTTATTTTAAGTTTTTTATTTAAAAATCAAATTTTTATTTTTAAGTGTTTTTTCAATTTTGAAGCATTTAAAATTAAATTACAAGCAAATATTTTAATTTCTAAATATTAAAATTTGAAAAAATGTGAAAGCTATTCTATGAAAATTTGGAAAAAAAACCAATCAAAATATGTAAATAAAATATAAATAAAGAGAGATACTATTTACCCATTTGTTTTTATCAATAGACGTAAATCAAAAAATTAAGAAAATTTAGGAATACTGTCAAGTATGAAGTTTTCTTGTTAAGTTGGTGCTAATGATAGAGTGAATCCTTTTCACATGCTACCTAGGTTCTGTGTGCCATTATACTCTCATGTGTCTTAATGCCTCTTTCACATACTGCCGAATATATATAAAGGGCAAGCTTCTCGCATATACCGACGAGTATATAAGAAGGGAGGGTATATAAATCAATTTGTTATATCAGTCTAGTATTATATATAAAATGTGACCTTTTGAAGCGATCAATAACCAATTTATGGATTTCAAAAACTCAAAATAAAAATAATATATTCAATCAAATCAATCGTTAGCACAACATTGACTAGCAAAGACAGTTGGTTATAATGGTCTCAATAAGTGGAGAATGCACTCATTTTTAATGATATATGGTTCAATATTTGTGATAAGAATACACAATTGGTTGAGCCAAAATGTAATGCAAAAGATATTTAGACATAGAAGTGGAAAAACTAGAAAGCATTGGCCTTGATGAGAGCCTCGATTGATAGAGATGTGTTGTGTCACATTCAAGGGTGTAGTAATCAATAGATAGAACTTCAAAAATTTAAAGCCCTATATGATTACCATTCAAAATTATAATTCATTCAATTACAATTAAATTTATTCAACCTTGATTTGAAAAATGGTGATGTGATGAAATTAAATTCATAAATTCGTACGATCAAACATTATATAGATATCATAGGTGTAAAAATTGACATCTATATGACTATATTCATAAAATCCCTTCTTCCCAACTATTCAATCTAATTTGATTCATGCAAATAAATAATCAATTGAATAATCTCACACTTGATAAATTAGTTGAAACAATGGTAGAAAGAGAAAATACCTTGGGAAGAAAAACTAAGTCAATGTGTGAAAGTGTGTGCTATGTATTGGTGCTCGAATCCACACTATGAATTTGTCCCATTTTATGAGGAAAGGGCATGGGAATTATGAGTCCACGTGGATCTTTGAATGAATAGAAAGAAGAATGTAAAGGTGCATCCATGTCATCAGACCCCTGCCACATGGATGGAAGACAAAAGAAATAAAGCAAAACATCAAAGGGATAGAGGGGGACGCGTGGTAGCTGGCAGAATTTTTAAGGTTAGATGCAAGGTTGACCAATTGAAAAACTTGCCCAAAGTTCTGTCGGAGCTTTGGGAGGTAAAATGCAAATTGCAAATAAGGGGGTGAAAACCCACAAGCTTTCTAACCGGTGTAAACATTTGCAAAAAGAAAACATGAAAAAAACAAGTTGCAATTTGTTGTCAAAGCTCTGGATCCTAGCTGAAGGGTGCATGTGGTGGAAAAGGGAAGTTTAGACACAATATGCAATTTGATCAATTGTAAATTATTTGCGAGTTTTCGGATCCCGTGAAAGGAAGGAGGACGTCAGTAGAATGTGTCATGACCAAATGCAATTTTCTAGATTGCAAATTGTGAATTTCCATCCCACTTCCAGATCCCACAAAAGAAAAAGAAGAGGCAGGAAAAGCTAATGGGTACGAAAGGAAGTCAAATGCCCAGCTGCTTGGCATAAAGAACATGTACCATTTACAGTCTGGGTTTAGATTTTGGATATCGAATTTCTTTATTCAATAGAGGAAGTTTGAAAAAAAATAGTTGGAATAACAAGGAAGTATTTATTAGTCATTTTGTTGAAGATTGTTACTTAGAATCTGGGCATGGGATGTTGAAGTACGAGAAAAATAATTAAATTTGCAACTCATGGACATTTCTTGAGAACAGTTTGCTCACAATCTTTGCAAGGTTATAGATACTTGGCAGTCACTTCGCCTAATTTTGTTATAAGAGAGGAGGCCTTTAAGGGGTTGAGGTTATTATCCGAAGGATATTTGAATCTTCATGATGATTACGAATCTAAGGAAATTATTTAGAAGACTTGCCGAAATTGACAATAGCAGGCAGAAGTAAGCCGCAAGCATGCAGAGACTGAAAGAAAATTGCAGGAGATCGAAGTTATTGAAAATGCTCTTGGAAGAAGACAACCAATCCAGTTTTGGATGGAAGGCAAGTCCAAAATTTAAAGAATATCATAAGATCTTATGAAGTGATTGTTCCTCCTACCATTTACAATAAAGCGAAACCATAATCTGAGAGTACGCGAGAGGCATATATGATACAGGATTTGACAATGATTCTGAAGAGGGAAGGCTTATCTTTGAATTCCACAGACAGAGAGGCCAAGGTTGTAAAAAGATGCAAGGAAAGAGCACATGATCTTGAAAGCTTTGACACAAAAAAATATCACATCAGATTCTCGTAGTAGAAGAGCAACTTCCAATTTATTTATTGTTCCTCCACATTATAAGATTTCACGATGAAGTTTGAGGTGAAGGCAACTGTGCACATTTGATCGAACAAAATGTTTTGTCAGAGCCTCCCAAGCATGAAAAGCCAATATGTCGTTAATGGGTTTATATCGATCACTTTGGAATTGAACAAGGCACCTCAAAACTTGTGGACTTGAGAATGCTAGTAGAAGATGGACAGCGATAGTCTGATCACTTGATCAAGCATATATGACATGAACATTGAGGAGCTAAATGGCACGTTGAACAAGAACCAAAGTGCTATGGCAGAGTTAGAATGGTATAAAGGTCTTGTAAGGCCAAAGAGCATTGGCTATTATGATGCTTTTAAATGCCAAAGTGACCAGAGGGATTTCAAATCAGAACTTAATAGAATATCTCTAGGATCATGCTGGAATGAGATTGTTGACATGATGAATAAGCATGAATAAACTTGGATAACTAAAAAAATTTCCAACTCTTGATGAATATGGTATGTCTATTTTTAGAAACCGGATTAAAACTTCAGCATCCAAGTTACCCATCCACACGGATATCATTTTTTTTAAGTGAACATCTTGTTCACTTGTTGCCTTAGATTCTTCCTACTGAGTAGAGATATAAGGAAATTATTGAAAGGAACCAAAGTGATGTGGATGGAAAATGCTCAGTAGACTTCCAGGAAGGCATCTCATAATTCAGCCAGGAACCAGATTTGGTAATTGATCCATGGGGCAATGACGGGAAAGATAGATTTTCATTGGTGAATGCTTCAAATTCAAACGAATTGTGCAGAAAGAGAGATTTTTGAGTTAAGACATCAAGTTGTGAAAGAGTTGGATTCTGAAAAAATCTTATATGGGATACCTCATTGACCCAGTTAGCAGCAATGGATTTGGGTGAAAAGTCAAAAAAAAAGGGCAACTTTCAAAAAATATAGATGAGGCTTGCAAAGTCCCTAGGAGGTTTGTGTGGGAGAAGAAACTTGCAAATTGCACTTGACAAAAGTGCAAATTATAAAGTGCAGTTAATTATCCCAATCCCACCCATCAAAGTAAGTGGAAGAAAGTCAACTCAAGAGGAGCTTTTGGGAGATTTTGAGAAGGAATGCAATTTTGCAATTCTACAAAGTGCAAATTGCAAATTGTATTTGGATCTCCCAAACCTGCCCATCAATGCCGGTCAACATGAAGTCCTAGTGCAAAAGAGAACTTTTAAGGCCAATTATAATTTTGCACTTTTACAAATAGCGAATCGTAATTGGAGTTCTTATTTCCCTGAGAGAACTTATTAGGGGAACTGCAACTATGAATTTCAATTTGCAAATTTACAAATTGCAAATCACATTTGGAGTTCCCATTTCCCTGAGGGAAATTTTTAGGGGAATTGCAAATTGCAAGTTATAAAATTTCAAATTTTCAAAATTGTTTTTGAGTTTCATATTTCTCCAATATAAAGAAAATTGCAAAATTGCAAATGGGACCAGGATTTCCCCAATACAAAGGAAAAGTGCAAATTTGTAAAAGGGACCAAGGTTTCCCAAAATGCTAAAAAGTGAAAAGTAATGCATTTATGCATTAAAATTTTTGGAGGCAACCCTAAAAGTCAAAAATGTGGAAAAAATAAATGTGAAAAAAGAAAGTTGGAGCCCAAAAGCAAAAAGGTAAAAATAGCCTAAGTTTTGCATTTTCCATTGTTTTGCTTGTTCAAATACCTCCATGAGAGAAATATTACAGGTTTGCAAGGCCAATGTGAGCCATTGGAGGAAGATCATTCAAATGGCCATGGATCTAGAATATTTTCATGAAATCATTACAAGGCAAGGTCGTTCTTTGGTGTGCATAAGAGGAAGGGCAGCAATCCAAGAAGATTCCAAATTTGCAAATGAGTGGTCAAAGGGATGTCTAGGCAATTTCACAAGAAGACAAAGGGTTTGTTTGGATCCAAAGACAAATATTCTTCTTCAAGTTCATGTAAAATGCATTTCTAGCAAAGAAATCAAAGGATGTGTTATAAATATTCATCATTGCATGTAGAGGCAGTTACAACAATCATTTTTCTTGCAAAAGCATGAAGTTTCTAGGTGTGGCAAAGAGCATATTCTAGTTGGAAGCATTTTGGTGTAAATTTGAGAGTTGTTTGCAAATTTGCAATATTACAAATTATAACCCACATTCTTGGATTGCAAAAGTGGTAAAAACATGTATAAAAAGAGGGCTTATACTCTTTTCTAGGTTGTTGTTGGTTGTTTTTCTCTCTAAGTCCTAGGCTCTTCCAAAAATGTTGGGATCCATTGTTGTGTGTGTATTTTATCTCTCTTTCTAAGGTGGTTGTAGTTGTACAACCATTAGCAAGATCTAATAGCATTGCAATATGTCTCCCCTATCCAATAAGGAGAAAACTTACCATGCTTGTCCCCATGGCATCATTTTGAAACACTGATATATGTAAGAGTTTCTTTAAAGATAATGAAAAATACTTGTGGTTTTTACTCTTTCCTATTAATGAAATGCAATGAAATGTTGTACATATTCTGCTAATTGAATATTTGGTTTTGTGCTTACGTATGGTTGTCATCTTGGATTGCATTGTGATATAAAAATATGTTATTGATAACCTCTTAAGGGCACCCTGGGTTTATGGATTTGATAGGAAAAGGTATTTTAATCTCTAGTTGTAATGTATGCTCTATGGTTTCATCATTTGGGTATTTGCATTGTATTGACACCAATGGATGCAAATCACTCCTAGTAGTTCCCCTTAGCTTGTATTTCAATTTTTATACATCTTTGCAAATAAGAGATGTCATGAATGTTGAAAGAATCCATGCTATTTTAAAACCACCACCACACCACTCTTTTTATAACTACCTAACTTTTGTACTACCATACTCAGCAAATAATATAGTTGTTGCATACTATAAGTGTTATTTGCCTATAAATGCATACAAATTGCATATATATAATGTATTTACTTTGTGATTTAAATCCTAGCATTATAGTCTCCCATTCATCTTCTTGTTGTTGAAAAATTCTTTGGAATAAAGGTTACAATCATATCCCTATCTACCTTTAGTAGCTTGTATGTGACTTAGAGCATTTGTTCATTCCATATGACAACCCTGCCTAGGTGGAGTGAATAAGTTTGGTTATGCCCTAGTCATATTTGTGTTTCCTTGTGCAAAAAATCTTCATGGATATTGTTGAAGTATCCATCCATGTGATCAGGCTAGCCCTTAAGTCCTCTCACCTTGGTTCAAGCAAAACCATAAATAGTAGGGAGCTGACCATACCCTTTGTTGATGTCTTCTAGTCATTATTTGTGTCTAGTCCATTCATGTGCTAAACCCTTCCATGTATATAAAAACCGATCATTGGGTTTAACATCCACATTTTCTATTTCTCTCAAGTGTGAAAGGTCAAGTAAAATAAGTTTGCAACTAGGAACCAACACTCAACTAGCACCATTACTAAGGATTAAATTAAAATCTTGGTAAGTTATGTTGTTAGTGACTCTTGTAGAGACCTAGAAGTAATTCATGTTGAAAATTTCTCTACCATTACTTTTAATATTTTGAATATCTTTGGTCTGTCAACATAGCAGCACTTCATTGGCACCATTTTTGGGCATAATCCTTGTCACTCATGTTGTCAGGGACTCTTGCAAATAGATATAAGTAATTTTTATTCTGAAAGTTCTCTGCCGATTATTTGTTATTTTAGTTGTTTGTGCCATCAATACCACAACACTCACTTGGCACCATTTCCAAGGATAATATTTGTCACCTGTGTTGTTAAGGACTCTTGCAGAGGGCTAAAATAATTCAGGTTCAAAAGTTCTTGGCATTGGAATATTTGTTGCAAGTAATCTCAGCTATATTTTCAGACATGTTTATTCATATTTTCTCATATATTTGAAATTTGGGGTTATTTGTGTGTGATTTTCTATCTTGGACATCAACACCATCACACTTAATTTTGGACATGCCAAGAATTGAGAGATTTGATAAATTCACTTCTGCTGAATTTATTGTAAGGAGCTATGAATTTGTCATGTTTTGAGGTGGTTTCTCCTTGTTGAACATGAGTCTGAAATTTTTATTATCTTTGCTTTCATACATCATCACTAATTTCATCAAGATATGGTTTCATTATGTATCAATGAGTATTTATAAATGGTTTTATTCTACAAGTTTGATTCTAGTGGAGACTCCAAAACATCATCTAGTTTCAAAGAAAGATGAGTGCCCATCTTCAATTTCTTTAGATTTGAGTGCTCTTTTCTTGCAAAGTTGGAAGGACTGAGGTCATCCTTCAAAAATGACTCATCAAAACAACTTGTTTCACCCTTAAGCATTCGTCAAAGAAGAAGGAGACAAGTTTGGAGGTCGATTGAAGGGCAACGTTGAGCTACTAAAGAGTGTTTGGGCTGCCAAGATTCTGGTAATTTTGAACTTTTTGTTGAAATTCTCATTATTGAAGATAATCATATCTCTCCTAATAATTTTAAAACTTATAACCCCATTTATTATCCAGCTCCTTCTCAACCAACTAAATCTCCTCCTAAGTTTGAACCACCAAGTCCACCTCACTCACCCCCTCACAACCATTTGCCATTTGATTTTGAACCAATCATGAAGCATAGGGATCAAGATGAGAATAAACACCCTGCATTCTAAATTCTCAATTTTAGACCTATTAATTTTGATGAAATGGAAGGTTATCCCAATGAAGTCTTGAATGAAGTAAGGAACCACCTTCCCAAGTTTAAAGGGAACAATGTAGTGACAAGTGATCAGCACTTGAGATCTTTCCACATTATCATTGAAGATTATGAGGTTGAGATGAGGATGTTTACATCAAGTTGTTTGTACACATGCAGGAAGAAGACACTCATGAATGGTTCAATTCCCTTCCCCATGGATGCATTGATTCAAGGGAAGAAATGAAGAATGTTTTCAAAATTCACTATGGTGATAGGATTGATCCTAAGTTTCTTTTGGCTGAGTTTTAAAACATCAGAAAGAAACCCCAATGAGTGTATGTAGGACTTTAGTATACGGTTCAATAAGACCATGATGCAACTACCTGAAAACATTAGGCCCAATGATACAGTGTGCTTGATTAAGTATTATGATGTCTTTGACAAGAAGGTTGTGTACTACTTGAGAGACAAGGCTTCCATGAACCTATGGTTGGCATTCAATATGGCCATTTAAATTGAAAATAACATAAAGGTTCTGGGAAAGCCCTTGAATAAGTAGGCTGATGTGAAATTTGTTAATCCAGAAATAACATAGTCCACTAAGAATGTCAACTTTGAGGAGACTGTTAATATTTTGGCCTCCATTGTCAAAGAGATGTCTTACAAGCTAACCAGCGCTGAGAAGGGGCTACCTCATGCATTTACAAGTTAGGAGAGAGCTCAAAATCTGAATCAAGCATAAGGGAGGCCTACTTTACACACTAGGGATAATGAGAAAGGGAAGAATCCATCATGTGATGATAGAAATCAGAACAGATGAGTGGGAAGGGGAGTGCCTAATCCATTGAATGCCAAAGTGAATGCCGTAAATTGTGACATTGATATTGATTAGTGTGATAAATGCTTCTTTTCGCATCCTCCATGTGATACTATTGAACCAATTGATGAAGATGTGGATGAACCTAAATCTATGTCTGATGATGATGAGATTTTGATGGTTGATTGTCAAATCTCCCGAAGCAAGTTGTCTACCTCCATAGAATTGCTAAGTGCTACTATTGTTGATCAATTTTGGAGTGTAGTCAAGAAAGTATGTGTGCCAACTTTTGAATTTGTTTGTGATGCTAATATGACACAAGTATATGAGTTACCCAATAATTATGTAATTTGTGATCTGAAGTGTGCTCTAAACAAAGTGGTGTACATGGCTGTGGAATTGGGTAGCTTTATTGGGAATGTGGATTTTGAACAAACAATTATCGTTGATGTTGGGTTTGATAATGAATGTGCTATTTGGAAATGACATTTAATAGGGTTTGATGCAATATTGTAAATGGAGATGGGGTTGTCCTATATACCCCCAATAATTTTTTTCTTCAGTTTTATTTCAAGCCATACTTCGAGTGCATGAATGACATTGATATGTATGAGGCACTCTTGCTTGGTACTCACCTGATTGTAGCTAATAAATGAACTTACTTGAAGCTGATGAAGAAGTACCAAGATTATTTGGCTTGGTCATATCTAGATTTTAGATCATGTAGAAATGATTTGTTTTGAATTGTCATCCCATTACAACCTAGCAACAATACTTTTAGGCATGTGCAAAGATTTATTTACCTCATCTTGGCCACCAAGATGTTGGACAAGTTCAAGAAATTAAGGGATGATGAGATACCGGAGCTTCCAGTTAGTGGCAAACATCTAAAAAAAATTATAGAATGAATCTGTAACTATGTACAATAATGTATAGTGTATAGTTCCTTTGTTTTGTTACCGAGCCTCTATTTTGGGCCTTGTTTGTACATTTCCTTTCATTGTTTTTATCATGTGTTCATTTTCAGATATGTTTGATCTATTTTTGTCGATCTACGTGGGTTTTTTGAGCTTCTATAAATGTAATAATAAATTGTTGAAGTTTTGACTTTGTGACCTAATAGATTGTCCCCTAATTTTATTTTATATAGTTCGTTGCATACCCGTAAAGAGTTTACATCCCTGAATGAGAGCCAATATTGATTCTCAAATCCACACCATAAATTTGTGCCATTTTCTAAAGAAATGGCATGAGAATTGTGAATCCACATGGATCTTTGGATGAACATCAAAAGAATGTAAAGGAACAGCCACATCCTGAGACCCCTGCCACATGGATGGAAGACAAAAGAAATAAAGCAAAACATCAAAGGGGTAGAGGGGGGTGTGTGGGGTAGCTAGTGGAATTTTTAGGTCAGAATGCAAGGTTGACCGATTGCAAAACTTGCCCAAAGTTTTGTTGGAGATTTTGGAGGTAAAAACGCAAATTGAAAATGAGGGGGTGAAAGCCCGTTCGCCCACGGGCTTTCTAATCGAGGTAAACACTTGTAAAAAGCAAAGAGAAAAAGACAAGTTGAAATTTATTGCCAAAGCTCTGGATCCCGGCTGAAGGGTGCACGTGGTAGAAAAGGGAAGTTTAGACGTAATTATGAAGTATTTGCAAATTTTCGGATCCTACAAAAGGAAGGAGGACATCAACAGAAGTAGGTGGTACAATGTGGCATGACCAAATGCAATTTTATAAATTAAAAATTGTGATTTGTCGTCCCACTTCTGTATCATGCAAAATAAAAAGAAGAGGCAGGAAAAGCTAATGGGTATGAAAGTAAGTCAAACATCCAGCTGCCTGGCATAAAGGACATGTACCATTTACAAATTGGTTCAGATTTTGGATATAGAGTTTCTTTATTCAATAGAGGAAGTTTGAAAAAATCAATTAGAATAATAGGGAAGTATTTATCAGGCATTTTGTTGAAGATTGTTACTTAGCATTTGGGCCTAGGACGCTGAAGTTCAAGAAAAATAATTGACTCTGCAACTCAAGGCCATGTCCTAAGAATAGTTTTCTCACAATCTTTGCCAGGTTATAGAACCTTGGTAGTCACTTCGCCTAATTCTGTTATAAGCAAGGAGGCATTTAAGGGAATCGGGTTATTATTCGGAGGAACTTTGAATCTTGATGATGATTACGTAGTTGAGGAACTTATTTAGAAGACTTGTTGAGAATGAAAATAGTAGGCAGAAGCAAGCCACAAGCATGCAGAGACCAAAAGAAAATTGTAGCAGATCAAATTTATAAAAAATAATCTTAGAAAAATATAGCCAATCCAGTTGTGGATGGAAGGAAAGTCCATAATTTAAATAAGATCATAAGATCTTGTGGAGTGACTGTTCCTCCTACCGTTTACAAGAAAGTGAAACCATAATCTGAGAGTAAGTGAGAGGCATATCTTGTAGAATATGAAAAACTAAACCAAATCTGAAAAGTTAAACAAAATTTCTATGCCCACAGAAGATAACAGCAGAAAAAACAGAATATAAAAACTTAGGAAAAACAGAGCACTCAGAAAATCTTTATTTGCAGGCTTGAAAAACTGTCTTTATTAATGCATATATATAAAAGAATAACCAAGCTGTTACATAAATTGTAGTAGCAAAAAAAAATATATTATAAACTAAGCATGCAGATTGCATGCTTTATTCCTACGCTGGATGTGGCGGTGAAAGCCAAGCTAAAAAATACACTGTCTAAACTTAGTAACTAAGACTGTTCTCAATTAAGGAATTGCATGGGTCAAAAGACCAACATGCAACCCCAGCAGTGGTAGAACTGGATGTTCAATTGAACCTCCAGCGTCAGTTATCAACATACTCCCTCTTGATGCTGAGAGGGCTTACAATCTGATCTCTGAGTGTCAAAAATTGATCTGTTGCAACTGCTTTCGTGAAGAAATCTGCCAACTGTTATTTAGTGTTGATGTATTTCAATTCTACTACCTTCATCTTCACTAAATCTCGAATAAAATGATGCTTTAAATCAAAATGTTTTGTCTTGTTGTGATGGACTGGATTCTTAGCCAATTTAATAACACTAATATTATCACAAAAAATAACTGTGGGCTGAACTTGCATCTCTCCAATTTCTTCAAGAATTTTTCTAAGCCATAATGCTTGTGTACCTGTTGAAGTGACTGCAACATACTCTACTTCTGTAGAAGAAAGGGCAACTATACTTTGCTTCTTTGAGCTCCAAGTAATCAAACCAGAACCAAAAGAAAAACAATTCCTAGATGTTGACTTTCGGTCATCCAAACTACCTCCCCAATCAGAATCACTAAAACCAACAAGATTGAACCTTTTAGAAGTGTAGTAATGAATACCAAAATCTAGAGTGCTTTTCACATACCTCAAAATTCTTTTGGCTGCCTTCATATGTATTTCTAATGGCTCTGTCATGTACCTTGAAATAAGTGAAACTGAATAAGCAATATCAGGTCTTGTATGAGTTAGAAACATTACGCTTCCAACAATACTTCTATAAGTTGTCTCATCAACTCTTTCAGCACCATCATCCCTACACAACACAACTCCATGAGCAACTAGAGTGGAGACTGGTTTACAATCAGCCATATCAAATTTCTTCAACATATCTTTAGCATACCTTGTTTGACAAATAAAAATTTTATTCTCCCTTTGATAAACCTCCATTCCTAAAAAATATTTCATAAGGCCTAAATCTTTCATCTCAAATTCATTCATCATGAAAACTTTGAATTCATCCTTCATCATAGAATCGCTACCCATATACAACAAGTCATCAACATACAAACTTACAATCAAAATATCATTACCTTCTTGTTTGTAGGAAAGGGTAGGTTCACTCTTACTTCTTTGAAAGCCATTCTCTTGAAAATATCCATCAATCCTAGCATATCATGCTCTTGGTGCTTGTTTGAGGCCATACAAAGCCTTCTTTAACTTGTAGACATGATTTTCTTTTCCTTGCACTTCAAAACCTTGTGGCTGTTCCACATATACTTCTTCTTCTAAGTACCCATTCAAGAAGGCACTTTTCACATCCATATGATGGATGCTCCAATTCTTTTGAGTTGCTAATGAAATCAGCATTCTAATGGTCTCTTGTCCTGCTACTGGTGCAAATGTCTCTTCATAATCAATGCCATACTTTTGTGTGAAGCCTTTAGCAACTAATCTTGCCTTATGCCTTTCAACACTTCCATCACTGTTAATCTTAGTCTTGTAGACCCATTTGGTGCCAATCTTCTTCTTGTCATGTGGAAGCTTTGTAAGCTCCCAAGTGTCATTCCTGTGAATAGAATCCATCTCTTCTTGCATTGCTTGCATCCAAACCTCATTAGTATATGCATCTTCAAAACATGATGGTTCAAAATCAGCCTTGGTAAGTAAAGCAAAATTTAGTGTCTCACCTCTTGGATTTTCTTCATGTGCTTGATTTGAACTCCTTTGATAAATGTCACTCAATCTTCTTACCTTCCTTGCAGAACTAGGACTTGAATCTGGACTTACACTTGGAATTGAACAACTAGATGAGGGGTTCTTGGTGGATTTGTAGCACTTGGAATAGAAATATTAGTGGGCTTCCCATGATCAATATCATCCATAATAACTTCATTTAAAACAGATTTTGACTTTTCCATATGGCCCTTTTGATGACCATAAACTCCCCCTTCATCAAAAATCACATCTCTTGACACAATAAGCTTATTAGTGAGAGGATTATATAACCTGTAAGCCATACTTTCCTCACTATATCCAACAAAAATACATGACTCACTTTTGGGATCTAACTTTTGCCTCTTTTGATCAGGAACATGAACATAGGCTAAGCAACCAAAAACTTTGAAATAATTGACATTTGGTTTTTTCTCATACCAGGCTTCATATGGAGTCATGCTGTCAACTAATGGGACTCTGATTGAGAATATATACTGTTGTAGCAACTGCATCTCCCCAAAAAGAATTACTTAATCCTTTTGTTTGTAGCATGCTTCGTGCCATCTCCACCACTATACGATTCTTCCTTTCAGCTACACCATTTTGTTGAGGTGTGTATGCAGTGGTGAGTTGTCTTCTAATGCCATGCATATCACAATAACCTTGAAAGGCTTTTGAACAAAATTTTCCTTCTACGATCAGTCCTTAAGCATTTGATTTTGCACCCTTTGTCATTTTCTACAAGGGCTCTAAACCTCTTGAATGTCTCAAGAGCTTCACCTTTGGTCTTCAAAAAATAAACCCAACATTGTCATGAGTAATCATCAATAAAAGTAATGAAATATGATGACTTACCCAAACTCTTTGTCTGCATAGGACCACAAATGTTTGAATGAACTAACTGGAGTGGATAATGGGCCCTCCATTCATTGCCTTTTGGAAATTTCTCTCTTGCATGTTTTCCTTTAGCACATCCTTCACAAACTTCCTTGTGCTCTTCAACCTTAGGCAAACCAAAAACTAATGTTTTTGATGTTAGAATATTCAAACTATGAAAATTTGAATGCCCATACCTGAGATGCCATAACCAACTTGTATCCTCATATGCCATATTGACAAGGTTCTTGTTATGTTCACCAAACTTCAATGGAAACATCCTATTCTTTGTCATAGGCACCACTGTTACCACCCTATTTCCTTGATTCTTATCATAAATTATACATTGTTGATTTTCAAATACAATTTTATAATTCTTCTCACATAATTGTTCAACACTTAACAAATTATGCTTTTACTTTGGAGTGTAATAAATGTCTTTAACACTCTTCATACCTTCTTTTGTATGGACTTCCATAGCTCCTTTTGCAGCAACCTCCAATGATTTGTCATCACCAAGCTTGATCTTGGATTTAAAACTTTCATCCATTATAGAAAAAAGTTTTTCATTCCTGACATGAGGTTAGAACATCCCAAATCTAAATACCAAACATCTTTAGAAACATTTTCAGCTTTGTCATAAGATAAAAATAAATTGTCAGGAGGATTCTCATCACCTTCTTGAGCATAATGAACACTTTTACCATTATTACCTTCTTTTAATCTACACTCATAATTAAAGTGGCTATACCTGTTACAATGATAACACTGAATATTTTTTTTATTAAATCTGCCTCTACCTCTTCCTCTGAAACCACCTCTGCCTCTATTTCCTCTTGAGTAATTCTGATTTTGACCTCTACCTTGGCCTTGATTACTTTTGATGCTACTATTGAGATCTTCATTCTTTGTGATTTGTAATTTTGAGGAAAAAGCTTTCTCTTCACTTTCTCCAAATGAATCTCTCAATCCTTCTTCATGAGACATCAAAGATCCAACTAGATGATCAAATTGAAGGGTAGACAAACTCTTGCTTTCTTCTATGATTATGGCAGCATGGTTCCACCTTGGTGTGAGAGACCTCAACACCTTTTTTATCACAACCTCATTGTTCACAATTTCACCAAGTGTAGCCATCTTATTGACCACATTTTTTACCCTAACACAATAGGTACTCACACTTTCAGCTTCTTGCATCTTTAAATTCTCAAATTCTCTCTTCAATGTCTGTAACTTGACAACTTTGACTTGATCACTACCTTGGTAAGCTTTTTTATAGAGTCTTCCAAGCATCCTCTACTGTCTTTGCTCCTGTAATTCGTGAAAATAGGCTCTTATCTAGAGCTATTTGAATATGAAATAAGGCTTGAGCATTCTTCTTCTTAGCCTCCTTCTTAGCTGTTTTATCATTTGTTGTGAGGGCATTCCAATCAGCTGGCTCTACATAACCTGATTCAATAATCTCCCACAAATATTTTTCTATCAAAAAAGTCATCATTTTGATACACCAATAATCATACTCATTTCCATCAAATTCTGGAATGGGCAAGGAGTTAGAATTTGACATGATAAATTTTTGGCAAAATTCCAACTACTAAATCTTTAACCCAAAAGAAAAATACCCGCTCTGATACCAAATGTAGAATATGAAAAACTAAATCAAATCTGAAAAGTTAAACAAAATTTCTATGCCCACAGAAGATAACAGTAGAAAAAATAGAATATAAAAACTTAGGAAAAATAGAGCACTCAGAAAATCTTTATTTGCAGGCTTGAAAAACTGTCTTTATTAATGCATATATATAAAAGAATAACCAAGCTGTTACATAAATTGTAGTAGAAAAAAATATATATTATAAACTAAGCATGTAGATTGCATGCTTTATTCCTACGCTGGATGTGGCAGTGAAAGCCAAGCTAAAAAATAAACTGTCTAAACTTAGTAACTAAGACTGTTCTTAATTAAGGAATTGCATGGGTCAAAAGACCAACATGCAACACCAGCGGTGGTAGATATGGATGTTTAATTGAACCTCCAGCGTCAGTTATCAACATATCTGATATAGGAGTTGACAGCGATTCTGAAGAGGGAAGGCTTATCTTTAAATTCCACAGACAGAGAGGTCAAGGCTATGAAATGATGCAAGTAAAGAGCACAGGATCTTTAAGGCATTGACACAACAAATATTATATCAAATTCTCGTAGTAGAAGAGCTACTTCCAATTTTTTTATTGCTCCTCCACAATATAAGATTTCATGATGAAGGTCGAGGTGAAGGCAACTATGCACATTTAAGTGAACAAAATGTTTTATCAAAGTCTCCCAAACATGAAAATCCAATATGTCAAGAACGGGTTTATATCGATCACTTTGGAATTGAACAAGGCCCCTCAAAACTTGTGGACTTGAGAATGCTAGTAGAAGATGGACAACTGCAATATGATCACATGATCAAGTGTGTATGACATGAACATTGAGGAGCTAGATGGCACGTTGAGCAAGAACCAAAGTGATATGGCATATTTGGAATGGTATAAGGGTCTTGTAAGCCCAAAGGGCATTGGCTATTATGATGCTTTTAAATGCCAAAGTGACCAGAGGAATTTCAAATCAGAACTTAATAGAATATCTCTAAGAACATTTTGGAATGAGATTGTTGACATGATGGATAAGCATGAAGAAACTTGGATAACTAAAACATTTTCCAACTCTTGATGAATATGGCATGTTTGTGGTTATGAACCAAATTAAAACTTCAGCATCCAAGTTGCCTGTCAACACGAATATCATTTTTTTTTAGTGCACACCCTGTTCACTTATTGCCTCAGATTCTTCTTGGTAAGTAGAGATAAAGAAATTATTGAAAGGAGCCAAAGTGATGTGGATGGAAAATGCTTAGTATACCTCCCGAAAGGCACCTCATAATTTAGCCAGGGAACCAAATTTCATAACTGATCCATGGGGAAATGAAGGGAAAGGCAGATTTTCATTAGTGAATGCTTCAGATTGAAATGCATTGTGCACAAAGGGATATTTTTGAGTTGAGACATCAAGTTGAGAAAGAGTTGGCTTCTAGAAATATCTTCTACAGAGTACCTTGCTAAACCAGGTAGTAGGAATGGATTTGGGTGAAAAGTCAAAAAAATGGCAAGTTTCAAAACTTACAGATGCGGCTCCCAAAGTCCCTAGGATATTTGTGTGGGAGAAGCAAATTGCAAATTGCACTTCACAAAAATGCAACTTGCAAAGTGCAGTCAACTCTCTCAATCCCACCGATCAAAGCAAGTGGAGTAAAGTCAACTCAAGAGGAGCTTCAGGGAGATTTTGAGGAGGAATACAATTTTGCAATTTTACAATTGTGAAAATTACCATTTGCACTTGGATCTCCCAAACCCATCAGTCAATGTCAATAAACATGAGGTTATAGCACAAAAGGGAATTTTCAAGGCTAATTGTAATTTTGTACTTTTGCAAATTAAAAATTGCAATTAGAGTTCACATTTTCCTAAGGAAACTTTTCAGGGGAACTACAATTGTGAATTATAATTTACAAATTGCAAATTGCAATTGGAGTTCTCATTTCCCTGAAGGAACTTTTTAGGGGAACTACAACTACAAATTGCAAGTTACAAATTTGTAAATTATAATTTTTTTTTTGAGTTTCAAATTTTCCCAATACAACTAAAATTGCAAAATTGCAAATGGGACCTAAATTTTCCCAATATAAAGGAAAAGTGCAAAATTGTAAAAGGGACCATAATTTCCCTTAGAGGCTAAAAAGTGAAAAGTAATGCATTTATGCATTAAAAATGTTGGAGAAACCCTTAAAATTCAAAAATGTGAAAAAATCAAATGTGGAAAAAACAAGTTGGAGCCAAAAAGCAAAAAGGTAAAAATAAGCTAAGTTTTGCATTTTCCATTGTTTTGCTTGTTCAAATACCTCTATGGGAGAAACATTGCATGTTTGCAAGGCCAAGGTGGGCCATTGGAGGAAGATTATTCAAATAGCCATGGATCTAGAATATTCCCATGAAATCGTTACAAGGCAGGGTTTTTCTTTTACATACATAAGAGGAAGGGCAGCTTTCCAAGAAGATTCCAAATTTGTAAATGAGTGGTCAAAGGCATGTCCAGGTAGTTGTACAAGAATATAAATGGGGTTTTTGGATCCAAAGGTAAATATTCTTTTTCAAGCTCATGTAAAAAGCATTTACAGCCAATAAATCAAAGGGTTTATTAAAAATATTTATCATTGCATGTAGAAGTAGTTACAACAATCATTTTTATTGCAAAATCATGAAGATTCCAAGCATGGAAAAAAACATATTCCATCTGGAAGCATCTTGGCAGAAATTTGAGAGCTATTTGCAAATTTGCAATATTTCAAATTACAACCCACTTTTCTGCATTGTAAAAGTGGTAAAAAAATGTATAAAAAGAGGGCTTATCCTCTTTTCTAGGTTGTTGGTTATTTTTCTCTCTAAGTCCTAGACTCTTCCAAATATTTTAAGATCTATTACTATGTGTGCGTTTTGTCTCTTTTGCTAAGGTAGTTGTAGTTGTACAACCGTTAGCAAGATTTGAGATCATTGTAATGTCTCCCCTATCTAACAAGGAGCAAACTCACCATGCTTATCCCCATGACATTATTTTGAAATACTGATGTATGTAAGATTTTCTTTCAAGAGAATGGAAAATAATTGTGATTTTTATTATTTCTTATTAATGAAATGCAAAGAAATGCAATGAAATGTTTTACATATTCTATTGACTGGATATCTGGTTTTGTGCTTATGTATGGTTGTCATCTTGGGCATAGATCTAGGTTATAAACCCTTGTCTACATTGTGATATAGAAATATGTTTTTAATAACCTCTTAAGGGAACCTTGGGTTTATGGATTTGATAGGAAAAGGTATTTGAATATCTAGTTACAGTTTATGTTCTAGGGTTTCATGAATCATTTGAGTATTTGTAGTGTATTGGCACTAATGGATGCAAATCACTCCTAGTAGTTCCCCTTGGCTTGTATTTCAATTTTTCTACGTCTTTAAAAATAAGTGATGTTATGAATTTTGAAATAATCCTTGTTGTTTAAAAATAACTAGCACACCACTCTTTTTATAACTACCTAACTTGTCCTACCTATCCTACCCAGCAAATAATACAATTGTTGCATACTATAAGTGTTATTTGCTTGCAGATGCATAAAAAATGCATATATAAAATGTATCTATAATTTTTTATTTAAAACCTAGCATTGCAATCTCCCATTCAACCCCTTATTATTGGAAAACAATTGAAATGAAGGTTACAATCATATCCCTATCTGTCTTTAGTAGCTTGTATATGACTTAAAGCATTTGTTCATTCCATGTGACAACCCTTCCTGGGTAGAGTGAATAAGTTTGGTTATCCCCTAGTCATATTTGTGTTTCCTTGTGCCAAAAATCCCCATGGAGATTGAATTGTAGTGTCATTCCATGTGAGCAAGCTACCCCTTAGGTCCTCTCATTATGATTCAAGTAGATCCAAAAGTAGCAAGGAGATAACCATACCCTCTGTCGGTGCCTCCCAGTCATTGTCTACATCCGATCCATTTGTGTGCTAAGCACTTCCCCAACTATAATGACATATCAACAGGTTTAGATTTCATATTGCCATTTTTCTCAAGTGTGCAAGGTTGAGCAAAAGAGGTGTATAACTAGGAACCAACACTATGTAAAAGGAAATTCTTCCAAAATAACTAATAAGGCCACATATTCAAAAATTGAAGGCAATAATAAGTACAAGAATAATAATAAGGAAAAATATGATAAAAATGACAATCAAGGTGGTCAAAATAAAGAATAGAATGATAAGCAACACCTTTACTATGAAAGGTGTAATATAAAAAGAAGCCATGAAATTAATGAATGCAAGACTCCATGGGATAAAATTAAACCATACCATAAGAAGAAAGAAGAAAAATCAAACAAATCAATAAAAGAGTCAAACTTTGCTCAATTCACCAGTGAATGTGTGATTTCCAATTCATATGATGAAGTAGACACTCTCAATTAGTTCATCATAGTTTGATTCTTGGGTTCTTGATATTAGTGCCACCTTACATATGAAATTTTAAAAATACCCATTTGAGAAGTTTTATGAAGAAAGTTTTGGTCTAGTATTCCTTGCAGATAGATAAAATATACAACCATAGGGAAGAGGTATAATCTAACTCATATGTCTATAAATTATATATTTCAAACTTAAAAATGTTCTATACCTTCCTCAATTTATAATAAACATGTTGTCTCTAGTGCTCATTAAAAAACAAGGCCATTCAATTTTTTTGGACAATGGTGATGTCACAGCCAAAAGGAAAAGTGACAATGCATTTTGAATACATAATGTCTCAAAACATGTTTTGACATGTTATATTTGGGCATGCCCATTATAACAACATTTATTTATTTTAAAATAATGGTGTCACTAGTTTGATTAGCTTGCCCAAAAAATTGATGACAATCGTGAGCCTACATTTTGGCAAAACATTTAAGAAAACCATTTTCAAAGTCAAAGTAGAAAGCTGACAAGAAATTGCAATGAGTTCACTTAGACTTGTGTTCTCTTCCAATTCTTTTGACTAGTGGTTGTAAGTACTTCATGTTGTTTATCGATCACTATAATTGAATGACTTGGATATATTTTCTCAAAAAACATGAAAAAGACATTCAAAAAGTTTCAAATAATGATTAAAAATAAAGCTCAAACCCACATTGAAAAACTCAAGACTAATAATGCTAGTGAACACATTTCAAACAAGTTTGAATCCTATCTCCAAAAAAATGGGGTCAAATCTCATCTCACAGTTACTGATACTCTACAATAAAATTGAGTTTTAGAGAAAACTAACAAGGCCGCGATGAATATGGATAATGTTATATTGTACTTCAAAGAGATAAATTTGCATTTTTGGTTTAAAGTAGCTAAAACAATAATATACCTCCACAACCAATTACCATCAACAACCCTTCAATTCAATATTATGTATGAAATGTGGTGTGGTCATCTTCCTTCAGTGAGACATCTTCAAGTTTCTAGATCCACTTGTTATGCATTGATTCCAAAAGAGAAGAGGGAAATTTGGACCACAAGAGTCGCAAATTCATTTAGAATATTTTGAATCCTCCAAGGTATTTGGGGTATAAGATGAGAAAAATAATAAGTTTCTTATCACAAGAGAAGTTTTATTTTATGAAAATATAAAGGACAAAGCAAGTATTGATCGACAATTGAGTCAACTTGATAAATATGTAAATTTTGATGTCTACAAAGAGAGTGATTTGGACATTTCAAAAACTGAGTGGGGAATAGACAATTGGGAATCAATTTATTCTTTATTGTCTCCCATACATGATAATGAAACTCCTCTTGAAGGAGAAAGTGCATCATTATCATACAATGAATAGAGGACACAAGAACAAAGGACAAAAAGTGAAGGAGTTTCAGAAGATGAAATTGAAGAACCTAAAATAAAAAAAATATGCCTAAGTGGGCCATCTCGACATTGAAAAATGTTAAACCTTATGAAGTTGAGAAAATAGGCACTAGAAGTACACATGCAGCCACATCACAATTAGATAAATTCTTTGATAATATCCAAGATAAGATTGAAAAACTCACCTTGGATGATTCCCTAAAAGAAGAACTCAATGTTGCATTTGATTCAGAACCAACATCTTTCAAACAAGTTAAGAAGCTTGAACCTTGGAGAAAAGCAATGAAAGATGATTACAATGCATTAATAAAAAATGGGATGTGGAAATAAGTTGATCCTCCATTTGGTTGTAAAATAAATACAAGGTTGACGACTCTATTAAGAAACATAAAGGAAGGTTTGTCTCAAAGGGATATGCTTAAAAAGAAGGAAATGACTACAATGAAATATTTGCACGTATAACAAAATGAACTACCATTTGAACCATGTTGGCTCTATAAAATCACAACAGATGAAAATTTCACCAAATATATGTCAAAATTACATTTATGAATGGTGATCTCAAGAAAAAAATGTACATGACACAAACCAAAGGTTTCTAAGTAAACAACCAAAAGCACAATATGTGAAAACTTTAAAAATCGGTGCATGGTTTAAAATAATCCCCTCAAGCATGATGTGATAAACTAGCTAAGCACCTCATGAACATGATCTTCAAATGTTTTGAGTTTGAAGATGCAACTCTTTTTTTCAAAATAGTTGTATTTTATGGTGGTGTATGTTGATGATCTACTCATCACAAGGAAAAATGAAAGGTTCACTGAAAGTTCAAATCAAAGTTAATGAAAAGCTTTAAAATGAGTGATTTGGGTTATCTTCATTAAAATTTGGGTATTGATGTAATTTAAACACTGAACTATTTCATCATCACTTAGTATAAGTACATTAGTGACATTTTGAGCAAGTTCAAAATAGAAGAATATAAACCTCTTAGTATGTCCATGGAACAAAATCTAAAATTGACATCAGAAAATACAACAGAGTTATTTGGTGCCACTAAATATAGGCAACACATTGGAAGTCTAATTTATGAGACCAAAACTAGACCAAATATATCATTTGTTGTTGGTGTTATTTCAATATTCAAGCAACAACCCATAGATAGTCATTGGGTAGCAACAAAAATAGTCCTTAGAAATCTCAAAGAAACACATAATTTTGGACTCAATACTCTAGGGCAGGAACCTTTAAACTCATTGGATATTCAAATTCTGACTACATTGGTGATCATAAAGATGGGAACTCCACTACATGTTTTCTAATGAATTTGGTGACAACAGCTATCAGTTGGAAATCTAAGAAGCAATTAGTGTCAACAATTTATTTAGCAAAAGCAAAGTTTGTGGCTACTTCAAAAGCAACCAAAAATATTTTGTGGCTTAGAAGGGTTCTTTCAAAATTACAAGAATAATAGGTCTCGTCAACACCTCTCATAGTTGATAACACTTTTGCAATATAAATGGTAAAGGATATATTCTTTCATGACCAAACCAAGTATACCAATACCACATTTTGATTGATTCTGTAATATGTGAAATATGACAGTGTTAAGATACAACATTGCCCTACATTAGAGCAACTAACAAACATCTTGACAAAAGCACTTAGATGAGAAAATTTTGAACATTTATGAGGAATGTTTGGTTTCACAATGACCCTTGCAGATTAAGGGCGGGAGGTAAAAATATTGTACATAATCTTAGGTGTCATAGGATAGTTTTGTTTTATTCTTATAAGTTGTATTGTAATTCTTGTAGGAATAAGAAAAGTTAGTTAGGAATGTGATTTGAACAACCATTTTATTGATTTTTTTATTTATAGTGCTTTCTCATTTCAATTTAAATCGTGAAGACAATTTTAACTTACATCAAACATTACAAAATGACATTTCATATATAACCCACCCTAATATTTTTAAAATAATAGAATTCATAAATTATTATTTTTATGTTACTTAAATATATTTAGATTTTTGTTAAAAATAATTATTTAGATTTTATTGAAAATTAATTATATATATATATATATATATATATATATATATAATTTTAAATTGTGTCACATATAAATCTAACTAAAATATATATATGATGTTAATCTACTAACGCACATTTTCCCACTAAATAATAATTCACCACTACTTTCCTCAGATAATTTGGAAATAAGCCACCATCTTCTGCAAATGAGAGCATGAAGCTTCATACCAAGAGTATGTGCTAGCCTATAGGGAGCTAGCCAATAACCCTTTTAGTGTTTCTCTTCAACTTAAAACTACCATGTCAAAACATAATCTCAAGATAGAGGAGAATTACCAAGTAAGACAGGCACATATTAGAGCTTGGCTTCATTAGCTGAAGGTTTGTGACAGATTTTTAAAAGAGTTTTTTTCATTTTTATGCCCTAGAAAAGCCTCTAATAAGATTAAAAGCATAAAATCAAGGTCGACAACTCTTACCAGGCTCCCTCACATATTACCATCTTTTGTTGAGCATTATAAGAATGTTTTTATAGCATAACCCAACTCTCCTACTAGGGAAGAAGCCTTGATTAAATGTCTACAAGCCACATCGTGCAAACTCTCTGAGGCTCAGTGGGTGGCTTGCGACCGCCTTCTTGATATCAACAATCTAAGGGAAGTGACCTTCTCCATGGATTCTAATAAATCCCTAGGATTAGATGGTTTCCCTTGTGAGTTCTATCAGACCTTTTGGGATATTGTTGGCCCAAATCTACACAAATTCTATCTAGAAGCCATGAAGAGGGGGTCTCTTGGGCCTGTTATCAACAAAAGAAATATTAAATTTATCCCCAAAGATAGAGATCCTAAGCTTTTCAACAGCTGGAGGCCGATCACTCTACTGAATATATCCTACAAGATCATTTCTAAGGCATTATCTCTCAAGCTGAGACATCTTCTCCTCTTGATCATTAGAAGTGAGCATATAGGGTTCATCAAGAACTGCTTCATCTTGGATAACATTATTGTAGTTTGGGAAGGCATGGTGTGGGCCTAGGCCTTCAACTAGAAAGCTTTATTCATCAAGATTGATTTTGAGAAATCCTATGACAAAATTGAATGGCCTTTCATTCTTTCTATGCTCTAGTCTAATGGCTTGAGCCCCCACTTTGTTTAGTCTATTTGAATGCTATTCAAAGATGTCAGAGCTTGCCTCACCATTAATGGGACTCACTCTCAATGGCTTGAGCTTCAATGCTCTATCATATAGGGATGCCCTCTTGCTCCATCTATTTATGTTATAGCAGTAGAAGGATTCTGTTATCTTTTACCAAACTTTGCCTTGAAGTGTTTAATCAAAGGGATCACCTTGCCCAATACCTCATAGTTGTTGTTTAATGGGAATTTCATGGATGATTCCTTTTTTACACTTCTTGAGGAAGAGGCCTCTATGCAAAATGCTTTACTTTACTTGGATACTTTTTCCTGGATTCAGGTTCTTCCATTCAATGGATGAAAACTAGGTGCTATAGACAATCAATATATCCTAGACCTAGTTGGCTTGCCGCTCACCACTGGAGTTGGATTTCCCATGGTGAGAAATTCAAGTTTTTGGGCATTCCTTTTGCCTTTTAGTCCTCCTTGACTAAGCTTTGGACTTATGTCATTCAAAGGGTGGAAAAGAAGAGTGCCTATTAGGTTACTAAACCATTGTTCATGGTAGGTAAGTTCCAAATTTGTTTCAAGGTCTTGGAAGCCACCCATTTTTACTACTCTACACATTGGGCTCTATCTAAAGTGGCCTATGGTAGACTAGATAAGCTTCTTCAGGACTTTTTATGGGCTGATGTTGATGGGAAGAATGGCTTCCATCGGGAGGCTTGGGATTTGTGTTATAGACCTCAAGAAGCTGAGGGGCTTAGACTCATTGATGTAAGGATTCAAGGGTTTGTTCTCATTGTCAAGTGGGTTATTCATTGTTTGGAAGGGAATGAGGCCTGGAAAATCCTTGTCAAACATTGTATTACTTAGGGGGTCCCTCTTGGGAGAAAATCCTGGAAAGGGTTGAACTTCTAGAACATCCTACTTGCACTAGTTAATGTGAAAATTTAGGGTACCTTCATAGTCAAAAGCATATAGAAATCTTGGGAGCTACTCAAGCCTTCACTGATTTGGAAAGGGGAGGAATTTAAGCTTGGGCTTTCAATCAATTCATAATCCCTTTGATGGTCTCCTTCGATTAATTTTCATAATGTCCCTTTTGCCCAGGTTCCCTAGATTAAGAGCCTTCAGCTCTTTAGATGGGGAATCAAAACCATTGGGGACTTGTTTTGTCGATAGACTAGGGATTGGATTCCTTGGGACCAACTTAAAATAAAACTCAAGTTACTAAACAATGATGCTGAGTCCATCCAGGAAATTCAAGAAGCCATTATAGACTCCTTTCTTCACAAAATTAGCGTTTCCTCTAGAGCTCCATGGTGGAGGGATTGGAATTGGCCTACGGCTACCCCTTTCAAAAACTACACCCCTAGCTTGGGGTATCAAATTTTAACTCCTAAAGGTCTTCCCTTGGAAAAATTGAACAAGGTTTGGAAAATCAAGTCTCACCACTCTATGTGGGCTCGTAGGTTTCTTAATCTATGGGTTATGCCCATTGATCCAAAAAAATCCCATTTTCTTTGGTATTTTTTTTACCATGGGTTGCCTCTAGGAGAAAGACTCAAGCATCTTGGGGTTGTCAATCCCTTATGCCCAGCTTGTGGGCAATTTGAGTCAGTTAAGCATGTGTTTTGGTTTTGCCCATATGCCTAGTTTGCTTGGAAATGGATTCATTCATTGTTCCAACCCTTTTACCCTAAGCCTTTGACATGGAAAATTGCTCTCCTAGGGGACTCGGCGCTTTTGCCTACAAAATGCAACAAGTTTTGACTTATTCTTTGTGTTGATATTCTTTTTTGTATATAGAAAGATAGAAATAATGTTAGATTTAACATGCAGCGTTTTGATAGATTTTTCTCTATTGCTAATAAAGTTAATTTTATTTCTAATTTATCTCTCTAGTTCCTAGACCAGACTAATAAAGTTCAGAGGGAGCTCTCCCATTTTTAATCACTGATGGAATATTGGGTGGGTGCCCCTTGTGTTGTTAGTCGAGTGCCTCCTTTGCTTGCTTCTCATCATGGTTCAGCTTTGATGTCTATTCAAGGTTTGAGGAGGCAGCATTCTATAAGTTGGAGAGGGTGATTCTTTTCCCCATGTGGTCCTAGAAGGTGTCCATCAAGGAGAAGCTTACAATGTGGTCCTAGCTTGATTGTTCATGGTCATCAGGATGGTTGGGGGGCTCATACTCAACCATAGAGGGGTGGTTGGGTAGATCCCTCTCTTACCAGAGATCAGCTTGATGGGTGGGACACTATGCTTCCTCCACCAAACAAGTTTCCAAGGTTGGCTTTGGCCATTTCCCTGTGAAGGTTTGCTAGAGAAGATAAGAATGAAACTGAAGGAACTATTGGTGGTTAGGAACCCTTTCATGATTTTGAGGACCCACTTGTAAATGTGAGGTGGGGAGGGAAGCCTGATAGACCCCCACCTCTACCCCTCATACTTCTATGTTTATGGTGGTGGCTTAATTATGTTTTTTCTTTGCCCTTTTTTGGTTGGCAACATTTATCAGCTTTGTTCATACTCTTTTCATCGTTGTTTGGCATGGTGTGAACTTGGGGTGTGACCTTTCCACCCTATTTTTTTGTATTAATAGTTTTACTTTATTAAATTAATATAAGTGCTTTTCAATCGAAAAATTAAAAAATTATATTCAAAAAAAAAATAAAAAATGTCAAACTCAAAAACCATGTGACGCCAAGCTACATCAATCATATTTTCTACCAAATGTGCTCCAAAAACCTTTGCTAAAAAATATCCAGTTGAATTCCATCATAGAAACTTTTGTGTGAAGGAAAAAATTAATTTTTACTTATGCTTAAAATTGATGCAAATGATATCGGCAGTTAACATGCTATTGTTTTTGGTGTGGGTTTGTTGTTAACTCATTGTCTCTATCTCTGTTTATTTTTTTGGTTCTTTTGTTTTCTTGTTTTTTTTTGTTTTTTTAGTAAGTTAATGTGTTATTTTTTACTGTAGTTTTAAAACTTTTGAGGAGTCCGTGACCTTTTTTGTGTTCTAGAGTGGTTAGTTAGCTCCAATTAAAAGTTATCATTCTTTTAAATTCGTAGCTTGGGATTCTATGAAAACATTTTCTAATTTATAATTCTAATTTACCAAAAATATTTATTATTAATAATAAAAAATTGATGCAAATAATAATATTAAATCTTTCAAATTTATTACTATTAATTTGGCATCTTAATCTAAAACTTTAAGGAAAATAAATTATATTTTAGGCTCTGTGTTATACCAAGGAATTGTTAAACTATAAGGCTCCTCAACGGTATATACTATTAGGGATAACACATCAATTATTACAATAACTCATTTAACCAAACGAACCATTCTTGTGTGATGTGTCTCTATTACAATAACTCAATGAATATTTTAATGATTGCTTGATTTCTCTAAAATGATTGCAAATGTTTAATAGATTCATATGTATAATAAATGAGTTATCTAGCTTTCACTTAATTCTTATTAAATAGTTTAAATTGATGATAAATGTTTAAATGAATTATAATATTCATATATTTACAGATGGATTGAATTCAAATTAAAAAAAATTATTATCACCTAAACTAATCTCCAATAATCAAAATGTAGAAAATGTGAGAACAAAATATTTTAGGCACTTGCACTTCCATCGAAAGGATCCACTTAATAAAATATCTCAAACATATAAAAGGACCCAAAATGCCCTAAGAATAAGAGGTCATCCAATCAAGATAAAATCAAGAGAGAGAGAATAATAAGTAGATGGGGTTGAAAAAGAGGTGAGTAACTATTAAAAGTCAAGGGATAGAGAAAATAGTAATTAGAGAGGGTTGAAAATGAGGTGAACAAATATTAAAAGTCAAGGGAGAGGGAAAATAAGGAAAGAAAAAATAATAATTTGAGGGGGTTGAAAGAGAGGTGAACAACTATTAGAAGTCAACAAAGCAAGCCAATAGAATCTAATTTGAACTAATAAATGATAAGTACACATGTATAGACCATTTTTAGGTGTCTACAATTGAAAACAAGGGCTACGTTGTAACTATAGTACCTACCTTGCAAATTATTAATATGTTTCTAATGTTATGTATTTTTGGAGTTTCAATCAATCTAGAGCTTCAATCAATCCTTCATGATTTTGCCTTTTATTATAAAAAGATTTTCTATATGCGTAATGCTTTGAAATTTTGTTTCTATCAAAGAGAAAAATAGTGTTTTTTGGATGAATATTGTTATTAATGATAATCGAATCTATTCTTCACTATTTATTCAGTGAAGAAAGTTATTTTTCTCTAGAGCATGTGTTTCTAATCAACAGGTTCTGGTGGAAAAGAACTTTCTTCACTGAATAAATAGCGAAGAACAGATTCGATTATCATTAACAAATTCATAGTATAGCACTATTTTTTTCAAAATAAATAACAAATTTATTTTGAAGTACATACCTCAGAACCCTAATCATTTTGCCTATCGTCCATTGCTCCAAAAGCAACCATAGAAGCAATTGCAATTTTTAGTGCATCATACAATCTATAGCAAGATTTTCTATATGTGTATTGCTTTGAAATTTGTGTTTCTAACAGAGAGAAAAATTGTTTTTTTTGTATGAATATTGTTATTAATGATAATCAAATCTATTCTTCGCTATTTATTCAGTGAAGAAAGTTAATTTTCTCCAGAGCATGTGTTTCTAATCAGTAGGCTCTAGTGGAAAAGAACTTTCTTCACTGAATAAATAGTGAAGAATAGATTCGATTATCATTAACAAATTCATAGTATAGCACTATTTTTTTCAAAATAAATAACAAATTTATTTTGAAGTACATATCGCAAAACCCTAATCATTTTGCCTATCGCTCATTGCTTCAAGAGCAACCACAGAGGCGGTTGCAATTTTTAGTACATCATACAATCTATAACAAGATTTTCTATATGCGTATTGCTTTGAAATTTGTGTTTCTAACAGAGAGAAAAATTGTGTTTTTTTGTATGAATATTTTTATTAATGATAATCGAATATGTTCTTCGCTATTTATTCAGTGAAGAAAGTTATTTCCCTCCAAAGCATGTGTTTCTAATCAGCAGGGTCTGGAGGAAAAAGAACTTTCTTCACCGAATAAATAGCGAAGAACATATTCAATTATCATTAACAAATTCACCATACAACACTATTTTTTTCAAAATAAATAACAAATTTATTTTGAAGTGCATACCTCAAAACCCTAATCATTTTTCCTATCGTCCATTGCTCCAAAAGCAACCATAGAGGCGGTTGTAATTTTTAGTACATCATACAACTAATCTATACACAATAATGTAAACACATATATTAAGACCCTCCGCAAACGGCAAAATCCATTTTAAAATACAAGAAAGGGCCCTAATTGATTTTTATGAAATGTTGGTTAATGTTAAGCAATGCAGGGCAATAGAGATTGAAATTAAATACACATAAAATGATCGAATGGCACGCATTTGGATCCACCAAATCAACAATATGATTCAAATGGAATTGAAATTTCTGCTTATATACATTTGCAGGGTAAGAGCAATTTTTTTTCTTTTTTTCCTTGTGCCTACAAAAGGGGATTTTCACCAAAATCGTAACTGTCCATTTGATTGGTGACATGATATGAAATGAAATTCTGAAAGTTATATCATCATTAATCAGAGACAGAGACATGGGTTTTAATGCATGTTAACCATACAACAAAACATCTGTGAAGCAGATAACATGTGTCGGTTTCCCTTACATGTGTCATGACAATTATGATAAATATCAATAATATTTATACTGTTTATAAAAAACTTTACAAAAAAATTAAAAAAATCAAATAATACCATTAACCAGACCATAAATATTATTGTTACAAACTAAAAACCTCATAAAATAATACTTATAAATATTATTATTGTCAACTAGAAACCTCATAAAATATTACTATTTTCAAATGTATAAATTGTACCCACTACAAATTTCCATTGGCTACAAATAAGAAGCAACACAATTCATTTACCTGAAGCGGAAACAATAATACCTCTAGTAGGTACTAATAATCGACATTTAAACAATATAACAAAAATGGGCTGGGCTTAGATTTGAATATTGGATAAGTAACCCGTATTATGTAAAATAGGTGTTTAAAATAAAATAGTCAACATACCTCATTAATTTAAAAGAGGCGTTGAAAACTAAAGTATTCAAAAGAAATTCGACCGTTGCCCACCCAGGCCAACGGAAAGAATAGTCGTAAATAATATTTAATATCACTATAGCTGCCATGATATCCTCTTATTAAATAAAATTAAAAAAAATAAATGGTCACTGAAATATTCCGGTGTTCCGTGGGTCTCCGCTGTCCGTCAGGGTTTAGCCTTCAGTTGAGGAGAGCCGCTCAAGGAGCTCAACTGCCTCTGTATCAATTTACTGCTATTGAGCGCCATCTGAAGCTCCGAGTCAGGCGACCACCATTGCTGCAAACTGTGCGCCTCTAGAAACTTCCTCGGCCCTTTCGACATCACATACAGCTTCGCAGCCGCACCCTTCACCTCCTGTTTCAACGTCTGGTTCTCTTTCTCTGCCTCTTTCCCCACCGATTTGTTATTCACATCGTTGTAATAACAACATATGTAATCGCTGTCATTCACATACAGATGCGGCACCCATTTTCTCAACTCCTCACACACCATGGAAGACACATCGTCTCTTTCATCGCGGGAGCCATCCGTCTTTTTCCTGGAAGGCAAAATGGCTCTGGCCATGTCCACGGCGCCCTTCCACAGGACCTCCACCTTTTCCCCAATGCTTCGCAACCCCATGGCCAACGAAAACGACGGCGGGTTGAACAGATGCGCTTCGATACAAATCGATTCTTCCGCCAAGGCCTTCCCCACCTGCAAAACGAGACCCGCGCCCAAAGAGTGTCCGGCCATGTACACATTCGCGCTGCCGTGCCTGCCGGCGGCTGTCTTGACGGCCTCCAGCGTGATGGTGAAGCGACAGGATCCCCGCAGGTCCTCCGTCGTTAAGATCCGGAGGTCGTCTTCGATGTCTCTGCGCATTGTGGGTCCTCGCAAGATTGTGCCGCGGAGGGCCACCACCGCCCGCGGGGCCTTGCGTGGCCTTATGAGCAGCAGGTCTGAGAGCGCTGCGGATCTGTCCCATTCGAAGGAGGCTCCAAACACAGAGCCGTCTCTCTTGTCTACCAGTACTTCCGTCACCTTGTATTTGAAGGGCGTCCACCACTTGGGCGCCAGGGCAGCTTCCCCTTGTCGCTTTTCTTGCCTGTCAAGCTCCAGCAGATACACTGCCTGTATAAAGCACGCCATGACCGTCCGCTTGTATTTCTCATCCCTCCTGAAAAAAAACCATAAATTCTTATAAGAAACGACCATTTTGAAAACAGAACGATAAAAAGAAAGAGCTGCAAACGCATACCAGCTGGAGTTGATAATGTCTCTCCAGGTGGGATTTGATAAATTGCGAGGCCCTGAGACCTCAAAGGCGTCGGGATGGCCCTCCTTAGACACCTTTTTTTCTGAATCCTTGATCTCGTTGGCCATACTCTTTCGTTCATACCCGTCGCAGGAACATGGCAAGGCGTGGAAGTGTTATATCTTGTGGAGTTCACAGTTTATAGGGCCAGGGTTTGTATAAGCATAGATCCGTTAGTACGTTATTATTCTGGATGGACGAGATTGTCTCTTTCAGATTCTCTTTGGCTTCGAATCGAATAAAGTTTGTCATCTGCACCAACGGGCATGGTTAAGCGAATAATGGCTTTTAAAATCCCAAGAATATGGTTCCACCTTCCACGTGGTTGGTGTGGTCCCACCTTCGACGTTGTTGGTGCTACTTTGCAAGCATACATACTATACACACACCCACGACTCCCGGTGTGCTTGCACCGGGTCTTTCGAATCGAATACCTAGATATTCCGGGGATACACCCCAAATTCTCGACCCGGGAGGTTTTAGCTCAAAGCTGCTAATCTTTAGAATAGGATTCTAATAACACCTCTTTTTAATATTAGTATTTATGGAACACCGTTCGAAGACATTAAATCCAGTCATGGAAGTTGTCCCCTTGTTCCTTCAAGGGTGGACCCTGCCATTCCCTTTTGTGTGCATTTCTTGTTCATAGTTATTCCAAAGGTGTCATTAAGGTTTTAATTTGATTTTATATATAAATATATAAAAGGAAACGAGGTTATTTATTTGATAATTTTATATTTATTAAGTATATATTTATCATAAGAGTATATGGGGTATAAATGTGAGACACATTTTTTTACACAATCATTTTTATTATCGAAATTTTTATTATCATCGTGGGGTCTAAAAATTATAGGGCAAGTTAATTCAAACTAGTCAATAATCTTATATTTACAAACTCTCAAGGCTTTCCTTATCCGTTTCCAAATATTGTAAATAACACTATGCAAAACAAGAACAAATAAGTGAAGGAACAAAAGTAACTAAACACAATCATCAAATAATATTGTAGTTAAAATCACATTCCAAGAGCGTCAGAGACGGTCTCAAGGATCGTCAAGGGTGGTATCAAAACTTTTAAAGACTGTTGGGGTCGATCCTAACATATATCAAAAGCATTGGGGCATTCACGACACCTGTCATGTTAGTCCTTGGGATGGTCCTGTTGGAAGCACAATGGCACGAGGGGTGGAAGGCAGGTGTGGGCACGAGGGGGGTGAATCATTCTTCAAAAACTTTCAATCAATTACCCTTAAACATTCATGAATCATTCAAACTAACTTAGTGATTTAATAATGATAAACCATCATACACAAGCATGAAACAATATATCATATCACATATGTGGGAAATCCTCATGGGGAATAAAACAACTGAAACAAAGCTTGGACAAACTGTCCTAGCAGACAAAGTATCAAATTTAGTTGAGCACCAACCCAACATGGAGCACCAACACCAAATTTATCAAGCACCCACTTGACTTTAGCAAACACCCACTTGTTAAGAGGCTACAACCCCCTATGACTAAGCACTAACTCAGTCAAAGGACATTTCTGCAAGCACCAACCTATAAAGTAGCTCCACCTCCCTCTTGACCAAGCACCAACTTAGCCAAGACCAATTCTGCAAGCACCAACCTGCAAAGAAGCTTCAACTCCCTCTTTAACCAAGCACCAACTCAACCAATAACACTTCTTTCTTCTACTCTTCCACTCAGCTCTCTATCTGCTCTATCTGAACTCTATCCACAATCATACATCATGAACACATCTCTGATGCAACTCTGATAGCCTCTCAGTAGACAATCAACATATAATGATCACTCCTTCAGCTCTACTCCATTTGATCTCTCTCAAAACTACCTCTAGGCTTCTTCACTCAACTAGCCCTCTTCAACATTGAATAGGTCATATGACCTTGATATTCAACTACAAAACCCATGTATGTTCTTCATGAAATGCTTCTATACTCTCTCCTGAGGGTTTACAACATTTTACACAACATTATTCTACTCATACATCTTTTATTCTACTCACTTATATGCATACCCTCTATTCACATTGTTTGTCTAATCCTCATCAAATCTGATTAGGTCATGTATGTCTGATTTTCATATTTAGACAACCTATAAGCTTGTCATGTATACTTCTATACTCTCCTCTAAAGGTTTTCAACTCAATTCAAGGCCTTCTTCTACTCAACCATGCATCATTTTTTCGCTCATAGCTTGCATACACAAATAGGCTTAAAATGCCTTGTGTATATACAAAACTCTTACTCACACACCTTTTGGTTGATTACACAATAGGTCTTAATACATGTTACAAACATAAATCAGTCATAATTAGTTATCAAAAACACCTCATAATCCTTATTCCTCCTTTAGGTCTCATGGAGACCTAATTACATTAGGCCTTCTTATCAACACGTTATAATTTGATCCCTTGGAAAACATTACACCTCCATCTATGGCACAACCCTTTAACACAACATCAAAATAAACCTTATCCAACATCTTCTGAGCTCCATAACACCTTTTATGTCCAAAACCTTCATGAAGCCCCTCAATAGTACTCAGTCCTATTAGGCCTATGTACACCAAAAAATCTACCTTTCAATATTGAAGCTTAAACACACTTAAGCCACTCAAACATGATCAAAACAATACATATACATAATCTACATAAACTCAGGGTCATTACCAAATATATTAGACACTTTCACTAAGAGCTTAAGGCTTCAAGATCAACTTATCAAAACACTCGCTCAGAATTTCTAGAATACTCAAAACACAGTCATGAAACATTTGACATCCAATCCCTATATGAACACTTTCAAAGACTCCTGATGCATTCAAAATATTCTCTAACATCTTCAAAACATCCTCAAACACAAAACTCATATGGTCTAATAGAAAAATATTAATCTTTCAGACCAATCTCATGACCTTATATCTCACAGACCAAACTAAACTAGACAAGCCATTTTGGCTTCAACATTTTCATCTCTTTTCCTAACCTCCATAGATTCTTCAAAGAACTAACATGATGTAAAAGTCCTTAACAACATCTCCATGCACTTGGTTTCATCATTATACCATGAAAGCACACTCAATTCATCTTCTCATCTCTACCTGGGTTTTGCACTATTTGCTTCATTAGGCCTGTCAACAACTGGCCTACTTGGATCACCAAATTTGAACACCTAAATCCTATAACCTTCCCATAAACCATCATGAACATGAAATATGAGTTTCTAAATTCTTCTTCCATCAATTTAGCTACTTTGAACATGATAACTTTTGACTACTATAACAAATTATTCACAAATAAGCCATTTATTGTAAGGTCTTCTCAATCACCTGACAACTCAAAACCACTTGGAGATGTTTGACAAAGAGCACTATAGGATCCAATAGGTATCCTGAGCATTTAAATCCATTATAAGCTGATTTGAGAAACATCTTCTACATCGGGTCTTAATTAGGGTTCTAGAGAGGTTTAACCTTGCTTCTATTGTTAATGATTGTTCATAAAGGACTACCCCTCATTTCCAAAAATAATGCCTGTAGAACTTCACTAGGACCCATCCCAATCCCTCCTGAACATATTAGGTTCTCATGTAAAGGTTATGTTGGGGTTCTAGATTGCATCCTAATTGAGTAAGGGGATTGTTCAAGTCCTCTGCTCAAATCTAGACCAACATGGGACTAATCCTAGGCTATGAGTATCCTAAAAGTGGATCAGATCTCTGGAGAAGGACAACTTCCTTATGGATCTGTCACCTACACTAAACTTAAACTAGCACCTACTTGGTAAAGGGAGAGATAATTGACAAAACTTATAAAAGCATGTAAAAAGTGGTGATGCACCAATGATTTGATCACTCCAACTCACACAAAACACACTATGAGACACTTTTTAGACCAAAGAACATCAATCTCACATAAATATTTAAGAACAAGGCATTAATCAATTACCAGATTAGTAAGAGTGGACAAATATCCACTTTCAAACTAGACAATAAACTGCAGATTACACTTATAATGACCTGTGAGACTATTAAGCCTTTCCTAAAGATGAGAAAAACTTAGACATAAGCAAGGAACATACATTCACTTAACAATAGTGCATGAATTCATATAACAGACTTCAATCTAGCTTAGAAAAGGATGGAATTTATTCTTTATTGCATCAAAAGGTGTCATAGTACAAATTTTGGCAAAGTCTGGTCATACCAAAAAAATGGATAGATGGTCCATTTTAAGACTTAGAAGCCTGTATTTATAGCAAAGAGAAAGAGAGAGAGGGAGAGTTGTGCACTAGAAAAGGCCCAACCACTTTCAATGGATTAGTAATCTCAAGGATGTTGACTTAGATATTATTAACAAAGAACCAACTCTGTAAAAGAATTAAATATCCATTGCCCTTTTCCAACTACCAGATCTTTTATAGGATTCATGTTATTATTTACTTTATCTACTAACGAGGATCATGTCTTGAGACTAGCTAAAAAGTGTCACATCGCATTAGGTGGCCATCTGAACCTAAAAATGTGAACCATGATGAGGTGAGACATAGGTCCACTATATGTGAAAACCAATCTTATACCATTAGTTTTCACATAGTCATTGATCTATCTTTGAATTCTATATTAGACACAAAGGATCTATTTCACCTATATGGAACTTTGTTGATGATTCTTATTTTTTGAACTATGGCATTGGTTCAACTCTATTTCAATTCTCAATTCAAATCTTTGACATTTGTTTTGCCTAGGTCCATTTAAAATTCTTTGACTTTCATCAAAAATGTCTCGAGATCTCTCTCGCTTATTGGATATTGATTACCAACTTGGACTATCTACATCATGCTCAACTATCTTTATGTTCATTACTCCATAGATATGTTGACTTATTGACTTTACTTCATCCCATTTGATCTGTATGTACGAATGCATATGATTCTTTGATATGTTGATTTATTTGGTCCCACTTACACCATCTTTGCCTTTGCTCCATTAGATTTTCTAGTTATGAATGAATGTGAGCCCTCAAATCTATCTTTGAATTATCAACTCTATCCCCATTGGTGCTACTTGGCAATCCTGCATTGATCTTTAGGATCATGTTAGCCTATCAAATTATGCACTTATACCACATGTCAATCCCTCGATCTCTTTGACCATTTGACTCCTCTCACACTATTGGATTGAGATATACGATCAAACAAGGACCATTGATCTTGATCAAATAAGGACCATTGATCTTGATGGGACCCATTATTTGAAAGCTAATGGCTAGTTCATGATCTTAAATTTGATAGTTTATGGGACATTAAATGATGTTCATGCAACCGTTATTGACATTCACATGACCATAAAATTTAAGTTCAAAAGGACCTACTTTTTTAATCTTAAACTTGATGTTAGTGCGAATGTCGCACTACATAGGTCCAACTTTTAAAGCTTCTAACTCAAACAGAAAACTCGCACGGGTCTAAATTTTTTTGAGGATGATCTTGGCATGTAAAATTGTATTTGTATTTGATCTATTGGTCGCACAAGGATTCCTAAGCAAGATATAAAATGCATAAATAGACTGGTTCATTTTAGTTATGCATGACGTCTTAGTGATAGTTTGGTCCTTCAAATATTGATTTTGAATTTTTATAGAATTTATAAGGATTTGAATGAAATCATAAGCATATGTAGGCTTCTCCATGACTTTAAATGCATTGAATACAATGACACCTACTCAGGGACCAATTCCTTGCTTTGTAGATTGATCAGAATGCAATTTAAGCAAGCTTAAAGTGTTTCAATAGCTTTGTGGTCAATGTGAGATCCTTGGACCGCTCATTCCATCCAGAACTTTGTCCAAGCCATTTTAATCATTTGATCAATTAGGAACCCTAATTTTTTCTCTGTATTAGGACCATTTTCAACCTAACCTATCTGGGCACATGCTTGGTATGTGGGCCAAATTTGGTCAACATCTTTGGTGATTTGGCTGGGTAGCATGCCTGCTATGCTTTAACTTAGACCATGTACATGACCTTTGACTTATAATAGATAACACATATGCTATATGACTATATAAAACCTCCTAATTTACAAAAATAATGGACTCCACCAAAACAGGGAAGAAAACAAAAGAAAGCAGGGAAGCTATCCTAACAAAGTAAATGTCCAAATAAAGCATTTACCTGGTAAAAAATATAAACAAAATAACCTAATTAACCATGACAAAACATGATCCACCTAAATCAAAATGTAAATTCATGAATTTGCTCATTCTAAGAGAAGGTATAAGTTTCAAAGTAGGGGGTTTATTAAACATGACCTTTGAAGAGGCACTCTTTTTTCCAATTATTTCTCTTAACATATCCTAAAATGAGCTATCAACAACAAACTAGTCACTAATAAATACAAATTCATCCTACACTTTTGGATCCTTTTTATGTTGCTTGTCAACTACAACCTTATCAAGTGACATCTTATCTATGAATTATCCTTGAGTGACCTCATCCTTCTTATCAACTATTGCAAGTTCATTCATCTCTTCAAGGAGCTCTGAATAGTCAACCCAAGCTGTATCATGATCTTGAATAGGTGATTCTTGATCAAAATTATCAATAACATGCTCTTCAATGGGAAACATATCTCTATAAAGACTTTAAATCTCTTACAAAGATTCAAGATATAGCTACCAATCATTCTTTTGTTCTTCACTTTGATCAAATTGAATAGGATCAACTTGAAAGTCACCTTCAACTTTCTCAATTGGAGATATTTCAATATCATTTATGACATCAACTTGCATCAATTCCTCATGGATTCCTTCTATATCAAGATATGCCTTCTCATTCTACTTGGGCATCCTTAAAGTAACATTGTCTTCTTGAAGCTCTAAAACATTAATGGAATCCCCAGATGAATATTCAACTTGTTGCACTATTTTCTCATCAGGGTCTATCATCTTAAACTCTTCAACTTCAATCATGACCTCATGGTACAACTCCTAAGAATGATCTTATTCTTGACAAATGCTCTATGCCTTAGAAATGGTGTTGTATGAGTTGTCTTCATGGCTACCTTCCAAAGAAAGATGAGGCTGTACTTGATTTACATCATCTACCACAATATCTCAAGAAAAATCTTGATCATGGACAACTAATGTATAATTAATAGGTTCTTGAGAAGCAACCTCTTGATGCACATCTAAAACTTCTTATCATTGGATCTCATCTCCAACTTGTACATGCTCCTGTAACTTATCCTCTTTGACATTACAAAAGACTGAGACATGATTACTCTTTGCAAGTGGTGTCTTAATAATGATCTCCTCTTCTTGTTCACTAAAGTCATCATTTTTTATCTCATTAACTGTATCTTTTTGATTTGCCTTACAAAGGAGGGGCTCTTCCTCCAAGAGTAGCATAATAGACCCTTGAAAATATTCAACAAGATGAGATAGGTCCAAAGAAGTTACCATAGGTACCTGATATTGCTCTTAAATTTTATCTTCTTAGATCACCTTCACCTCCTCTTCCTATTTCTTTGCCTCTTGAATGGCTCTCCATGAAGGAAAGGCTCTAGTATTTTGAGGGGAAGGGAGTGGAGACTGCATGAAAGGTTGATCATGATCAAATTTTTGGATCTTGGGAGTAATGGAATTTTGGAGAGAAGGGTAAAAGAAACCTTTGACAACCTCTACATTCTACTCCTTCCACTTGGCTAACACTTCATCAAGGTCTAAAACCTTTTTATCCTCATGGAAAACTTGAACTTTAGGGATGAATGGTGAATAAAGGGGACTTTAAGAAGGTTTAGCCTCTTGAATAGGAATATGAATAACTTCTTGAATAGGTTCTTGACTCCAAATAGGAATCTCCATTGGCTCACACTGAACATGATCAAGAACTTTATAAGATTAAGGAAAACAAAAGGATTAGTAAGAAACATAAAGGGCTCCTTGAGATAACTAATTCAACTAAATTTTCTACCTCTCACAAGCCTCTGCTTTCTCTAATACAAAGGTACAAAACTTAAGCGTCTCCTCTAGATTATTAGACACATTTTGAAATCATTCCTTCATTTCTTTATATTAGGAATCTGAACATAATTTTCTGGCATATGCTAGAAATTTAATCTATATTTCATCCATATTTTTTTGTAAATAATATTTCTCATATGCAACATGGTATCCACATGAGAATGGTTAAATCTAGGTTTGAAACTGATATGGTTCATAAGGAAAGTAAGAGTCATGCTCTTGGTAATAAGGATCACGGGAAATATGATAAGGCTCATCATAGCTTTGATAAAATTCCTTTTAAGGTTGATTAGGCTCATAACAAGGATCATATGGATCATGAAAAGGCTGGTATGATCCATCATGGGGCTAATAAGGAGGTATTGCATAGGAATTTCCTTCATACATAGCCATGGAAATAACATCAAGATAGTGCAATAAAAATAAACTTACTTGAAAAATGCCTAGACTATTAGATGTAATTGATTAAACTTGGAATCACCAAATTCTTTATGAATAACACCTCTGCAACTATAATTCCACAAAGAGAAGCTCTAATGTATCTCATTGGGCATGCTACAATTGTTGAGGTACTAGATTGCACCCTAGTTGAGCAAGGGAATGTTTAGGTCCTCTGCTCAACTCTAGACCAATATGGGACTAATCCTAGGTCGTGGGTATCCTAAAATTGGATCAGACCTCTGGAGAATTTCAGCTTCTTTATGTATCTATCACCTACACTAAACCTAAACTAGTTCCTGCTTGGTAAAGGGAGAGAGAATTGACAAAGATTATAAAAGCATGTAAAAAGTGGTGATGCATCAATGATTTGATCACTCCAACTCACACAAAACACACTATGAGACACTTTTCAAACCAAATAACATTAATCTCACATAAATATTTTACAACAAGGCATTAATCAATTACCACATTAGTAAGAGAGGGAAAATATCCACTTTTAAACTAGACAGTAAATTGTAGATTGCATTTATAATGACTTGTGAGACTATTAAGCCTTTCTTGAAGGTGAGAAAAACTTGGTCATAATCAAGGAACATAAATTCACTTAAAAATAGTGCATGAATTCATAGAACACACTTTAATCTGGCTTAGAAAAGGATGGAATTTAGTCTTTATTGCATCAAAAGGCATTGTAGTACAAATTTTGGCAGAGTCTGGTCATACCAAAAAGAGGGATAGTTGATCCATTTTAAGGCTTAGAAGCATATATTTATAGCAAAGAGAAAGAGAAAGGGAGATCCATACATTATAAAAGTCCCAACTTCTTTTGATAGATTAAGACTATTGAGGATGTTAACTCAAATCTTATCGATAAAGAACCAACTCTGTAAAAGAATTAAATATCCATTGCCCTTATCCAACTGCTATATCTTTTCTTGGAATCATGTCATTATTTACTTGATCTACTAACACAGATCATGTCTTGGAGCTATCTAAAAAGTGCCACATTTGCATTAGGTGTCCATATGAACCTAAAAATGTGAACCATGATGAGGTGAGATACAATTCCACTATATGTGAAAACCAATCTTAAACCATTGGTTTTTACATAGTCACTGGTCTATCTTCAACTTCTATATTAAACCTAAAGGATCTATTTCACCTATATGGAGCTTTGATGATGATGCTTATTTTTTGAATTATGGCCTTGGTTCAACTCTAGTTTATTTTTGAGTTTGAGTCTTTGACATTTTCTTTGCCTAGGTTCATTATAACTTCTTTGACTTTCATAAAAAATATCCCAAGATCATTCTCACTTATTGGCTGTCGATTGCCAATGTGGGCCATCTACATCATGCTCAACTATCTTTATGTTCATTGGCTCCACATATATGTTGATTTATTAACTATACCTCACACTATTAAATATGGATGTAAGAATGCATATGAGTCTTTGATCTTCTATCAATACCCACTGAATTTGGATACTTGTCCTCTTTGTATTCATCATCAAGATCCTCGGACCCTTTTAGACTTGTCTCGATCTGTTGATCTATCTATGCATGGATTCCCATGAGTCATTGATTTTCTACCAATTAGATGCACTTGTGCCACTTATCCTCCACCCATTAGCTCCTTGTATTCATTTTGTCCCACTTATGCCATCCTTGCCTTGCTTTGTTGGATTTTCTAGGTATGAATGAACACGAGCCCTCAGATCTATCTTTGAATTATCAACTTTATCCCTATCGGTGCCACTTGCCAATCTTGCATTGATCTTCAATATCATGTTCGTCTATTAGCTTACCCACTTATGCCATGTGTTGATCCCTCAAACTCTCTGACCGTTTGAATCCTCTCACACCATTGGATTGAGATGTACAATTGAGAGAGGACCATTGATCTTGTTGGGCCCCATTATTTAAAATCCAACAACTAGTTCATGATCTTAAATTTAATGATCTATGGGATGTCAAATGACATTCACACAATCATCATTGACATTCATGTGACCATAAAATTTAATTTCAAAAGGACCTACTGTTGACCAATTTTTCGCTCACAGGCCAAAATTGTTCACCTTCCTTCTTCACTATTTGAAAAGCAATCATTTTTGGGCTACACATTTCAATGCCAGTGTTTCTCTACTTTTTTCAACACAATTGGTTCAGTGATTTGGTTCAAGACTTAAAGTTCAAACGGCCTAGTGGAGGGCCAACACTTCAAATGAAAGGGACCCAGGCAAGTTTCAGTTTGGTTCGAAGTCCAAAGTTCAATTCATTCGAAATTGACTAAGTCTAGGTCCTGAATTCCTTTGGGCATAGCTTAACACAAAGGCAAAGGGAAAGGGCAATCTTCAGGTCAAAAGCCCTTTCGGAGGGCAAGCTCTTAACATTTGCATGGAAGGAATTCAGGTGTGCTTCAAATACAATACAAAGCCTGGGGAAATAGTCCAAGCCAAATGCGACCTGAAAGGGTATGCCAAGGAAAAGACAAAGGAAGGGAAGCCACAGATGACTGCCATCATGGACCCGACTGCCAATGTGGACCCAAAGACAAAGCAAAGGACACGGGGACATCCCAGGGCATGTCAAACTTAATGAAATGGTTTAGCCATTGGGTTTTAAAATATGGCAAGCACCAAACATGGACAAGGAAGAGCTCAGAATGTAGCGACCCACCAGTATATTCGCCCAAGGAGCCAAGTGGCTGAAAGAGACAAATTCCAAGTGGCAAGCAAAGATGATAGGGCAGGGGGCAGTTGAGTGATCCCAGTGGTAGAGATAGAAGGCATTTACTACCTAATGGTGTAAAGAATGAATTAGACAAAGTAGCAAGTAAAGGATGAATGAACAATTAAGTCCAACTGGCACGAAATGGGGAAGCGTCTTTGGCAGGTGAGATGGCACCCACAAAATTGATCATTTAGAATGATAGCGGCCATTAGTGCAACTGTTTCTTTTGTCGTACATTAAATTGAAAGGCAAACCATGTAGGTTACCTAAGCAAGAAATGCAGGTCTCGAGCAGGCAAATGGATAGCTCATTAATTTTTGAGCGACTTGTTTTCTTTTCAAAGGGACACATATGCCACTTGTAAAAGTAGGAGCACCACATGGGCCTCTTTGCTTCCCATATATATTCATAACTTGTCATTTTGTAAACATATTTACATGAATTTTTCAAAGCAAAGCTTTGCTGAAATTTCCACCTGAATCAATCAACACAGTTTTTTTTACCTCTTCTTGAATAAATATCTTGTGTATGTCCTGAGTGTTGATCTGTGTTTAGTCATTGTCTTTGATGCTATCACAGGTTCAACATCAACACACCAGCTATTTACAAGGTACCATCTGCAGCTAATAGGAGAAGAGTTCTACTTTGGAGTGCAGAACAGAGAGGATCGTCTACAGAGTGCTTCTCATAACACCTTTAGTGAACCTCCCTTTTTGTATCTTTCATTTTTCTTACCTCCCTATCAAGTTTGTAGATTGTTTCTTCTGTCAAGGGTAGAGCGTATAAGTGTGTTGTTTGCTTTTGAGTGTGGGTGTGAAAGGGTCATATTGTTTTGGTGTATCGCCTCTTTTAGAGTAGGTTGTTTATTTTCTGCATTTCTTCACCCTTTTCATCCCCCCCTTTTATTATATCCATATATACCTATATTTTGCACTGCCTGAAACAAACATGATGCATCAAAGGGAGCTAGCCCTTAACTAGAGACTCTCCTCTCCTGATTCGTCGTCCCATAGGCGAGAGAGGAGTTTCCATGTTGCGAGGAGAGGGCAGGAACTTGTTTTCCTGCCACTGGGTGCACTTTCCTACGTCAATAGTTCTTGCACACCTGGTGGGACCACAAGTTTTCAACGTAGTAAGATATCAGGATTGATGTTGGTCCTGCTACAACAAATTTCAAGTATTCTAGCATCTGGTGAATCCACTGGTAAGAGCTTTGGTTTTCATATTAAGACCAGTGTCTTAACTTTCTATGCCTAAAGTCACCACAAGGTCTGCTTTAAGAGGGGTTCCTTTTGAATTCATTCAATTACCTTTCAATTCTGTTAAAAGACTACGATTCAAGAGGACTTGCCCTTATCCAACAAGCAATCCTCCTAGGCCTGTTATAAGAGACACAGTAGAACCTTAGTTACAACCAGTCCCAGCCATGGCTTTGCCATTTACAGCTTTTCGTGGTGAGAGCCCCTTGAATCTCCCACAATATGATCCAATTCCAGGAACAGCTCTAAAAATGTGCCTTCTTTCGATGGGGTGGGACCTATTATAGTCATTGAGCATATTAAGAATATTGCTAACCTTTGCAATATTCACAATATAACCAAAGAAAATATTGCCATCAGACTGTTGGCACTGTCTCTTAAAGGCAAGGCTCTTGATTGGTACGGGACCTTGCCTATGAACTCAATACATTCTTGGAACGAATTGGGTGTTCAGTTGACAGATCATTTTGGGGAAAAAAGTGATGACCTCTCACTTGCTAAGCAGTTGACGACCATACAGAGGGCTCTGCATGAATATATGCAAGACTTTAACACAAGGTTTTAGAAGACCTGGCAGAGGATTCCCATCCTAGTAAGGCTGACTCCCAGCTATGCTTTTTTATACTACTTGAAAGCATTAAACAACGACATTGCAGTGAGGATACAATCTATGGGAGGGCATATATTTTTTGCTGCTTATGACATTGCCATAACAACCAAAAATTGCTTGGTTCAAGCCGAGAAAATCGCCCCTAGGCCTCATATGCCAATTTTCTCAAAAATGCCACCTCTAATTCAGGCCCCTATTCCAACAATTTCCCCTCTGCCTACCATTGAAAAACTAGTTGCTGTTCCACCAAATGAGCTTCATGAGGTTAAGAGTCTGTTGCAAAACATGTCCAACGAACTTGTTGCCATTAAAAGGTAGCAAGCTCAAGGTAATAGACCAAATCAAGGATACCAACATTATGGTCAAACCCCTAGAACCCTCTTTCAAAATTATAATCAAGGTCAAGGGCAGCTCACTACAACCAGGCCATTTCAAAATTACAACACCGGTCCCTCCTCATCATCTAAGGCCATGGTGCCTGTTCAAAACAATTTAATACAAGAGTAGCCTAGCTGTTCGACCATGGGATATGGTTAAGAATAGGCCATCTATACAAATGAGGTGATGAAATATTTTTAGAATGCAAAAAACCAAATAGCCGCTCAATCTCAGGCCTTTGAGCCTTCAATGTAGCCTAACATGAGTAACAATCACGTTCAGCCTGATTCTGCCCTGATGAATCATTTGGAAGAAGATTTTTATTCAGTAAATTATGTGGCGCTGCGAACAATCAGGCTGACTATGTTGTAGCCAACATGAGGTTTAAGAGAAGGGCAATGGGAGAAGCCTAGGCTTCCACTCAGGCATCAGTAGCACCTCCTCCATCACACTCCAATGCAAAGGCCCCAAATTTTAAGTAGTCATCTATACCTCCAGCCCCTCAACCTACAGTTCAGGTTGGAATCAACCCCAAAGAAAGCTTAAGGCGTGGCAGTCCTCAAATCAATGTAGTGGATCAAATGAAGAAGCTGAATATGAATATCTCTTTATGGGATGCGTTGTCTCTTCTAGGCCAGAAGGATGTGTTAAAATAGGAATTAAATGAGATGGATTGTCAGGCTATCCCAGCTAGCACTGATAATGTCTTGATGACAAATGGACAGCCTCCCACTTCAAGACAGATGAAGAAGGAAAAGAAGACTCCTCCTTTCTATGTATCCTTGGTCATTGGGAACTTCTTGGTGCACAACTGCATAATTGACAGCGGGGCCAGCACCTCAGTGATGCCCAAGTGCATTGCTGATAAGATGGGATTGAAGTATCAAGAGATGAACAAAGGAGTCCTATAGCTGGATGGGACACTTGCAAAAATAGTTGGGATTGTGAAGGGTTTAGACCTGACATTGCATGCTTGCCCAACCTTCTCAATTCCCCATGATATAGTGGTAGCAGATGTTCCTCCGTATTTCACAATTTACTTGTCCAGGGATTTCACGTCAAAAATAGGTGGCTATCTAGTAGCAAATTGGTCATATTTGGTTTTTAGAACCAAGTATGGGACCAAAGTGAAAATTGAGTCTGAGCCACTCTACAAAGATCACCTAGAGCCATATTTGCCCAAAGCATCAAATGTCAGTTACACCATCATCGATCCAGAAGAGTCCCAGACGAAACAATCTCCATCCTTTGCTCTTGAAGGAGTCACATACTTACTCTTGGATGAGTGGGGAAATGATAACTTTGAGCATGATCCATACAAATTCATTGAGGAGACAGACCTTGGAGTCTATTACATGCATGAGGAGGGTGCCTTCTTGCCAAATTTAATGAAGGAAAACAAAGAAGACCTTGGCCTATGGCAGCTATATTTTGATGGCTCCAGAAGTAAAATAGGCACTGGTGGTGGAGCAATGCTGGTTTCCCCTTCCAAGGAAAGGTACTTTTCAACTTTTTGTTTCCAGTTCTCTTGCACCAGCAATGTTGCAGAATATGAGTCTTTGATCCATGGGCTTGAATGGGCAAGAAAGAGAGGGATTCAAGAGTTACAAGTCTTAAGAGACAATGAACTAATTGTAAATCAAGTGAGAGGCTTGAATCTGACCAAGAACTCCTTGTTGAAGTCATACAAGCATAGGGTTTGGGACTTGATGGAGGATTTTCTTGCTTTTAACATTGCCTCTATTCCAAGGGAGCGCAACAAATAGGCTGACAAGCTGGCAACAATTGGCACCCAATTTGATGTTTCAAAAGAAATAAGTAGAGACTGTGGTTTGCACCACTTGAAAGTGGTGGTTCGGCCTTCAATCTTGAAAAACGTTACAAATTGACAAGTCTTTGAAAGTGACCAGCAGTTAGCTTTCTTCTTACAAGAAGACGCTGAGTTCACAACACACAATCAGGTGAAACTGCAGCAGCAATATGGCAATTAGATTGTTTAATTGAATAATAATAAACTCCCCAAGGGTCTGGTCATGCTTGAAAGCATTTTCAATAGTGATGACCAGTTAAGAAATGACAAGGCCTGCATCACTACCAAAGAGGAGAATTATGAAAGGGTTGAAATTTTCAAAGGGAAGCTGTTGGCGCTTGGTAAAGTCTGCACATTTCAAGAGAGGCAAGCTTTCAATCTGTTGTGTCAAGAAATCACTGACATCTTTGCCTGGGATTACAGTGATTTGAAGGGCTTCAACCCAAGGCTTGCCCAACAGACCATTGAATTAGAAGAAGGCACCAGGCCAGTCACTCAAAAGCAAAGGCCTATCAATCCTACAATTGAGCCCCTCATGCAAAGGGAATTGGCCAAATTGATTGAGTCTGGAATTATATTTCCAATCAAACATTCCTCATGGTTGGCCAACCTTGTTCTTGTTAGAAAGAAAAATAGGGAGATCAGGCTGAGTGTCAACTTCAGAGACCTTAATAGATTCTCTCTAAAGGATCATTACCCCCTTCCAAACATGGAGCGGATCCTCCAGAAGGTAACTGGTAGTGAGCGGTTCTCCCTCCTGGATGGTTATTCAGGGTATAATCAGATTCTAGTGCAAGGCAGTGATCAGCACAAAATAGACTTTACCACAAAATGGGGGATGTTTGCCTACAAGAAGATGCTATTCGAGCTATCCAATGTTGGTGCCATGTTTCAGCAGGCCATGGACATGGCTTTTGGTGGCTTGATAAACAACAATGTGCTAGTATACCTTGACAATGTAACGGTATTCTCCAAGAAAGCGAGCCAGCACATACGACACCTCAGGCAGATTTTTGAAAGGTGTAGGGAATTTGGCATCTCTCTTAATCCAAAGAAGTGTGTGTTTGCTGCTCATGAGGGGAAACTCCTTGGCCACATTGTGTCTAAGGAGGGTTTGTCTATTGACCCTGAGAGAGTTTGCTCTATACTGGAGATGTCCCTACCAAAGCACAAGAAGAGTTTGCAGAGCTTTTTTGGCAAAATTAATTTTATTCAAAGATTCATTCTGAATTTTATAGAGATAGTCAACCCACTCACCCCTATGCTAAATAAAGGTGAGGATTTCAAATGGATAGCTGAGAGGAAACTTAGCTTTGAGGCCATCAAGCAGGCCATAACTCGGGCTCCCACTTTGATCAGCCCAGACTTCAGTAAAGACTTCAACCTCTATACCTTCAGTAATGAGGAAGTGATATCTGCCATACTTACCCAAGCTAACAGTGACGACCTTGAATAGCCACTTGCTTTCTTCAGCCAAGGGTTAGAGGACTTTGAAGTCAGGTATACGTATGTAGAAAAGCAAGTCTTGGCAGTGGTGTGTAGCTTGAAGAAATTTAGGCATATGTTGTCTAACAACAAGATCCACCTTATGGTCCCACATCTAGGTGTCAAGGAATTCTTGATCAATCGAGATTTAAACAAAAAGAGGGTAGGGTGGATTACCAAAGTGATGGAATACAACATAGACATCAAGATTACCAAGCTGGTGAGGGGAAGAGGCTTGTGCGAATAGCTAGCTGTAGACTTAAAACAAGAAAGGAGAGACAACTTGTTAAACCATGATGCAGCCATAATAGAAGAACCAACTATCATAAAGGATTAGACGCTGGACATGAAGCGTTTCCTTCTCATGAGTGAATGTCCACAGGGTCTTCATAAGACTGGAAGAAGGTATTTTAAACTTCATTCTCTTCCTTATGTTCTGGTTGGTGAAGTGTTGTTTAGGAGGGATTTCTTCGGGGTCCTCCTAAGGTGCATTGACCTAAGCCAAGCTAATAGGGTATTGGTCGAGTTCCATGATGGGCCAGTAGGCGGTCACTTCGCCCCTAGAGCTACAGCAACAAAGATAATGCGAGCTGGCTACTTTTGGCCCACTCTTTTTAAGGACACCCATGCTTGGCTAAGAAAGTGCCAGACGTGTGCACTTTTTGACAGAAAATAGTGATTGGCTGCCATGCCCCTACAGCCCATTCAATTTGATCAACCATTCATGCAGTGGGGCCTGGACTTCATAGGGGTGATCAACCCTCCCTCCAATGCTGGGCACAAATGGGTCCTGACTGCTACAAATTATTTCACCAGGTGGGTGGAGGCTATTGCTTTGAAGGAGGTGAATGAGAGCATAGTCCTAGATTTTTATGAAGACCTAGTAAAAAGATTTAGGGTCCCAGCCACCATAATCTCAGATAACACCTTGGCTTTTCTAGGAATCAAAAGTAGCGAATGGGCACTGAAGTATGGCATATACCTCAGCACTTCATCAAACTATTATCTGCAGGGGAATGGGTTGGCTGAGTCCACCAACAAAAATTTGATCAAAATCATAAAGAGGACTATGGAGGACAATCAAAGAACCTGGCATACCAAGCTAAAGACAGCTCTATGGGCCAACTGAGTTACTCCAAAAAGAGCAATCGAAAATTCTCCATATGTGCTCGTGTATGGAAGGGAAGCTAGGCTTCCCATCTCACTTGAATTGCCAGCGTTGGATCTCTCCTACCAACTACATTTTGAAGAAGGAAATGGCCTGGAAGTCAGGTTATGTGAGCTAATGGAGCTCCAAGAGGTAAGGGATCGGGCTATGGCTTCTATGACCAATCGCCAATAGCAAGTAAAAAGGCACTTTGACAAGAAATCTTTGCCAAGAGATTTCACTAAAGGAGACATTGTCTTAAAGTGGGACGAGGATCAAGCTAAGCCTAGAAAACATGCAAAATTTGATGCCCTATGGAGCAGTCCTTACATAATCACTCAGTGTAAGCAGCATAATGCGTTCCAACTTTCCAGGTTGGATGGCAAAGAATTGCATATCCCAGTTAATGGGATACATTTGAAGCATTGCCACTAATTTCTTTTGGGTTCACTTGTACATATTTTCCCGTGTTTTCTTTTTCCTATTTTTCCCTAAGTGCTGTTGCACAGGTTGTAGTTTTCTTAGTCTTGCATGTGTTTCCTTTTCCTCATAGGTGGATCTACATTTTTTTTGGTTCTGTGTTTGAAAAGAGCTGCTGCTATTTCTCAAAGTTGCTACTGAATCCATGCCCAATGGATTTTCAAGGCAGCTAGATTCTAAGCATGGTGGGCATGCTTCCCCTGTGAGTCGCCATGTGTTGACCAATTTTTTGCTCATAGGCCAAAATTGTTCACCTTCCTTCTTCACTGTTTGAAAAGCAATCATTTCTGAGCTACACATTTCAATGCTAGTGTTTCTCTACTTTTTTCAACACAATTGGTTCAGTGATTTGGTTCAAGACTTAAAGTTCAAACACCCTAGTGGAGGGCCAACACTTCAAATGAAAGGGACCCAGGTAAGTTTCAGTTTGGTTCGAAGTCCAAAGTTTAATTCATTCGAAATTGACTAAGTCTAGGTCCCGAATTCCTTTGGGCACGGCTTAACACAAAGGCAAAGGGAAAGGGCAGTCTTCAGGTCAAAAACCCTTTCGAAGGGCAAGCTCTAAACATTTGCATGGAAGGAATTTGGGCGCACTTCAAATACAATACAAAGCCTGGGGAAATAGTCCAAGCCAAACGTGACTCGAAAGGGTATGTCAAGGAAAATACAAAGGAAGGGAAGCCACAGATGACTGCAAGCATGGACCCGACTGCCAACGCAGACCCAAAGACAAAGCGAAGTACACGGGGACATCCCAGGGCATGTCAAACTTAATGAAATGATTTAGCCATTGGGTTTTAAAATATGGCAAGCACCAAACATGGACAAGGAAGAGCTCAGAATGTAGTGAGCTCCCAGTATATTCACCCAAGGAACCAAGCAGTCGAAAGAGACAAATTCCAAGTGGCAAGCAAAGATGACAGGGCAAGGGGTAGTTGAGCGATCCCAGTGGTAGAGACAAAAGGCATTTACTGCCTGATGGCGTAAAGAATGAATTGGACAAAGTAGCAAGCAAAGGATGAATGAACAATTAAGTCCAACTGGCACGAAATGGGGAAGCGTTTTTGGCAGGTGAGATGATGCCCACAAAATTGATCATTTAGAATGATAGCGGCCAGCAGTGCAACTGTTTCCTCTGTCTCACATTAAATTGAAAGGCAAATTGTGTAAGTTACCTAAGCAGGAAATGCAGGTCTCGAGTAGGCAAATGGACAGCTCATTAATTTTTGAGCGACTTGTTTTCTTTTCAAAGGGACATGTATGCCACTTGTAAAAGCAGGAGCGCCACATGGGCCTTTTCGCTTCCCATATATATTCATAGCTTGTCATTTTGTAAACATCTTTTCATGAATTTTGCAAAGCGAAGCTCTACTGAAATTTCCACCTGAATCAATAAACATAGTTTTTTTACCTCTTCTTGAATAAATATCCTGTGTATGTCCTAAGTGTTGATCTATGTTTAGTCATTGTCTTTGATGCTGTCATAGGTTCAACATCAACACACCAGCTATTTACAAGGTACCATCTGCAGCTAATAGGAGAAGAGTTCTACTTTGGAGTGTAGAATAGAGAGGATCATCTACAGAGTGCTTCTCATAACACCTTTAGTGAACCTCCCTTTTTGTATCTTTCATTTTTCTTACCTCCCTGTCAAGTTTGCAGATTATTTCTTTTGTCAAGGGTAGAGCGTATAAGTGTGTTGTCTGCTTTTGAGTGTGGGTGTGAAAGGGTCATATTATTTTGGTGTATCACCTCTTTTAGAGTAGGTTGTTTATTTTTTGCATTTCTTCTATCTTTTCATCCCCCCCTTTTATTATATCCATATATACCTGTATTTTGCATTGCCTAAAACAAACATGATGCATCAAAAGGAGATAGCCCTTAACTAGAGACTCTCCTCTCCTGCTTCGCCATCCCACAGGTGAGAGAGGAGTTTCCATGTTGTGAGGAGAGGGTATGAACCTATTTTCCTTCCACTGGGTGCACTTTCCTACGTCAACACCTACTTTGTTTGAGCTTAAACTTGATGTTAGCACGAATGTCTCACTGCATAGGTTCAAATTTTAAAGCTTTTAACTTGAACCAAAAAACTCACATGGGTTTGAAAATTTCTAATGATGATCCTGGCATGTAAAACTATATTTGTACTTGACCTTTTGGTTATGCAAGGCTTCCTAATAAATATATAAAATGCATAAATAGACTGGTCCATTCTAGTTTTGCATGACATCTTGGCAATGGTTTGGTCCTTCAAAGCTTGATTTTGAACTTTTGTAGAATTTTTAAGGATTTGAATGAAATATTAAGGCATATGCAAGCTTGTTCATGACCCTAAATGCATTGAATAACATGACACTTACTCAAGTATCAATTCTTTACTCTGTAGATTGATTAGAATGCACTTTAATTAAGATTAAAGTGTTTCAAAATATTTATGGTTAATGTGAGATCCTTGGACCACTCATTTCATCCAGAGCTTTGTCTAATCCATTTTGATCATTTAATCAATCAGGAACCCTGCTTCTTTCTCTACATCAAGACCATTTGCAACTTGACCTATTTGGACACATGCTTAGTATGTGGGCCAAATTTGGTCAATAGGATACATGTGCCAATGAACACCTAAAACTCCTTCTCAGGTTTGCATACCTTCATTCCATTCACTTTAGAGACCTCAAAACTACTTTCCACTCGAGAGACCTTAAAACCACTTTCCATGCCTTTTCTTGCAAACCATAACCTCATACTTCTGATCACTCATAAAACAAATTGACTTACCTCTATCCATACTCTCCTTCACACATTATTCTCTTCTTATGAAGACACTCTTATTCTCTTCTTACAGTGACACTCTTTTTTTCTCATGGCAACACTATTTTCTTTCATGCACCTACTCTTTCATGTACCTTGACATATCACATGCTACCATATGTCCTTAGTTACATTTGACATCAACCATCAAAATATGCTTCTTAATATCACACATAGTCAATCTTGACATGATAAACTTTTGACATCAACCTTTCATAATAAGATGTTTCTTGATATCACACACATTCAATATTAACACGATACATCTTTGACATCAACGTTGACATCAATGGCCATTATGCCTTTACATGATGCAACCTTTTGACATCAATGAGAAAAACATGCCAAAAACATCCCCTTTTGTCATTGATGGAAAACACATTGATGGCAAACACACTACGATCTGAAATCACTTCAAAATGTTACTTTTCCCATCTGCTCATTCTCCCCCTTTTGACATTAATGACAAAGGTTTTTCTAGTAACTACCATCTGATCCTTGGACCTAAAATTCAATAAATAAAAAAATTAAATGCTAATAAAAACTCTCCTTAGGCTCATGTTGGACTAATCACCAACATCCCCCTCAGGGATTTGTGACATGGACTAACAGCCTCCCATGGGTACTTATCTAGTGTTTGTATCAAGCGTTAACAGGTCAACCTTTTGGTGCAATGGCAAGCATTCCTTTCTAACAATTGGTATTAGATCCATGGTCATGGGTTTGAATCCCCTCAGGTAACACTGAGGGGGGGATTATTAGACTAATCACTAGTGTCCCCCTCAGAGATTTATGACATGGACTAACAGCCTCTTGTGGGTACTTATCTAGTGTTTGTATCAGGTGTTAACAGGTCAACCTTTTGGTGCAATGGAAAGCATTCCTTGCTAACAACTCATACTATTTTATTTAGACAACTTCTATAACACTTGAACTTTACCTCAAGAAACCATGCTTTTTATGAATTCTACATCACTATCTTGACACTTCACAACATAGAGTTACAAATCTCCCCATAACTCCATATCTTCCTCTTGAATCACAATATGGAAACTATTATTTGAAGCATATCTAAGTAGGTTACTTCTCCCCATTCTAAACTTTCTCCCAAAACTTATCTATTTTCTCAAACTAGCCTTTTCTCAATTGATTCCCTCTTTGACATTAAAGACAAACAACCACCTAAAACATCTAGAATCACACCTTTTGCAATAATAACTCAATAAGCAAAATCATGAGAATCTTATGAAGCATCTCATAAACATGCTCCCCTAACTCAATGCATACATTCTTCAAATGAATTCAAATACATAGGAACACTCACCTTGTCCTTGATATGACTGATATAGAATAAACTCTTGATCACTCACTAGGCTACCCCACTTATGACACCAACTAAATAATTACAGAATCCCCCTTTGTCTTCATAACTTATGTTCATCACTTGAGTCATTAGGACTCTCAAACCATCCTCAAATTCCTTTAATCATCTTGATACTAATACCAATTTTCAATACAAATAAAGCTATCAACTTTTAGAAACATAAAACAACTTTGTACTTACCTCTCATATACCAATCAACTACACAAGCTTTCAACATGCTTCTAGCTCTGTTAATAACATCCAACTTGTCTTTATGACCATATTGGTCTTGTAGATCAATCCATATTCCATATGTCTCTTGACACAATCCTATTCTCAAACTTGCATTCCATACCATGGTTCTTCATGAACTAATCTCCATAATCAATACTCATAAGCATATATACATACACCTATAACTCTCAGTGTGATTGCACCATCTTTTGAATCAAATACCTATATATTTTTGGGACACCCCAAATTCTTGACCTAAGAGGGTTTAGTTCAAAGCTCCTAATTTTTAGAATACTATTCTAACACCCCTTTTTATATTAATATTTATGGAATCAATTTGAAAACATTAAATCCAATCATGGAAGTTTTCCCCTTGTTCCTTCAAGGGTGGGCCCTTTCATTCCCTTTTATGTGCATTTTTTTGTTTATAGTTATTGGATATGTGCTATTAAAGTCTTAATTTATTTTTTTATCTAAATGAGGTTGTTCATTTGATAATTTAAAATTTACTGAGTGTATTATTATCATAAGAATACATGGTGTATATATTTGAGACACATTTGTCTTATGTAATCATTTTCATTATCAAAATATTTGTTGTCATGAGAGAGCCTAAAAATTATAATGCAAGTTAGTTCAAACTAGTCAATAATCTTACATTTGCAAACCCTCAAGGCTTTGTTTATCCATTTCAAATATTCTACATAATAGTTTGCAAACAAGAGCAAATAATTGAAGGAACAAAAGTAACCATACACAATCATTAAATAATATTATAGTTGACAATCAGCTTCCAAGAGCGTTGGAGATGGTCTCAAGGCTTTTTAGTATTGTTGAGGGCAGTATCAAAACTTTTAAAGACCATCAGGATTGGTCCTAACATATATCAAAATCATTGGGGAATTCATGACACTTGTCATGTGAGTCCTTAGGGTGGTCTCAACATCATATCCAAATTTTTGGGTTGTAATCTCTTGCCTGCTATTATGGGTTTTTAAGCTTCTATAATGCGATGCAATCACAATCAAGGGTATCAATAAAGAGATTCCTTCAACTATGCATCCTTAAAAATTACACAAAAAAAATAATGGAAACAAATGCACCAACAAATAATCTCAAGTATTTATTAGATTTCAAAATCTAGGAATACAAATTGCAAACATAATAACAACATAACACTACATGATCTCAAATGAGACACATTTAGAATAGATCCTCAAATCTATACTTACCAACTCAGAATATTTATAATTATAACAATCTCTCTAAATAGTTACTATGATATATCATTAAGCTTGTTGATTATCTAGATTAAGCATAGGGGCATGATTATATTTGTATAAGACACACTTGATTAAAATAATGTTCAGAAACCCACTACCATCATTAAATATTTATAAAACATCAATGTGCACCTAAAACGTTAAATATTCATTATAAATCATATGAACCTTAACAAATCAATCATAATTCATCCTATTGACATTAAATGAATCTATAAAAACCTTATGTGATTTAAGGAATTGAATGCAAATGGTTAGGAATTGAAACAAATCTTCACCCATAACACATCACAAGAACATATATGCCTAGATCAAGTGTGCACACAATAAAAAATACACAAAGATTCTAACCCCACAATAATATGTCATAATGATCTTCATACCCACATTACTTCTCTCCAATATCCTGTAAAAGAAATCATAGGCTTGCATAACGGATCTCGTAATTTCCTTCAACTCTTAGTTCTCCATGCAAAACAAAATAAAGACCTTCAATATGAAATTGTGTAAATATTTTCAAGATGACCCAAGTTTACCAAACTATATGTACCATAAAATGCTACACAAAACATTAAAAATAACTATCACACATGTAAAAACAATGTATAACAACACAAAGAAATTTGTACATAACTTAGGACTTGAACAAATTAAAAAAATGCTCATCTTTAACTCAATGTTAGACTTAGTGTTTTTGGTTGATGTAGGATTACAAGTGAACTCAAATGTTCTTGCATTGTACATGTTTAGTGAAAGAGTGATCATGTAGTAATCTATTATGCACTCTTTTAAAGATCATTGCTTCTAAGCAAACCTCTTGGCTATTTTTTTACTCCTACCTCCATCATTGAGTGGTTATTTAGGGGCCTTAGCTGGTGATCTAGGCTATTTCCATCTCTATGATGAATCTTATCTCCCATCATCTCATGGGATAACTCTTATCCCTTTTATATAAAGGATCCTATCTAGTATTCAAATTTTGCCTCCATTCGGTACCACTCACACATCCTACACAAAACAATACTTTACCCCCTTGGTAAAGATAAGAAACATGAGCACATATTCATGTAAGTTATAGAAAATATGCTAATGATATTCATTCTTTTAAAATATCTTATTCATGTATCCATGTCACATTTTAAATTCTTTGGTCTTTCCATTTTAACATATATTCTTTATATTCTCTATCTCGTATCTGCTTACTAACTCTAGAGTTAAATGCCTTGTCCACTTCCTTGTGTACTTTATCAAGCATTTACATTTTCCAATCATTTTTTTATAATTAATGTTTGTTATTTCCTCACAACAATGTCCTTCACGATAAGGATACAAACCTTCCACATTGAAAATAGGTGATATGTCTCCAGCTCATATGCATTTGTCATAAACTTTCACAACACTTTGCATGGCCCAATATTATTCCATTTTAACTTTTCACAATTTCCACTTGTAAATATTTCCTCTCTCAAGTGTGCTAAGACTAAATCTCCCACATTATATTCCACTTCTACTCTTCTTATATATGTGCATTGTTTTTAGTATGCATTGTTTCTCTCTAACCCTTATCACCTTTCTAATATAATTCATACATATACTTAACAAAATATTTTGTTTTAACACTCTTATTTCACTCATTTTTTATGTTAAGAAATTCAAAAACATCTCTAATACTTGAACCATAAATAATATAAAATGGTGTGTTTCTAGTACTTCTATTAATGAAATTTGTGTGATAAAATAAAACCTATGCCATAATTGAATCCCACATTCCTAGATTTTAGTAAATAAAACATTACAAAATATTCCCAAACTTAAATTGAATACCTTTTTATATCCATCCATCTAAGGATGTACACTAAAAAATAGAATGATAATCATATTCATCCATAATGTCCTCTCAAAATTCGCAACAAATTTCACATCTCTATCTAATACTACGGTGCATGGAAATCTATGCAATTGCACAACTGCCATAAAGAAAAAGATAACAACATATGTCACATCACTAGTCTTCTAAAAAGTAACAAAATGTGCCATTGTTAGTAGAGGCTCTTGATACCATAGAGCATGCTAAGGATGATGATAACTAAGTCTTTTTTAAGTGCACAGGATAGTGCAAAGAATTCATATTTAAAAATGAAGATAGAAACATAATAGAGATGTATTTTATTGTATTTGATAGGAATTAGGATTAACCATTATTTTAGTAATCATTCATAGAGAATATAGAATAGCTTAGATATGATTAAACCATACATTAAACATGGTTATGCACACAAGGAATGAAATAAAAAATACAAGTAACCATAACCAAAATAGTTTATATTGATCTCAACAAAAGTTCATATTCTTTATACAAGCATACATATTTATAGTCATTTATAGTCCCTAACTATTCAAATTCTTCTCATACTTTACACCAAAATAGGGGAGTGTTCATATTCTATCCCTTTAAAAGTCATGGAGGATAGGATAAAATACATATATCTAATAATTTCATATATAATGCACAAATATTCAAGGAATATCCTGCACAACTTTACTTATCTATTTTCTTCTCTCAACACTTTCTTGGACTTAAAATGTTATATTATCCCGAGATAATATTTTAGGTTCATCTAATGGTGTATTGAAGGTAAGATCTGAAAAAATGGGTAGACTAGAAAAAGTTGCAGTAATCACTCAAGGTGTTCTTTATGGTTTTCACCTCTTACGCACTAGTTAGTTACCCTTTCAAGTTTTCAACTAAGTAGCATATCAGTCTATTACCCATTTGGGTTTTCAATAGTTTAACCTAACTAGGTGGCCTCCATTTATGGGTTTTCAATCATCCTAGCCTTGCTTATCTCACTAGTCATTCCCAATACAAAAAATATTTACAAAGTTTCAAAAGTTGCACCTTGCACAGTACTTAACTGAAAGGAGTTGGCATGGCAATGGAAGAAAACTTGCCAACAAGATCCTTGGCTCTAGATTGAGTAACCATGCACTGTGAAATTTATTGCTAGAGCTCAAAGGGTGTCTTATAGACTAAAATATTGAGAATATTAGCCACCTCGATACAAAAGGGAGACAGGTCACTTCTATAAGTATGTTAGTCGATCATCACCTCCTAGACCATGTACAGTAGAATGCGCATTAATGCATGACATTTGATGAATCATTTCAGGTCCAAATCATTAATGATGCTCATAAATACCTTTATTTTACTAACCCTTATTTGTATTTCACTACTCAACTACTCCAACTTTTTTCTATGGTGTTTAGCCTAGAGACCTAAAAATGAACTATGTCATAGGTCATGCTGCTAGTTAATAAGTCTATCATGCACATTGTCCTTGGTGGTGAATTATTCTTAGAGAGTAAAGTCATTATTGTCCATTGATGTGGTTTGGATTTTCATGGTTGTCTTGGCAGCTAATGTAATGGTGAAGTCTATGCTATAGCTAGTGACGGAGTTGTCAAGTTGTTACTTCCAATCTAGAAGGCTTCATGTGACCTGATGTGTTTAGTGGGTAGAAATAACAATCATGATCTGATACTCCTCAATCAAGGTTATCAAGGTAGATGACTCTAGCTTCATGATTTAGCATAATGTGCCTATTACATGAAGTTTTTGGGTCATGCACCATTCCTTTGTGAGCTCAGATACCAACATCTTGAGCCTGCATTGGTCTGACATCACTTGGTCATTGATTTCTTAGGTGACCAACTCAAGGCACGTATCCTCAATCATCTTGGCTGATCATGAAGGTGGGCCTTAATTTTTGCATTCACTTCCTTGGATAGATCCCATTCTTTTTCCATGGAGGCAAACTTTTGCATGATGGACTCTTGGAAAGTTGTGATACTCTCAAGTTGTTTCTTCAAGGGTAGTCAGGACATATCCAAAGAGGCCTCCTACTTGACTAGAAGAGTAGACAATGTGCTTATGGATGTTATAGGATCTGGGAATGGAATGGTGGCTAGTGGGAGTGAGAAGGTAGTATTTCGAGAAACTATTATAGAAACATCCCAAAGCCAAACACCTCATAGTGGCTACTTGGGTTGCTACGATCCTGACTAGGTGGTTATTGGTGCTTGTTGTTGTATTGTGGCTTCTACTGTGCTTGGATTTTTTAGAAATGTCTTTATCCTACTTATATTTTACTTCCTCCTCTTATTTCTTTTTCTTCTCTTCTTCCTCCTACTTTTTCTTGTCCTCTTCCTCTTTCTTCCTTTTCTCTTCATCTTCCTCTTTCTTCATTTTCTCTTCCTCTTATTTCTTCTTATTCTCTTCTTTTTATTTTTTCTTATTCTATTCTTCTTATTCTATTCTTCTTATTTTTTCTTCATCTCTTCTTCTTCTTCTTCTTTGTTCTTCATTTCTTTTACTAGGGCCATAGCTTTGGATTTCTTGTGCAGCTTAGGCCTGCGCTTGTGTTTATACTTGAGCTTATGTCTATGCTTGTTATTGTCATAGGGATTCATCTTCTTCTCAATTATTTTTCCTTGTAACTTCCAAAACCTTCTAATATACCCAAATTACTACATCTTATTTTATGTTTTCTTCTTCTTCTTTGTTATTCTTATCTTTAATCCTGTTATGTGTTCTTGGTTGTGTCAAATACTTCTTATGCTTGTTTAGCCATCTCCATGACCTTATAAATGCTTATCTCTACATATTTGGAATTGAGTACCACCTTAGCTTCTTCAGATTGTTGCATGGCATGTTATTATTGTGCTTTTTCTTTATTTCTCTTATTTTCCTCCTTCCTCAATTGGCATTTGACTTCACAGGCTACTTCTTCCCTAGTGGCCTACTACTCCTCTTCTATGGGATGATTTCATGTAATATTTTCAACATATTAAGCCTATAGTGATGGTGGTAAATTAGTTAATTGCACCTCTGATTTGGGAACCTATGTCTTCCTCCTCTCGATCATGACTAGTCTATGTCTGAGTGGTGGTGTAGTAGATGCAAGTGTAGATTATTCTTCTTACCTAGTAGTTGGTCATCTAAACATGTACTCTTCCAAGATAGGGGAGACCCTTGCCTCCCATCATGTTTAGGGAATATGTACAAGTTTTTAAATTGGGCTCTCTAGAAGAGGTACAAATATGTCCTCAACTATGAATGTTGGTGAAAATTATGGCTAGAAGAAGTCCATTTTGCACTAGAGTTGCTCCCCTTCTTCTCAAACTGTGTCAATAATGATAGAAGGTGGGAAGGATGGGAGGTCCAACCACAACTTAGGGGGAACCTATTTTCACACTTGAACCATACACACCACTTTTCAAAAGAAACATTATTTTTCCTCCTCCTCATAGTAGTCTCTAGCCATGTCTTCCATCATGACCTGGTAGACTTCATCCTCATCTGTGCCCATCTCCATGAAGTCATAGGAGCTTGTTATTTACAGTAACTTAGGATCATCCTTATAGGTCACAATGTTGCATGTCATTCATTGATCCATAAACTAGGTAAATAGTTTTTATAAATGGATACTAAAATTCTCAATTCCTTAATTAAATAGAATTGGTTGTGGAATATTATAGGAATGAATTAAAAATACTCAAAAAATTATATAATTCATTTTTTGCTTAAAAATCTTGGGTTTTGTGTCATTAAATTCCCATAATTAATCTTCATGTCTCATTAATTCATTTGTAATTGAGTTAAATAAACTGAAACCCAAAAATAACTGAAAAGAAAAGTGACACCAAAACTTGTTAATGAAGTTCACCCATTTGGGCTACATCTTTGGGTTCGTAATTATGAACCAATTCATTATAAATTATGCAAATACACAATTAACAACTTATGTCAAAATGGATTATGAGAACCTATAATATGTGGCTGAAATCTTATAGTGAAGACTCTGATCCAATAAACAGACATCCATCTTCATTAGCAACATCTATATCTCTTGGTCATGAATTCAGGCATTGGATTATCCATTAAGAGTGTTTTATAAAACTCTTAAAACAAGCATAATAATAATAATAATAATAATAATAATAATAATAATAATAATAATAATATCTCTACTTCTATTAGGCTGGTAACTCCTTAAATCATCCCATCTTGGTTTGTGTCTTAAAAATACCCTACAATTAGAAACCGCTCTCCCAAGAATCACAAGACTTATAAAATAGGCATAATGCAAAAACAACTTTCAACATATAATGACATTTGGGACTCTATGCCAATAGCTAAATACATCCTTCACAAACTTGGGTGTATTTATCTAATAAATAGTCATACATATCCATCTTCAAGACTCATGTAATGGTGTTCATGACTATGTAAAACAAAATCACTACCTTCAAAAACCTTATCTATTTTCCATTTGGGATTGTGTAAATAAGTAGGCACGTTTATCATCATGTTTCCCCAAATAATGATGAGATTCTCTCTTTTTTATCCCATACTACAATACCATTAAAATTATCCATCCTTGGCTCATAGGTAATAGACATGATATCCATTCACCAACTTGGTTCCACATGTTAATATAGCTACCTTCATTGAAGCTCAAAATCTTTTACCATTCGATGATCTCTCACCTTATAAGCTCAGTTTTTTATACACAACAATCATGATCAATCAATGCCATGACAAATGGATTTTTTTGAAAATGATCATTCTATGACCAAAGGCCATATAATAATGTGTCAACACAAGCTATGAGCCTTCACATGGAACCTCATTTGACTTGACTCAAGGCATTCCAGAATATGTTTTGGGCTTCTACTTCTTAAGACTTGACCCTATATATGCTACAAGTTTCTACTTTTGTATCCCAAAAGGCCATGCTAAAATAAAAATAGACTGCATCTATACCTTGAGTATGATGTATATCCTCACCCATGGCATAAAGGGCTCCTACTCAAATCGAATCCTTTGCTCCCCTACATTCAGGATGGAGGAAATCCTCTACCATGTCCATTATTAACTATTTAATCCAACTGATTTATAAACATGGTGATGGATTTATTTTATGGGATTGAAATCCCACATTCCCTAGTCAAAAGGTTATAAAGCCTTTAAATAGGCTTTGTTGGCCTCTTTTAATGCATGGTTACGACCACATCTAGCCTTTTGTTTTAACATCTTTGAGAGTATTTGGAGAAGATCCCAACCTAAAAAAACTTAGACAAGGTTAGCATTAAGTAGTTAGAACCATCATGAGATGGAACAATGAGCTGACTCAAACTATAAAGATAAAAGTCAGTTGAATTCATTGATAATTCATTGGAAAGTGAATCTTGGTATTCAGAATTGATAGATCTCAAGGTGGGTCTTGAGTTAACATTTGGGGATTTTATTGTTAAACTATCCATATCTCAAACTTATCAATGATGATGTAGAAAATGTGAAGGTTATGGTGGTAGGCTACGTGGTGGCTTGAGGACCTACCATGTGGTCCTTTCTAAATGCTTTTCATCCTACCACTTGTCAACATGAGATGTACCAAAAATAATATGGTATAAAAATAATAATTTAAATGGAAATATTAAAATTATAATAATATACCATGGCATCCAGATCCCTTTCTGAAATAAGAGTGGATTCCACCAGCTATGATCTCCATAGCCAACCTTTTGCAAATGACTGATGAATACTGATGAAGTAAAAATCCTCTAGATCAAACCTCCTTGCAAAGAGGATTTTGGTCTCTAAAAGTTCCAATAATCCAACTAACCCAAAATATCTCTATAATTTCTCTTCTTTGTCATTGATAATCTTCCTACACTAATTCTAAATATACAGGAGCCAAATATAGCATATGAAAGAGTTATGAAGTCAATATATCAAAATAATGCAACAAAACTCCATTTTTAAAATATTAGTGAAATAAGACATTATAATACTTCCCTACAATAAGTCAACTATCCAATCTAAAACTACAAACTGATCATGGAAAGTAAAACAAACTCTATATCCAATCTGCCAAACTGACCTATTTACCCAGAATAGTCATTACATCTTGTGGATTATTTCAACCCCTGCATTTCATGAAGGATAAGGTGTTCTCCTTGTTATCAACATTACATAAGGGGAATCAAAATGTGTTGCATACCCCTATAAGACTTGAGTAAATTGCACACCTTTATTCTTGCATTTACAAATGTTGCCCATCAATGGGTCTTTTGAAAGTACATCTAGATGAAATGCATGACAAACATATACGTGTACAAAAAGTTTGTAATACAAACATTTCCCATAATACTGTGGGATTTAAATGCATATGCAAAGTATAAAAATGTGCAACTAATTATATATCCTAGGGTTATAACTGCACAATATACATAATACATGACAGCATAATCAACAGAACTATAAACAACATAGTTAACTATTGTGATCCCAAAAATTTATTATGAATATTTCCCTATACCTGTCTAACTCCAATGTCAACTTAGAGAATTTCCATAATAAGAGATTTTTTACAAACTCATAAAATTTGCAACTGTAAGAAAAATATCATATAAAGGTGAGGAGAAAACCAAGAATTTTAAACCTATCTCAAGGTTTCCTTCACCATCTAACTGCTCCCTGATTCATACCTCCTCAACTGATCCAACTAAGTTAGTTTACAAATTCTTATCATAATGGAAATTGAATTAGGAGATAATAAAATATCCTTCCAAACACAAGGGTTATCAAAATTCCTTCCTAAATCCAAGTAGCTAGGAATTTCCCTGAAATAGTGTTTGAAGTGTAAAAAAAACTAAGTATACTAATCAATACCATAGATATGTTTATCCAAAACTATCTTATTAAACCATTTTATCCATAAGGGTTATTCCCTTTTCATGGTCTCCAAAATTGAATAGGAAGTGGTTTCATCTTATCAACTCTATCTTAATAAGAGTTAGATGATCCATTTTTCAATTTTAAAAGGATTTAAAAATAATTTGAAACAAAGCTATATTTTAATTCCAAGGTAACCCTACATAAAGGATTCAAACCAAAACTATGCATACATAGTTACATTGAAAATAACTTATACCTCTGAAGAAACTATGTGGTGCATCTATTGAGCAATGATTAGCCTATTGTTGGTGCTTAAACAATTCCATGTTTGTTTCCTGTAACTCTTAACAAAGCTGTGAAACATAAACAAACTTATGAACCAATTAAAACCCAATCTATAAAGTGCAAAAACCTATTCAACTTCCTGAATAATGCCTTATATTCCCATTCCACATCTTACCATAGAACTAATCTTTTCACTTGTTCCTATAATCAAAGACAGAGGCATATATAATATGAATAGTAATCCAAAATATAAAGGCTACATAACTAGTTATCAAATACCAAAATATTATGTCAATACCATTATGAAATCAAATCACTATCATACCTTATTTGCCCTCTATGTAAGAATGGTTTAGGACTGCAACTGGTTCCTCTTAGATTTGCATTGCTAAAAATTCCTTGAATTTTATCTAAATGCATACCAAGATAGAAAGGCCAACCCTTTCACAATACCATCTCACACTTCAAGTGATCATGTGCTATGTTCTTAATCCATGTTGATCCTGTAGGGCTAGTAGTTTCAGAACCTTGGCTATTAGAAGCTTTTTTTCTTCCAGTGAATTGGACCATTTTCCAATTTTATTTTACACTAGCCTTCTTACATGGTCAACTCAAATAGAAGAATCATAAATCAAGAATCTAATATCTAAAAACTCCAAATTAAAGTATATCAAAAATTGAAGCAAGTCCTATAGTCACCTGCTTTGATACCAAATTTGATCCATAAACTAGGTAAATAGTTTTTGTAAATAGATACTAAAATTTTCATTTCCTTAATTAGATCGAATTGGTTGTGGGATATTCTAGGAATGAATTAAAAATACTCAAAAAATTCTATAATTCATTTCCTTCTTAAAATGCCTGAGTTTTGTGTCATTAAATTCCTATAATTAATCTTCATGTCTCATTAATTCATTTGCAACTGAATTAAATAAATTGAAACCCAAAAATAATTGAAAAGAAAAGTGACACCAAAACTTGATAACAGAGTTCACCCATTTGGGCTACATCTCTAGGTTTGTAATTATGAATCAATCCATTATAAATGATGTAAATACACAATTAACAACTTACATCAAAATGGATTATGAGAACCTATAATATGAAGCTAAAATTTGATAGTGAAGACTTTGATCCAATTAGTAGACATCCTTCTTCTTCAATAGCATCTATATCTCTTCTCCATGAATTTGGGCATTGGATTATCCATTAAGAGTGTTTTAGAAAACTCTTTAAATAGGCATAATAATAATAATAATAATAATAATAATAATAATAATAATAATAATAATAATAATGAGTATCCCTACTTCCATCATGCCTATAACTCCTTAAATCATCTTATATTGGTTTGTGTCTTAAAAATACCCTACAAGTAGAAACCGCTCGCCCAAGACTCATAAGACTTATAAAATAGGCATAATGTAAAAATAACTTGCAACATATAATGACATTTGGGACTCTGTGACAATAGGAAAATACATCCCTCATAGACTCGAATCTATTTATCCAATAAACAGTCATGCATATCCATCTTCAAGATGCATGTAATAGAATTCATGATTGTATAAAACAATAGTCACCACCTTTAAAGACCTTGTCTATCTTCCATTTGGGATTGTGTAAATAGGTAGGCACATTTATCATCACCCTACCCCAGACAATAGTGAGCCTCTCTCTTTTCTATCTCACACTTCAATGCCATTAAAATGATCCATCCTTGACTCATAGGTAATGTACATGATCTTCATTCATCAACTTAGTTCCGTATGCCAATACAATTAATTTCATTAAAGTTTAAAATCCTTTACCATTCGGTGATCTCTCACCTTATAAGCTTGGTTTTTTGTACACAAAAATCATGATTGATCAATACCATGGCCAATGGCCTTTTTATTTTTTAATTTTTTTTATCATTCTATGACCAAAGGCCATAAAAGAATGTGTTAACACAAGCTATGAAACTTCACATGGAACCTCATTTGATTCAGCTCAAGGAATTCTATAATATGTTGTGGGATTATACTTCTTTAGACTTGACCCTATATATGCTATGAGTTTCTACTTTTGTAGCCCAAAAGGCCATGCTAAAATGAAAATAGACTAAATTTATGCCTCAAGTCTATTATATATCCTCACCCATGGCTTAAACGGATCCTATTCAAATCAAGGCCTTTGTTCCCTTATATTTAGGATGGAGTAAATAATCTACCATGTCCATTCTCAATTGTTTAATTCAACCACTTTGTGAACATGATGGTGGATTTTTTTATGAGACTGAAATCCCACATTCCCTATTTGAAAGGTTATAAATACTTTAAATAGGATTTATTAGCCTTTGAAATGCATGGTTATGGCCATTTCTATCCTTTTTTTTAACATAATCAAGCTCAATTAGAGAATATCCTAGCCTAACTAAACTTAGAAAAGGTTGGCATTAACTAGTTAGAACTATCATGAGCTAGAATGATGAGTTGGCTCAGACTATAAAGATAGCAGTCAATTCAATACATTAGCAATCATTGGAAAGTAGAGCTTGGTATTCAAAATTGATCTCGATTTGGGTGTTGAGTTAACACTCAAGCTCGAGTAACTTTTTAAACTATCATATCTCAAACTCATCTCAAAATTATCAATGGTGACTTGGAAAATGTGAAGGTTGTGGTGGCAGGCCACATGGTGGCTTGAGGATCTGCCATGTGGTCCTTTCTAAATGCTCCTCATCCTACCACTTGTTAACATGGGATTAACCAAAAATACCATGGTATAAAAACTATAATGTAATTATAAATAAAAAAATTTCACTAATATACCATGGTAGCCAAATGCCCTTCTAAAATAATAGTGGATTCCATCAGCTATGGTCTCCATAGTTGACCTTTTGAAAATGACCGACGAAGACCAAGAAAGTAAAAATCCTATAGATCATTCATTTTAGAGGAGGGGATGTTGAATAAGGGTCTAATTTGTGATATCCATTATACTATTTCAAGTTGGTTTCTTACTCTGGTTATTGTGCGGTAGGAACATCTATGTCAGGTGGTATATCTTGCAAGGGGTTCATACACCTAGCTATGAATGTTTTTTATCCAACCACTTTGGCCTACACCATATCCATTATCACGAATAAGGGGATCACTTGGAAGGGTAACCATTATATCTTATGGATGGTGATGAAAATGCCTTTGGGTAGTAGAGTGATAGTGGCATGCTGACCCAGGTATTACATGATGTCTGGTGGCACTCTAGGATGTGTGGTAATAAGGTCCAAGCATTCTTCCCACTAGGATTTGAATTTTCCCTCGTGTGTGAGATATCCATGGTCTTACATCTATATGATATTTCAAAATTGTTGCACTAGATAATCGTTTGTATCTAGATGCACTTCTCCCTCAGGTGACTTCCACTATATGAAGTAGAGAAAGAAGATTAAGAACTTGTATTGGAATGTTTTCTTGGGAGTGGTGTAACACTTCTCAATGTTTGTAACTCCTTGATGAATTATTTCAACCATTTGAACTATTCATTTTGTTGGATCATCTTGTGAGTGATGTCCATAACTCCTTTAGGTATTTGTTTGGTAGACTTGGTCATCTACCAAAATCATCTGGTTATACACTTCATGAGGATGTGAACTGGATCATCTATGATTTTATCAATGGGGATCCCTTGGTTGTCCTAAAAATATAGATCTTAGACATCTTGTATAATGGGAGGCATTTTTTTCTTGTATGGAAATAAAGAATCTCCATGTAAAGGCATGCCTAAAACTCAGGCCATTATTTGTGTGTTGATTACAATAGTCTCATCCAGACCCAAATAGATTGCACCCTCATTGTATTACCAAAGCAATACTTGAATGATGTCTCCTAGGTTACCATATGTAGGTAATCTCAACAAGTGTTCAACATCTATATTTTGGAATTGGTGGGGAGATATAAGGGCAAGTGGTTGTGCAACATCAATAGGATTGGGGTGGAAGAGCTTATGTTCAGCTTAGTGGAGGTAGTCATATGGATCTTGGTCACAATACTTAGTTTGCTTAAGTTCCATATCGACACTTATGGCTTCTTTTTGTGTATTAGTGAGAGCCTTGATTAACTGTGACATAGCCATGGATGCATGAAGTGATGAAATTAGAATGCTCTATATGCCCTGTGCAATAAAAATAGTTCGTTGCTTGAGAATAGTATCTTGGAGAAATAAACACAAGGATGAAATGTTAACTTGGTATTTAAATTTGGCTTTTATATAATTCATGCCTATTGGAGTCTGAATCAAACCCATGATTAGTTATCTAGTCATATCCTATCTAGCCATTAAGCTAGTTAGTCATTGGTGTATGTGTGGAGTTATGTTGTTATATTCTTTGGTGTTCATATAAAGGTATTAGTATGTGATCTTGATGAGCCATAGACTTATTGAAGATTGCATCAATCAACCCTTGGATCTGGAATTTATTTCTAGTGGAGGGCCATTATCAGATAGATCTCTTGTTGATTAGGTGTTTCCTTACCTTTCGTAGACATAATATTTTTTAGTCACTCTTCTTTGACTTTCCCAGTGGCACACTTGGATCTTCCTATGCACATCCAGTGTACACAATGCTTGGTATTACAATTATCAATTGATGTTACTGAGATCATCTACAAATTAAAAAAACATAAAAGAAACACACACACAAAACATGCAAAAATAGGCAAATCCTAATCTACATGGTTTTACTCAACACCTGATCAGTTTTCAGAATGAGATCAATTGACTATTGGTGATAGGGATTAAGGCTACAACCATTTACCCACCTTGGTAACATGGTTCCCTGAAGATCTCTTAAAACCATGGTTCTTTACTATGTTATTTCATGCATACTGTAAGGTCCTTTCCACTATATCTATAACTTTCTCAAGAATGATCTAAAATGACTATCATACAATAAGACTAGTTGATCCTTATTAAATTATTTATGGTGCAAGTTCTTATCATGCCAGGCTTTCTAGATCTGCTCATGCACTTCCTATGTCCATGCTACTCTACATCTAAACTCATCCATCTAATTTAGCTCAAGGTATCGATTAGTAAGAGACTCATGATCTTTGAGTCATGTGAATATGGTAATGCATAGGTTGGGTACTAAGTATTTCATCAGTATGACTGATTTAAGACCATACACCAATTAGAATGGTATAAATCATGTATCCCTTTTGTAATGTGTGTGATATGCCAATAAAATAATAGTAATGCAATCTTCCTAGTAATCTTGCTTGATGTCATAGATATTTTGCAACATTTTACCCAATACATTATTGGAAGCTTCATCATGGTCATTGCCATGTGGATGATACATAGTACTTTTGTGATGAGAGATCATAAATTCTTCAGTTAGAGCCTTGATGGTGTTTTTGAGAAAATGTGTTCCTCTATCACTAACTAACTTTATGGGACATCCAAACCTTATTATGATTTTTATATAGAAACTTTGTTGCATCCTTCACACTATAGCTGGTGTTGTAGCAACTTCAACCCACTTAGTAAAATAGTCCATCATAGTGATGATATATCTTAACTCATTACATTTGCTCGGTGGGTTGATAGGTCCAACAAAATCAATGCCCCATTATTCAAAAGGTTTTTTGTCTAATAGATTTTGTAATGACATCTCATCTTTCTATAGTGGTTTACCCATGTGTTGGTAAGCATTGCAATGTTGTGCAACTCTGTGTGCATCCTAAAATAGAATTGGCAACCATAATCCACTTTTTAGAAAATTTATAGTCATAGCTTCTCCTGCAAAATGTCTTCCTATGACTCCTTGATGAAATTCCTATAAGATTTGAGAACATTCATGTTATAGAACAACCCTACATAGAACTTCATCCTTCCCTAAATGATATAGAATCCCATTGATGATGTTATATGTCAGTGCTCTAGTAACAAACTATGTCTTATCACACTCTTGATAGTGCATAGGGAAGACTCCTTACTTGAGGAAGTTAGTAATGGCTTCAAAAAATTTAGGAATCTTAGAGACACAAAAGAGGTGAGCATCATGGGAGTCTTCTTGTGATTCTTCTAGCTATTCACCATTTGGAATGTGGTTAAGATGGTCTAGTCCCATGTTCTCTCTTCTTGGTTTTACTTTTATGCAAAATTTAAACTCCTAAAATAGCATCAACCATTAAGAGATGCATTCTCTTAGAATCAAATTATTAACAAGGTATCTCAGGGCTTGATAATTAGTAAAGACTTTGAATGGTGTCATAAGTAGATAATGTTATAATTTATATAATGCAAACATGATGGACAATGCTTCTTACTCAGTGGTTGTGTAGTTTTTATCTACATCAGATATTTTATAACTAGCAAAATGAATAGGATGGTCGAGCCCACCATCTCCTATATGCATAAGCACAACACCAATTATGATACCTGAAGCATCTACATGTATGTGAAAGGGCTTACTCTAGACTAGAAAAATGAGTATGGGCATAGTAACCAATCTTTTCTTCAGCTTGATGAAGGCTACTTGGCATTTTGAAGTCTAGGAAAACTTTGTATTATTGTATAGTAAAGATTCCAATAGATATGAAATATTTGTGTAGCCCTTGATAAAATTGTGATAGTAGATTGTTTGACGTAGAAAAGAGAATAATTTGGTGGAACTAATAGGTGGAGGCATACTCAAGATTACTGTTATTTTTTCCAGATCAACCAAAATATATTTGTTGCATATGACATGTCTAAGCAAAACACCAAAGGGTGTGAAAAATAAACATTTATTCAAATTCAAAGAAATGCATAAATCTTTAAAATGTTTCAAAATTAAACGTAACTGAGACAAATGTTCTTTGAATAAAGAGAAGATTTCTCAATCATCAAGATAAACTTCTAGGAAGTCATGAATCAAATCCTTGAATGCCATAACCATTGTGTGACAAAACACTGTAGGTGCATTCTTAAGGCCAAAAGGCATGATCTTTTATGCAAAAGATCCATATTCCATTGAAAATGTTGTTTTGGCTCTGTCTTCTTCTATTATCGGTATTTGATGATATCTAATGAAACCAACCATGAAATAATAAACTTCATGTCCTGTGATAGACTCCAAAACTTCATCTGTGAATGGAAGTGGGATTGGATCATTGACACATGAATTTTTAAAAATGTGGTAATCCCCACATACTCATATTTATCCAATTTTATTAGGTTGGACTACCATGGACTTAACCAATCTACCTTTTATACTAGATAGATGACTCTTGTGTCCTACATTCTATCTAGTTTAGCCTTTACTTTTAGCTTCATACTCAGATTGAGCATGTATGGCCACTTATTTGTAGGCCTTGTGCACTCCTTTAGTTCAATATGCATCTCATGAAGAGATGGGTCAACACCTCAGACCTATAATAATTTTGTGAGAAAAACATTTTGATAATCCCTCAGGGGTTGTAGAACTTTAGAGACCTCAGCTTCTATCCAATAGTCACTAGTGTTTGCTAATTTTGGGACCTCCTATATCCTAATGTTTATGAAATGATTTTTGAAAGGTTATTGATAAAATTTGCATTTTTATTCATAAATGGGTTCTTATATCCTATTTTTCCCTTCATGTTTAATAATTTGGATACTACACAACTTATCTTCTTCAATAGGTTCTACATTAGTGTTCTTAAATGGTTCTATACGTCACTCAAGCTGAAATAAATCATTCAAATCCAAATTAGCATTAGAATCAAAATCCTCAATGTCTTATGCCTCATCTTGTATTTGGTGACATGGATGTGTCAAAGTTTTTTTTCATTCATATCAGCTTTGTATCTTTCTAATGTTGAGTTAAAATCAGAGGCTATGTTCTTCTGCATAGTGGATTTTGTTATGATGCTTAGGTTTTCTATGCATCCATGTCATAAAAATATTTGAGTTTTTATAATGCATTATGAACTAGAGGATTTTCATCTTTAAAAAAAAATTGTATTAAAATCACTTTCCACTTGTGACTAATAGTTGGTCTCCCTTTTGACCTCTTCGTGCATGTACCATGTTGTTGGTAATAGAACAAGTGTATAATGGACAATGTGAACCTAGTACTTTGGTACCACACATTCTTTATTCTAGGCTTCAACACATTCATGTATATGAATTTTAGGACACTCACCTTATTGTAAAAATGGCCAATTGTTGTGGATAAACTATGGTCGTTGTATTATACTGATCATGAGCTCGCAAGCATCATCCCACTCAAGCTAGTTTTCTCGATGAGTTGCCTTCCATGTTGCAGCAACTCCTTTTAAGGCATAATTCAAAGCACTAACCCACTAGATAATGGTTAGTATATGAACTTATAGGTTCAAAATGAAGTCACTGATGTCCTTAGATGCATAGTATATAGGAAGTTGTCACTCATGCACAAAGACCATCCACATCAGTTAGAGTTCATGGTCACCTCTAGCCCAGTTAAGGAGGTGGGTATCTAAGTCACCACTAATATATGAAGTTATTTCCCATGAAAAATTGCCTTCCCTAGTAGGCTCTATGTATTTCTACATGTGATCATTAGCTTAGTAAAGGAACTTAATTTTTGATCAAGTAGGAGATTTTGTAGACATAGATGCACACTATTTGTTGATAAATTGGTTTACTACCAACTACATAGCTACTAGTTTTGGACTTCATTGTTTTGACATATTCAATTTATGAGTGAGTAATGATTGTACCTGAGGTTTGGCATGCTATATATAAATTTGAATTCATCTACATATAAAGCTTTTGGGTTTTCCTTATAATTCACCTTCATCTAACTAGTTTCTTGCACAACGTATGGAGAGTCTGGTTCAACCAAAATTATGTAAGGCTTGTGTACTTTGGTAATAGGGATGACAACCACTTTATCACCATGGTGCACTTCTAATTAGTTCTACATCATGTTGATAGTCATTTAACCATTATGTGCCCATTTGTTACCTATGAGTGTAGGGTAATGTGTTGCTACAATTTTCATGTTGATGACTTTAAAGTCACCATGTAGTGTCAATTTCATAACTTTGATCTCCACATATTATAATATATCAATAGGCTTAACCTTTCCATAATCATCTAGAATCAAAGTTACTAAGATGTAACTCAAAATTGGTCATCCAATGGCTTCCCAAGTAGACATAGGAATCATATTGATTATGCTACCAAAATTAAAGGTAATATTCAAAATATCATAGCCAATAACCTCAATGTCAATATGAGCATCAAAATCCCAAGGCTTCTTCATTTTGATGTACCAGACCAACTTCTCCATCTTCATTTTCCCATGCTATGCACATTCTAGTAGATTATGTAGTAGGTTTGTGTTGTTCTATGAGATATCTTCATGGCATAGTGTACCTAAAAGTTTCAAAAGATCTATGAGCATAGTGACAACTCTATCTTCATGCATGATGAACATGATTTGGCCATACATTTGTGTATGTATTTTTGTAGCATCTCCTTCATCGATGTCTTGATGTTGGATACTTTTCAACATTTGTACAACTTTGTACATAAAGCCCTTTTTATAACTCGATCTAGGTACTTATCTTATTTAGGTTTTTGGATCTTTTGATCCTATGGCATTTTAAGTGGAGGTAAACCTTGTTCTACATGATATTATTGTGTAACAACATTTAAAAACACATTTTCTTTAGGTGGCACACTCACTATATTCACATTCCAAATAGCATTATCCTTTCACTACTTCTCCAAGAGGGGATAATATTTTATCATGCTAATAAGAGATTCCATAGTATGTAAAATATGATTGCCTTTATGAATTCATTGAGTAATTTTGTTGGACATGATTATATTATCTGCACAGATAACATTACAAGGGAGACTACTGGTAGTTGTTCCTTCTATGCCTTAATATCCTCCTCTATATCCACCTCAAGATCCTCCTCTATTGGACTAATATACACCTTGATACTCTCCTTATGGTTATGCATTGTTCTAATTCTAGTTTTGTTGATTGTTATCTCCAATTCCAAATTGTTATTGCATAGCTGGTGGGGCCTAACTTGTTTATTGTTGCTCCATTATGGTCAAGATCCAGGGTGATGCATAATGGTATTGAGGGGATGAAGGTGTCCAACTCAATGAATAAGGGGTCCATCTAGCTAGACCTTGAGCCTAATACTATGGTGAACTTGAAATCCATTATGGACCCATCTGGGTCACATAACCTTTATTTACCTCTGGGCCTAGGATCATCGATTTCATTGATGACATTTGCTGAGTAGTGATGGAAAATACATTTTTATTTATGCCTTATTTAATCTCCTATAAATCTTGATAGTTATTTTCATCATGATTATATGACTTGCAAAAAATTTAATACAAATTCTAAGTTCTTGATATATTATTGTAAAAGGTGGTAATTCGTGGTGGTGTGCCCTACTACTCAACAGAGTTCATAAAATTTTGTCTTGACTTTAGGATAATCGTTTCTATGATGTCATTATTTTTTTCACTCCATACACCATAGATTTAATTTAGGCCTATCTTCCTTGTGGTTTTGCTCCATTTTTTTCATAAAATCATGTAGTGTATTTTTTAATTTTGGAATTGGCAATAAGGGATTCTCCATAATCTTTAATCTATTCTATGCATGGGGCAATAGCTCTGGCATCTAATTTAATAGTATACTAAGTTTTCACAATTACAAACCTGATCTTGGAGTTCAATCCTTCAATGAACTATGCATTTTTGTCTTTATATGTCAAAGTAAATTCTACCCTATTCATCATGTTAAAGAATATGTAGTCATAGTCATAGACCAAATCTCTAGATTTTTTCCATATCTCCTTTAGGTCTTGTATAGTCTGACTGATGCATTTCTTGATTTTGAATTGAAGAATGAGCCCATCCTCAATGTGTTTTATACTTGACTACTAAAGGTCTCTTTGGTATATAAACTCTAGTGCTCTACCAGTTAGTGCCCCTACTAATTCTCACTTTTGAACAACTTCATCTTGTAAATTAGTAGGTACTATTTAGGATCCATGGACCCATCATAGTTGTCTAAATTTATGAATCCTCCTAGATGAGTCATCATGTTGAATAGTATAGATGGATTATTCTATGTACCTATTATTAGAGGGGGCTACATTTTGAGTGATCCTACCTTTATATTACTCTATGCACTAAGAGAATTATCATGAACACTTTGTTTATCTATGCTTCCTTCTTTTTATTGTTTAGTTTCAACTAAATTTATGGCCTCTAAATCATTTATAATAGGTTCAACATGAATTTTATTACCCCAATAGGTCATGTGTTTTGAAAATGGTCCTTCCCAACTATCACCATCCTATCCACCTAGCTGAAAGCTTATACTAGAATATACAATATTGGGCTATAGGGAAGTGCACTCTTTCAGTGAATGGTTCTTTCTTACAACTTCTTATTTTATGCTTGAACCTATGATTAACCTAAAAGTGTGTTTTGTGTCTTTGTATAATTCATATTCTTTTGAAAATAGCCTTTCTTGTAGTTGTACATGACATCTATAATCTATTTTTTCTACTTATAAACTATTCCCACCTTCCTCTTTACACGTCTCATATTCATCTCATTCTTTGTCCTCTCACTCTATCTACCAACATTAATCAATCCTCTTTATTCATTATTCATTCACCCTCTTTTTTATCACATCTTCACACTCGTTCATCATCTAATATACTACTACTTTTAGTTTTACTCATAGCTACTTGGGTACTGTTTTGTTTATTCCATCTGTTATGTTGTAGTAGTTCTCTTTCTAAATCTAGACTTTTATTCTAACTCTTCTTCCCTCATGTATCCATTCTAGATTTAGGTTCAATATTTACTTACTCATCTATCCATCATTCATCATCATGTGCACACACCCCCATATGCCTGAAGTGACTACTCCATATTGGCTAGAATAGGAACCATGGCCTTATCCACAACCAACATCATTATCAGGAGAGGTAGTCATTATAAAAAAATTCCTCTAATACCTCAAATAAAATGGTCATGTGTAGCTTCAAATGATATATACAGTTATAGTGTAAATTCAGAGATATATCCATCTATGGTGGTAACAACCTAGTAGTCTATAAATCTCATCTAGTTGGTTTCTAGTTTTAGTAGTCGATCTATCTTTTCTTCAGTCTAGATAATTGTTTCTTTCATTTTGGGATTGAAACAATAGTATTCTAATCTTGTCAGCCAATTATTTATCAGTTTAGGTAATTAGTACCAAAAAAATTCATATATTTCTTTGTAGATGTGCTCCTAAATAATTTCACTTGTGGTAAGGCCAGCCCTTTTAGATTCTTCTTCTATGAGATTTCATACTTTCTGGTCTAACCATGTTTCAATGTCTATCTACCTTGATAACAATTTTAGCATAGTTCCCTCTGGAAGGAGTGTTCCATGCTCATCACACCATTGTTATCATAGGTTCTTATTATAATAAAACATGTGAAGGATGAGGATAGCTAAGTCTTTTTCAAGTGCACAAGATAGTGTAGAGAATTCATATTTAACAAGGAAGACAAAGACATAACAAAGATTTATTTTAGTGTGTTTGATAGGAATTAGGATTAACCAATATTTTAGTAACAATTCACAGAGCATATGAAATAAATTAGATAGTATTAAACCATACATTAAACATGATCATACACACAAGGAATAAAATAAGAAATACAATAGGTAACTACAACCAAAATAGTCTATAGTGATCTCAACAAAAGTTCATCTTTTTCATATAATTATACATATTTATAGTCATTTAAAGTCCCTAAATATTCACATTTTTCTCATACGTTGAATCCAAAAGAGGGGACTATTCATAGTCTATTCTTTTACAAGTCATGGAGGTTAGGATAAAATACATATATCCAACAATTTCATACATAATGCATGAATATTCAAGGATTATCCTATGCAGTTTTACTTGTCCATTTTCTTCTCCCAATAACCATCTTAAAAAATATATAACTACAACCCAAAATATGGAATAATTTTCTCTCTATGCAATATGAAATCCTAAAAAACAATCATGTTGATATCCTCCCATGGTTTCTCTATAAGTGATGGTTAATATAAACATACATTTTGACTTCTCCCTTTTCTATACTAAAAAAATGTACATTATTGAACATATTTACACATAACTATGCTCATCCTTAGCCAATAATATTTTTCATCTAAATGTGCATATATTTTTTCAAAACAAAAATAAATTATTGTAGTCATATAAAATGTCACTTGAGTGCAATGAGTATCACTTGAGACCACACATCCCTAGCTTAGCCCTAGACCTATCTTAGGGCCTCTTTCAAACCTTATCCATCCTTCATGAAGGTATCACACATCCATAAACATATCATATTTAGTGACAAAACTTGTGCTCTTGGTTTCACCACTTAGACACTAGTGTGGTTCTTTAGACATTAGCACCACACACTAGTGACCAAGGTACATCGCTAGAGTACATTGCTAAATTTCAACCCCAATGGATATATTTTCAATTCATAAGACATCTAGGGTAAGCCTAGACCTATTTCACACTCTACATAAGGACCAAAACAATATACATTCATGAATTTTAGTCTTTTATCCACTATATGGAAATCAAATGCAAAATACACAAATAAGCTTAGAACAAGTTGTGCACAATCAAGCTTATTGATATTTATTATGCCCTACTTATACATACAGTCATCTACAACCATCCCAAACATAGAATACACATATTTATAGTCTCAAGACTCATTCAAATCACTCAATTCAATACTCATACTAGCATTCACTTTCACTTGTACCAAACACTTAGGTAGGATAACTACATCAGGATTGATCCCTCCTTGAAGTTGTTGTATATAGGCAATTTTCAACATAGTGGGGTGTTGAAGATGTCTAGCTTACCTAACTAACATCATAATTTTACTACTTGTGCAACTTGAATACCGTAACAACATGGATTTATATTATTTTTACCCTAAATCAATTAAAAATAGTGCACAAACCATGAATCAAGGCTTGTCCACATAGGTACAGGTAGATCAGACTCAAATGGAGGTGTACCTAGAAGATCACAATTTATGCACAAAAGACACTAGTGATAAAAGTGGGACACTAACATGGTGCACTACTATTCAAGGTACAATTATCTTATGCAAGGGGTTTCTGACACCTAGACCCTATTTGTGACACTTAGATTAGCTTCCACACTAGTTTTTAGCCTCCAAATCATCTATCTCAGTTAGTTTCTAGCTAAGTTCTAATTTATGTCATTCATTGATATTTTTAGAAATATTAGATTAATTCAATTCTTTCACAAATTAGTGGCTTTATTTATTTCATATTTTATACCCTGATTTACTATACTCATACCCTTTAACAACCTAGGGTTTACATTCCATAACCCCTTAAAAGTTAAGTCATTTGATGAACCCAACTTACTTCAAACATATTAATTAAAACCATAGTGTACCGATAGGGTTTCCCTTATTTTTAGTATTTGATTAGTTTTTATTTTATAGCCTTTCATCATGATTATCATAATAAATGCCATTGTACAAAGTCTTATGGTTTGTCTTACATGCCTATTACATTCCGTTCGTAGAATGATGCACATATATGTCACTCCTCTCATTGGTCCAACTCACCTTGAGCTTCCCTTCTATGGAGAACATTATTGCATGGTAAATTTTGATTTACTTCTAGTTAATACTTGATGACAAAGAGCTTAGATGACTCCTTTTGTTCCTCTTCCACTTAGACCCATTGACTATCATCGCTCATATACTACCTCTAATACTCACCCTCAACAAATAATAAATCTTTTGGTTTGAGCTATCACTAGATGAAATTAGATTCCTCCTCTCCTATACAAGAACATCATAACCCCATGCTCCCTCCTCATCCTCAACATATTACAATGGGCCCTACAAATTAGCACATAACATATGATATTATGGATTAGTTGAGAAACACACTAACTAATGTTTCCATCTTGGAATTAATTCATAAGGCAACTATTTTTAAAGATATTCTTTTTTATACACTTAATCATACATCTTTGCCTTGTGATACAGACCCGACTTATTTTGAATCTATCATGAACACTATCAAGGACATTAAAAATGTTATATATTTTTCTAATGAGGATTTTCCCTCATAATCAGTTATTGATCATAATCTCCCACTCTTCATTCAGGCACAAATCAAAACCAATGCTATTAAATGAGTTTTGATTAATAGTGGTTTATGACTTAACATATGCAACCTCACATTCCCATAGACTATGGGGTTTGAGATAACATCAATTCAAAATGCATATAAGAACATTAGAGGTTTTGATGATATTCCTTGATAGACATAGTGTACTATTACATTAGATATCATAACTGGGCCAAAAAACCTATCCACATAGTTTCAAGTGATGCCAAATAATTTGCATTATAATTTATTACTTGGGAGACCTTGGTATATGTTATGGATGCCTTTGTATCTACATTGCACAAATGTGTCAAGTTTTTACATGATAAATACTTATACACTTACCTAGCTGATAACTGACCATTTAGATATCATAGAGTCATAGAGCCTACTACCTCGAGTACATCCTCATATGGGAAACCTCATGTTCTCATAGATTCTCCACCTCACAATATTCCTATAGAGCATATGCATACATATGAGGTCAGTGAATATAGCACCACTATTCCTAAACTCATTCTAGATCCTATTAAAACACAATAATCTTTGTCCATAAAGGTGAAGGACACTCCTATAACAAAGTTATCCCATCCCATGGTAGATGATGGGATTCTCAAAACATAATTACCATTACTTTTTAACTCAAAGGAAGTATACATCAAAAAATCAGATACAAATTCTTAACCCACCATAGAGGATGATCCAACACCCATAGACATTAATGATTATTTGTGTGGATTGAGCTTCACACTAGTAAACCCCAAAGAGTATAGAGATGATTATATACTTATGCCTTCATCTACATAGGAATCACCACCAATTCATAATATTACATATACATTCCAAGACACTCATTTTTAGTTAGGGGAAAATTCTTATATACATTTGGTACATATGGTCACATAGATGGATATTGACACAGTTATTCAAATACATGTAGGAAGTACATAGGATAGACAACATGGATGTTACATATGTTAATTGATATAGGATTGATGGCATTATCCATAATTCATCACAATTCTATTTGAAAATTATCATAGAAGGATGATAGACCATTTTGACATTTTTACAAGATTACTAGACATGCTACAAATATATGCTCAATACTACAATAGAAATCGATTAAGTTCAAGGCTCAAGGCACTATTCATATTAAACAACCTCTACCTCCACCCATACAAGCATCATAATAAACTTGTTGTTGACACATACATTTAAGGAATGATCCATTGAATATTTAGGTTTTTATTAAGGACAAATACATCCCTCATGTTATTATAAATGAGGATTCTGATCCTAACACTTGCACCTATGAATTATTATAACACATAATACATTAGGAGAATGTGTTAAAACATGATATACATTGTCAAGACTCCTTGGGACATATCACATTATCAATTGCATGTGGCCCTAAAGTGGTCAACGCACTCCTTTTTGTCATGAGCATTAGCACTTACATATAGGTTACACTTGGTAGTACATGGTTAAAAATGATGGATGCCACAGTTGATTAGACAAACATAGTTTGTCATTTAGTCATGAGGGACACACAATTCACATTCTACATGATGGCATAGATGAGAACCAAAAATTATACATATATACCTTGTGGTCTAATGAGGTTTACCCTGGGACTAAATAAGAGGCTTCTTACATAGTAGAGCATCATGCCATTCAAATTCATCTAATCTAAACATTAGCAAAATAGAAGGGTATAGTTTTACTGACAACATGGTATGCTAATCATAGTGATGATTATTTATTTGAGTTTGGGTAGATTCAATATCCAACATTGGATGATCTTTGACTAAATCCACCATGTGACTATACACATCATTTGTATGTGATCTTAGGTCTTTAGAAGCACTACTTTGCATTTGTACATACTCATATTTACTTACACATTAATAACATATAACTTCTCTTACCTTGCTCCTTATATACAGTTTCATTTTTATGATTTCTTTTACATAGATTATATACTTAGATAATATAAAAACATTAAAATATTGCTTAAAACACAAAATTAAGATTGTTTACATATACATGTTTACATTATTTATATACTATTTAGGTAATACATATGCTAGCTATCTTAGTATAATTAATTTTTGTCATACATAAATGCTTCACTTGTTCTCTTCAAGTGTTCATAAATTCTTATAGAACTTAGGTCTAGCACACAAATCTAGACTTGCTACTATCTCCCCAATAGGGGCACATACATAGATTCATCATTGATACATTCACCCATTGGGGGCATCTTATACACATATTATGGTTTTCTAGGTTATATCTTTCTATACTCATATCATAGATTTAGCATTGATTATATCCTCATATTGATCATCCCATACTACTTAAATTTTTTGTTGAATACTACTATTATAGACTCAGTTTATGAACATCTTTGCTCTTATATAAAATTATACCACATGTTCATGCATACTTTCATTTCTACATTTCCTACTTTATACCTAATTTTACCTCTTTATTTCTACATCTATTCGAGGAAATTTGAATATGCCATTGTTATATTCATCTATGCTAATTCCTTTCATTATTTGTATGCTTTGGACATGTGACCATATACTTGTGTGTCTTCTTGATTGTGTATGTAGACATTTGACTATGTTCTTCCATATGGCTCTAAGCCAACCTACTTGTTTTTTTTTGTATGTGGACATTTGAACATTTCCTTGTATGTGTTTCTTTCCCAAATTCAGTGACATGTGCCCCTGTCCCTTGTATTGTGGCCCCTTGGCTTAGTTTTCATGCCTCATGTGTGTTTTATGTATACTTTCATGTATGCATCATGTACATGATAATTGTCTCTAGCTTGTTTTTTACACACCTAGTTTTAGATTTCATGAGTGATCTCATGCATCTCCCCTTCCTCCTTTGGAACCTTGATAGACATCACACCCTATACCCCTAGGTAATTTAAATATATTATTACTTAGATTATGTAGTTCATACACATGATTATATTGTTATATCTATCCTGAAAACCTTTTGAATTCTAGATCTAGCATACATCATACATTACCAAATTATGCTAAAATTATATTACATTATAATGTCATATATATATACATTATATTGGTTTACTATGTAGATATCATGCTCAATATAACACACATCATGCAGAGATTTTATTTTGATTAAATTTATTACACATGCACATCAAATCCCCTAAAAATAAGGGGCATTAATAGATATCAGACCATATAAGTGCACTTAGAGTAATTTTTTAGCATGTATACATAGAATTATAGAGCTCAAATTCAGGAAAACATAGTGGAAAATAATCAGGCAGAGATCAAAGTCACTTTGGTAGAAAAATAACATAGAGGAAAATAGCACTAAAAGTAGGACAAAAGTGCAGTGTGCCACTATCTAAAGAAATGCACTATTGTCTGGTATCTTAGAAACATGAAAATTTAGATTTTATAGAATACAATAGTTTCAAACCATATTTACATAGTTCTAGTCATAGGTTATCATATTTGATTAATTTATACTCAATTTTACATAGAATCATACCATGTTTGCTCATATTGAGGGAATCATACATGCCATGATTACTCCCATTTCAATTTCACATATGCATAGACACAAATTGCTACAACTTAGTCTAGAATCCATATACATAAATATCAAGATTGGGGGCATGTGCACAAAACATTATTTCCACATGACCATTTTTGCACCAACTCATCTCATATGGAATGTTAAACTCCATGTAATTCTATACATTATATACTTTAGACACCATTTACACTAGGTTTCACACCATATTAATGCCTTATTTCATCTATAGTAGTTGAAATTTCCATGTAGTACCTAAATTACATTCCTAAGTGCCCAAGAGACCCCTTGGATGTTTTACATTTTGAAGTTTCTGAGTGGCCCTAGAGCCATCCTACACATTTTTAGATACATCATACAATTTTATTCATAGATGGATCTATTATACATGGGTATACAATGATGGGGTCATAACCTACATGAGATCTTGAGCCACCTACATAGGAGGTTTAGTGTGTCATCAGTCCAATCTAATTTATTCATAGTGTATGATCCACTGAGCATGGGTGGGAAATGATAGAGTCAAAATAGGATTGAGTTCTTGAGCCATCCACACATGATGATTGAGCAAATACATCAAATCAATCTAAGTTATTCATCAATTTGATCATTATCCACACACAATCAAACAAGGTGTCACCATGTTTTTGTATTAGTTCATGTATCCAATGAGGTGAATTCATTCCTTTCCTCCCTCTCTTATCTCTTTATTCATTTTTGTCTTTTTTTTTTTATATTCCGTAAGTAAGGACTGACTCATCCATGTTTCATTTATAGGATACATTATGGATCATTCTTCACACACTCAAACCCATATTCATGGGCTTTGCCTCATAGGTAAGTCTAGGTAAGCTTCTTTTAGATTTATCCATCCCTATATTATCCCTAGATGTATCTTAAGGCTTATTTCAACCCTTATCCAACCTTTGTGCAGGTATCACATATCTCTAAAAATCCTAGATTCAGTCCCAAACCTTCCCCTAGGGGTCTAGGCCCCTAGTTCTCTAGGTTCTACCACCTAGACACTAGCATGGTTCTTTGGAAACTAGTGGTCCATGCTAGTGATCAAAGTACAATGTTAGTGTCCTTTGAAAAATTTCAACCCCAAAAAATATCCTTTGAATTCATAATACACCTAGGGTTGTCTTAGGCCTATTTCACACTTCGTACAAATACCAGATCAATATAAATACCTAAATTTTATCTCTTTATCCACTAGATGGAAATAAAATGCAAAATACACAAATAATCTTAAAATAAGTTGTGCATAATCAAGTTTATTTGTCACTATTTGACCCTATTTATACATATAATCACCTACAACCATCCTAAACTCATAACACATAGATTTATAGTATCAATCTTCATTTAAATCACTCAATTCAAAACTCATACTATCATTTACTTGCACTTGTACCAAACACTTAGGTGAGAGAACTACATCAAGCTTGATCCCTCCTCAAATTATTGGTATGTAGGCAACTCTCAACACAACAAGGTGTTGGGAATGTCTAGCCTACCCAACTAACATCACACTTTTTCTAGTTGTGCCACTCAAATACCTTAACAACATGGAAGTTTAAGGTTTTTCTCCTAAATTATTGAAAAATAGTGCATAGACAGTGAATTAGGGCTTGTCCACATAGGTATAGGTAGATCAAGCTCAGCTAGAGGTGCACCCAAAAGATCACATAGTTTATTCACATAGGACATTAGTGTTAAAATTTAGACACTAACATTTTGCACTAGTATCTAAGGTACAATGCTACTATCCATGAGGTTTTTTGAAACTTGGATCCTATTTATGACACTTAGATCAACTTTCACACCATTTTTTAGCCTCTAAATAATATGTCTCGAGCAGTTTTCAACTAAGTACTTATTTATATCATTCATTTCTATTTTGAAAATTATTAGATTAGATTAATTCTTGCATAAATTAATGGATACATTTATTGCATATTTTATAACCTAATTTCCTATACTCAAACTCATTAAAAACCTAGGGTTTACATTCCATAAACCTTTAAAAGTTAAATCACTTACTAAACATCCACTATGATTTTATGATGTAAGAGCATATGAGGTGAATAAGCAATCTTGGATCACCAAAAACATAGTATAAATTTTGGATTAAAATCTAAAGATAAATTATGATATTAGCGGAGTCATGGAGGCCAAATTTTAGGTTCACATACTTTGTAGCAATCACAAAGATCACAAAGATATCTTATTTAAGCCACACTTCTATTCATAACTATATTTGTTAAAAAGACTCAAAATATCACTAAATGTTCACACTATTCATGAAGGCCATGGAGGATTTAAATTCTCAACAAATTTCACAAGTAGATGTGAAAATTTTATAAAATTAGAATCGATATTCCAATGGTTGCATAGGCTCACAATAAGTATAACAGAGTTCCCAATGGAAGAAATATTATTTGAAGATTATGTGAGTATAAGTTTCCAAATTGTGATAAGTATCATGATTTTAGCTTATTCATAAAGGTTACAAGTAATGGTTGGGTAACAAATTTGAGTAGATGCATGAAAAAATCCTTACGTGGAGTTTAATAAATACATGAGTCCATGCCAAAATCAATGCCATAACTATGAATATGAAAATTTTACCAATAATTAAATATACTAAATAAATCCATGGGTCTTTAGAGTGTAGGGAGACCACAAAACCAATGAAAAGTCAATTTTATAGAGGCAAAAATATTCTGACATGTGTCACAATATTGTTGTCTCATAACACCAACTATTCATAGAGGTATCAATTCATTATATAAGTGACATAAGATAGTTTTAAGAAACCACATATTTTAATGGAAAGACAAAAAATTTCATTATTGATCTCAATGAAAATCTCTTAATGTGATTATTTAATTAGCAATGGCCACAAACTAGGTTTTTAAATGTGGTGTGGAAACTATCAAAGATATTTCTATGGAAGTTTTTGAGCTAGAAGATAAAATTTTAATGGGAAATTCTCTTCATCAAGCCAGGGGAGGAAAAAAGAGAAGAATATATAAAATAATCATAGAGATAGAGGCATGCAAGTTTGAAATGAACACTATGATATCACTCCACAATTATTACCACAAAATTATATTAGCATCAATAAAGGAAGTATTTGTCTTTGTCTTATGACTATTATCCTATATATATTGAGAGTGAGAGAGAACTAATATGAGTGATTTAGAAAACCACTAAATTGATCCATAATACCCACATGCACAAATTTATCTTACAACAAGGTTTTATATGCTTTATCATTTCTTGTGAGGCTTTAGTGTATTTGTTGTAGGCGTGAGAAAGTCATGCAATTGTAAAGAGTTGTGATATGAATTCAAACTTTACATATATGATGAGAGGAACCCAAACAATATTGGATTCAATAGAAAATTAACAAAGAAGAGGGACTCATGTTGAAGATGTAAGTGATGAGGAAGATATAGAATCTCAAGATCTTGAAGTAGAAGAGATGGTGGATGAACATAAGATATTATTTCTCAAATCCATTGAATTTTTTTGTAGTTAGAAAAATTTTAGACACCCTTTTCTATATTGTAAGATTAATCCCCAACAAACTTATAAATTGGATCATAAATATGGAGAAATACTTTGACTATGAGTCAATGGAAGAACCTAAGAAGATAATTTTCCTTGTAAAAATTTGAAGTGTCATGCATATTTATGGTGTGATCATGTGAAAAATATAGACATTTAAACTAATATTTAAGCTAAAACAATGCATTTATGACCACCTTTTTACACACTAGCTCATGCCTTATTCTAGGGCCTTTTGACCACTTTTCTTCACTTCTACATGTATGAAACATTATTTTTAAAAAACAAATGACCATATAATATCCTTATCCCTCATGAAAAATATTCCAATCTCACCCATAAATGTTTCCTAGTACCCAGATCAGTTGTTTGTGTTTCTCAAAAAACAACATCCTAATTAGATAAAAACGCACCAAGTTGTCTTGTTCAAGTCCATCACTCTTGTCCTCCCACCAAATAACATATAATTTACAAATTTTAAATTCATGAAAGGGGCTGGCCCATAATTTTAGTAATGCCCATCCAAAGGAATTCTAAAAACATCACTATAAATCCACATTTCAAACTATTTTTCACACAAGAGGATTCCACATTAAAAACACCAGAATTCTAATTGCAAATTGACAAAAAAAATCAATATTTATCCTAATTTTGATTACATACATACCTAGTAGACCTAAAATAAAGTCTAGATACACTTCTAAGGTCATAATTCATGGTTGAAACACTTAATCACACTAGGATTGGACCAAAATCTAGCATTTTTCACTTGTGTTTCATACACACCACTATAGTATAGGAAAACTATATGGATTTTAATCCCTCTTCAGAATACTAATATGTAGGAAAAACTCAACATAGGATATTTTGAGGTCAAACATAACTTTAGATGCTAACTAATTTTAACTTCGTGATTGTATTCATCTTCTTGTTTCATTGAGTTAGGGTTTCAAGTGAAGGAGAAGACATATAATGATTTTTGTAGCAAATCAAAAGCTCCCACATAGACTATATAACACACAAGTGAAGTTGAACATACCAAAAAAATTAGATCTCTACCACATGTCAGACACAAACACTCCTTAAGAGTAATAGTGTACTACTCTCTTATCGAATTGTAATGCTCTTTTCTAGAAGCCCTACCAAGTCCTATTCTAGATCTGCACTCACGCAACACAACCTCATGTCAATTTTAGTTCCATAAATATTTTGCATCTCAGTTTTTCAACTAAGTTTATAATCTCCTTTGTACTTTTTATATTTAGTATATTTACAAATTTAGTAATTTCTAAATAAGTTTGTTTCATTTATTACATATCTATAACATCTTGATTTTGCACATTAGTTTGTCTAATTAGGGTCTAACATTCCACTAGTTCCCAAATTTGATCAAATTAAAACTAAAATACAAAGGAAAGGTAAAGATAAAATTATATCATGGGATAGGAAAGTGGCAAAGTTGAAGGATGAGTTCTTTCTTTTAGATTGCCATATGATTTTTTTCAAGAAATTAAATAATCTAAGACAAATTGATATGAGTATTAAAGAGTATAAACATGATTTTTATAGGCTTACCACAAGACACATGGAAGATGATCAAGAGAAGGTGTCAAGATATGTGAATGATTTTTATGTTTTTATTCAAGATGAAATTTATTTTTTCAAATTATACATTATGGAATGATCCTATTAACGTGTATTTAAGGTAGATAAAAATATTTCTATAAGGAAACAAATGAATGCTAGAGGTAGATAGAGGCTCTAAATAGGAAGAGAACACAATGGTGTAAGAGGAAAATAAGTCATGAAGGAGAATAAAACAACTTTTAATATAAAATTAAAATGCAAGTGGAAGAATATATTCTTCTAGAAGAATATTATTTTGGTAAAGGAAGAGGTAGAGGTTTCATGTGTAAGTTCTTTGAGTGCAATGAACATGTCAGACATAGAGATTTTGAATGTATAAAATAATTTCAAAACAAAAACAAGAGGGATAAAATTAAAAAGAATACTACTTAAGGAGATGAAAAGAGTATTGGGCCTCTGACATGTATATTTAATATAATAACTGAGGAGAATCTCTTATGATGAAAAGGGTGCTACTAAAACTAGCCAAGAAAATAAACAAACCAATACAAATAAAAATTTATTCCAGACTATTTTAAAAGTGGGAGGTAAATGATTTAAAGTAATTTTTAATAGTGGTATCATGGATACTATAGTGTCTAAATAAATAGTGAAAAAAAATTGGATAAAAAGTTTAGTGCATCCTACTCCATACAAGGTTTTGTGGTTTGTTAAGGTTCATCAACTATTTTTAAATGAGAAATGTATGTTAAATTTTCAAACCAGTTAATTTAAGGATGATGTTTTGTATGATATTATGTGCATGTATGTGTATCAAGTGATATTGGGAAGGTCGTGTAATTATGATATTATATCCATGCATGATGGTAAATCCACAATCTACACTCTTGTGAAGGATGGGAAGAGGTTAAATTTGAACTCATTGAAGGATAAATGAGAAGAGGTGAAAAATAGTCTTAAGGTAATGTATATTTCTAGAAAAAAACATTTTTTAATGTGGATAATATGGTGGTTAAATTATTTTATTCCAATCCAAATCCAATGCATGTTGTGATAGCCATCGAGGTGAGTGAAATTATTATTGAAATTTAGAATTTGTTAGAATAATATTTTGATATTATGTCAAGAGATTTTATGGATGGAATACCACCTCTAAGGAGCAAGTCATCATATGTATCTAGTTTCTAGAGAATTTTTTACAAACAAGGAAGCTTATAGACTAATTGCATTGATGAATTAAGTAGTAAATAGGAAATTACAGGGGTAGCTAAAAAAGGGTTTGATTCGAGATAGTTTGACACCATGTACAATCCCAGCCATATTAGAATCCAAGAAGGGTGGGAATTGGAGAATGTGTAAATATTAAATAGTGATAAACAAGATCACCATAAGTACATTTTTCCATTTATAATAATGGATGACTTGATGGACTATTTAAATGAAGTTAAGTACTTCACCAAGCTAGATTTTGAAACTAGATATCACCAAATTTAGATAAGGGAATGTGATGAGTGGAATATCACATTAAATATTAATGATGATTTGTATTAGTGGGTCAATAAGTCATTATATTTATCAAATTCACAAATCATATTCATTAAACTCATGAATGAAGTATTGAATCCAATTATGGGTAAAGTTGTGAATGTTTATGTGGATTATATTTTGATTGTCAATCATTATAAAGAGGATCATTTGAGATTATTTTTGTATAATTTAAAGGAAGATAGGTTTATAATGGACTTAAAAATATATATCTTCATGAAATAGGAGTTAAAATATTTATGATTTATGATCTCAAAATGTGGGTCAAAGATGGACCCCAAGAAGGTGAAACAAACTGTGGAGTGACCTTCACCAAAAAGTATGTTTGAGGAAATAAGTCTTCATGGGTTGGGAAATTTATATGGGAATATTATTAAGAATTTTAGGGGAAATTGTGTACCTATTATGGATACTACAAAATCATATTAAAATAAGTTTCAATGGATAGATTTAGTAGAGGATAAATTTTAGTTTTTGAAGAAAAAGTTAACAAAATAACCAATGTTATATTTACTATATTTTAGGAAAGTGTTTCAAATGGATTTTGAATCAAGCATAAAAACCATAGGAGTGGTATTGAGACCATAGGGTAAGCCCATTACATATTTTAGTGATAATTTTAATAAATATAAAATAAATTATTTGATTTATGACCAAGAATTTTATGCAATGGTAAAATATATTAAGAAGTGGAGAAACTAATTATTTCTAAGAGAATTAATTTTGTACATGAATCATCAATATTTAAAATTCATAAATAAACAAGGTAAGTTTAATATATAAAAATTACAAGGTAGAGTTTATTCAAATACATTCTTTTTTTTATAACATAGAAGTGGGAAATATAATAAGGTTGTAGATGTTTTGAGTAGGTGACCTCTTGTTGTGAACAAGCTCACAGTCGAGGTCTTTTGGCTTGAATTAATGAAATATTTTTATGAGTATTTATATTTATAGAATGCATGGCCAACATACATGAGTTAAACTAATATGCATATAACACCATGGATAGATTATATGGTTTAATATGGATTTTTGCTCAAATATAAGAGGTTTTACATACCTTAAGGTTCCATTAAAGAGAACCTATTCAAAGAAAAACATAGAAGATGCCTAGATGGTCACTTTTGGAATGATAATACTTTGGCATAGTTTAGTGATAGTTATTATTAGCCACATATGAGAATGGACATGAATAATTTTGTGTGAAAGTGTACATTTTTCCAACATGTAAAAGGAAAAAATCAAAATATAAGACTGTATCAACCATTACCTATCTCAGATAGACAATGGGATGCATTAAGAATTTATTTCATTCTTGGTCTACTAAAAAATCAATGTGAATTTGTGACATTACATGGGTTACTAAATATTAGTATATTAGATAAAGATTTTATGTTTTTTGGACACTTTTCGAGGACACTGTGGACAATTTTGGGTACAAGATTAGACTTCAGTTTGGCCTATCATACTCAAATGAATGGATAAATGAAGGATGTGAATAATATTATTATAAATTTTATAATGAATTTTTTAGTAATAATCCCAAGCAATCATGTTCAACATTATCATAAGTTGACTTTTCCTACAATTATTTAGACAATATAAGTACATGTATGAGTCATTTCTAAAGTATGTATTAAATAATCCTTAGAGGAGTTCATGAGTTGATAATCACCATTGAGATGTATATAATGAGTTATAAAGGTGAAGAGTATGTATAATATACACATGATGTGAATATGGAGGTAAAAATAGGATTGGAGGAAAGTGCTAGAAATTTTAAAGAGCATTCTACTTAGAAGAGAAGAGAGCATAATTTTGAAGTTAGGGACTTAGTATTAGTGCATTTACATTAGGAGAAGTTTACCAAGGGTGTGTATAACATGATAAAATGGAAAAAAATATAACCTTTTAAAAACTATAATAAGGTTCTCAATGAGTGATTATAATATTGAGTTGTTGGATCGAGTAGGTATTTCACCAATCTTTAATGTACTTAATTTTTAATCATATGTGGTGGGACAAGCAAGTGAATAAGGGTCAAACATGGATTATTAAACCATCGGTTATAAGGAGAAATTATAAATGAAGTAAAAGGATGATATGGAATGCATATTTGACATATGGATTATAATTAATAAAAATTTAAGTGAGTACTATGATTAATTGGTGAAATGGAAAAATTGAGCAGTTGAAGATGCACCTTGGATGAATGCATCCAATTTTTTTCAACATGGAAAATAACTTTAGGAGCTCATTATAGGTTCATGAATATGATCTCATGGAAAATTTTAATTACCCTAAGTGTCTAATTTAGGATCATCCAAGGTGAATGAGTAATATTACATCATTAAAAACATAGTAGGAATATTGGATAGAATTCTCAGGATAAATTCTAAGCTTGAAAATGTCACATAGGCCAATGTCTAGGTTCAAATACTTTGAATAGATCACAAAAGTAACTTTATATGGTAAAATTAGTGTCTTAAACTTTTAATTTATAGTTTAGTAGAGGCCTAAAAATTTTCACTAAGTGTTCATGGTGTCTATGGAGGAAATAAAGTATTTAAATACTCAAAAAGGTTCATAGTGGGTGCAATGTAATCCTAAATTGAAATTGATATTCTAACATATACACAACCTCATGAGAAGTTTAAAATAGTTCAATATGGATACAATATTCATCAGATATCCCCTAATTTTTAATGTTTAAGATTATGACAAATGTCACAATCACAACATATAAATAAAAATTCATAAGTAATGGTGGAACCATAGAGGACATGAAAATATTTAAGTGGAGTTTAAAACTACTCAAGTATATGAAAAAATAGAGTCTATAATTAATAAAAATAAACATGTGACCAATCACTAGATGGAATTAATAAGTCCAAAGATCCATGGAGTGCCGGGAGGACACATAAGTAATGATAAGTACATTGCACAAAGGTAGTGGTATCTCGATGCATGCCATAATCATGTTGGTTCATAGTGTAAGTTATTCACAATGGAATTAATTAAATTGGAATGACCACATATTTCACAAGAGAGACATAATTTGTTAGTATTGAGATCGTAGTGGAAAGCCATTATTGATGGATATTGATTAGTGGTGGTCATAGGGCATGCATCCACATGTGTGGTATGGAAACTATCTCAAAGATTGCCAATAAAGTTGGAGATCTAGAGGTCAGAGGTTGAAGGTGTAATATTCTTCCTCAAGTAAACTAAGAAAATAAAGAGATGAACAAAACTATAGAGGTAGAGTCATAAAAGTCTCATTGGAACATTGTGATCTCATTTCATGACTATAAATATAATTTTTATTAAACATTAGGAAAGGTAATATCTTTATTTATCTTGTGGCTAGGGTTATTGATAGAATTATAGTGAGAGAGAACCATTTTTGGAGAGTGAATAATGTATACACATAATATTTTTAAACTTTTATCAAATACTGATGCTTTATATCTTGCAAGAACCCATTGAGTCTCAATCTCTCTGAGTACATGCCCTAAGGGTTGAATTGGGAAAGGGTTGGGTAGACCATTGGTGCTTTGTAGGATTATTACCCCTTATTTCCACTTGTTACCAATCTAACTAGCTCCTAAAAACATTCCCCTAAGCTTTATCTCCTCTTTTACACACTCCTCTAGTCTTTTACCACCTTCATTAGCCCTTTTCCTAACCTAAAATATTTTTTAATAGTTTACATGACTATATTAGTTGTGTTGACCTTGTAATCTTATTGGAAAAACTCATTTAGGGTCTAGGTCAACTATTGGCTGACCTAGTCCATGACTGGGTCGACCCTGTCAACTAAAACTTTTAAAAGGGTTTAGGGTTAAATCCACCTATATAAACACATCTATTTCACCATTATTATTATTTTACAACATGCTCTTCCACCATTCTACTTGAGGAATCTTATCTTAGGGTTTCTACTTGGATAATCCACTCTTTTGGAAAAGTATTGGATGCTTTGGCCTTTTTTAGTGATCCTTACAAACCAAAATAACCTCTTGAAAATCACTTTTGGCCAAGGGAAAAATTAGGTCTCGATGGGTTCATCTTCCAAGTAAGTTCTTTAACTTTTCTCCTCTGTTTAGTAGATAGAAGTATCATAAGTAATGGCTTTGAATAATATTACTCTTCTTCTCCATTGCATTAGGGTTTTACCTATTTATAGCTTAATTAGGATTCTCTTATGCATGTTTAATTTTATTTTTTACTAAACCCGACATTATGACACAAGATTTAGTGAGCATTAGATTATATTTCTTTAATTTACTTGTTATTAGTATAGTGAATATGATAACATAGGACCTAGTTAGGGTTATTGTGTAGTTTTACTTGACTAGAAGTTTTGGAACCCTCCCTAGTGATGTTATTTGTGATAAGAGATCCTGTAATTTGGTCTATTGGATCCATATTGGTTATGTTCATAATTATCTAATGTATCCCCAATCGAAAGTGTAAGCATGATCTATCTTCTCCAAGCTAAGATTGATTTGTGGATCTAATGCATTTCTGATTGTATACATTTTGGTGAACCTAATGTGAATCTAACCCTTGTAGGTTTTCTTTCATGCTTTTCACTTCTATCATTTTATTATTTTTATATATTTGTGATACTAGGTCGACCAGGTCAGTATAGTTTCTAGCTTATATGCACATGTTTAACACATAGTCACATCAAAATGGCTCTATTTATTTGTGTACATCTTCATTAAATATAAGTTACTAGATTTCATAGGTTGACATAATATTCTTATTTAGTTCTAGATAGTAGACTATATCAAACAAGTCAACTTAGTCTCTTATTCAACTCCAAAAACACAAACTAAGTCATTCAAGTCAATTTATTATCATAGTCAACTTCTAGATAACAAACCAAGTCCACCAAGTTGGTAGTCATATTAAACAAGCTTCAATAAATAGGGAACTATAGAACTAGGTCAACCCAGTCAACATAGTTGGCATAACTTGAAAACAAAATTTAAGACACTTCAATAGAATTTTTGTAGTCATTAGCATCTTCCAACCCACCAAGATTCCTCTCTCTCTCTCTCTCTCTCTCTCTCTCTCTCTCTCTCTCTCTCTCTCTCTCTCTCTCTCTCTCTCTCTCTCTCTCTCTCTCTCTAATTTATTTACTCCTTACATTTATATATTTAAAAGTTTGTAGTCTTCAAAACTGCAATCATACAAAATACTAGGTTGACTTGGTCAACCTAGTTCTATATTCTTTCTTATATCTAAAAGATTAGGTTGACCTAGTCAACTTAGTTGTTAAGGACGCTTGATTTTTTAGTATAGTAATGACCCTATTTAATCTATTCTATAATGTTTACATATACTTGTTGTCTCCCAAAAATAACAGTCATTTTTGGAACAACATTTGAATAATTTTGGATCTACAGACCAAAATTATATCTTTCATTTTCAAAAAAATTCTTGGATATTCAGATTTCTCATTTTTAGAGCTTCTTAGAAAATCTACAGACTTTGAAAGTCAAGTTCAATGGATTTTACATGTTGATTTCTACGGACTTTATATTTTCAGTTTCTATAGGCAGGTTCATTTATACAGGTTTAAAGACTTTTGTAGGCAGTTTTCAGTTAAAAGAATTGATTTTCAACATTTGTTCATTTTTTGAGATTGGTTTAGAGTTTTGGTTCAAGTGAAAATCTTCATCGGCAAGCATCTGAGTGCAAAGAGAGACTTGAACCATTGAACCATTGAACCATTAAACCATTTTGGTTCAAAGGTTCAACGAGTTCAAGGTTCAACAAGTTCATTCACTTCAATTGGTTCATCAGCTTCAAGGATGTTTAGTCAAATCATTCAATTGAACCATTGAACCCTTTTGGTTCAAAGGTTCAATGGGTTCAAGGTTCAACGACAAGTTCAACCAAAAGAATAGTTCAATGGTTTGGTTCAACCAAGAAGTTCAACGCTTTATTTCATTCAGTTGGTTCATTCTTTTAGTGCATCTTTTGGTTCAATGACTATAGATTCAATAACAGGGGCTCGGTGCGCTTCATTGAACCATTGAATCGATTCAATGGATTGGTTCAACGGATTTATTCGATCAAATGGTTTAACTAATGGTTCATCGGCCAAGTTCAAAGGGGTGGTTCAATACAAAAGAAGACTTTCTGAAGGACAAGTGCCCTTGCAGAGGGCACTTAATCAAGAAAATCACCTTTTTGGAGGATCATTTATCTTAAGTAAGCCAAAAGGTAATTTTTTTAGATTTGTTTAAGGCAAAACCTGAAGACATTTTCAAAGGAATTTGGTGGAAGAAATTTCTGCAAACTTTTTGTCCGCGGGAATTTTCCTCAGACTTTTTATTCACAAGAATTTTCTGTGAAACAAATGTCCGTGGAATTACCCATAGGGAGATTTCAAATCAAACACCTGGGAATAATCCCTAGGGAAACATCTGTGAGGAACATTTACTTGAAGGATTTGTCTGCGGAGACTGCCAAAGCACAAAGGGTTGCCGAAGGACCCCGAAGGGTAGGTGCCCTTGCGGGGGACTCTTGGTGGCCAAAATAAAAGACTATTCAAACACAGGGTAAGTCCAAGTTGAATGGGTAAGGCCGAAAGCCAAAAGAAGACCAAGGGTTGACACCCACAAAGATGTCAAATTCAGCATAGCTGACTAGCCGTTGGAAACATATTGGTGGGTATGTAAACATCAATTTTAAAGGTAGTGAAATAGCCGTTGATCCTTTGATCCACAGACTCAAATGCATTTCCAAAATTCAAGACAAAAACTAACTGAAAGAGAGGAAAGATAGAATAATGGATGAATCCAGGACCCGATTCAATCAATCTGGAAAGGAGGAATGATGAATACAAGATTAGATCGACAGCTGGACATTGAGAGTTGTAATCTTTCAATTGCATAGCTTGTTCATCTACATTGAAAAGATCAAATGGGTAAAATGCCCCAAAGTTCTAGTTGGTCTTCCTAACATTTCCCAATGCATCATGATGTATTACTATTCTCGAGTCCTTCACGAAGTGGCTATATAAGGGACTTTCTTTCATTGTGAAAGGATCATCTTTTTGACAATTTGAATGAAACTCTGCCAAAATTGAGAGGCATCATTGAGACTTTGTGCTCATTTTGTTGATCATATTCTGTTAATGAAAATAAGGGACTTTTTCAGACATTGTGCTATGATATCTTTTATGTTTCATTAATTTAATAAGCAGGATTAGTAAATTAGTCAAGAAGGCATCCTGAAGAATCAACTATGGAGTGACTTTGTGCCCCCATAGCTACCTTCAGTGTGTTTGCTTTTTCATTGCTGTGTAAAGGACTTTGAAAAGACTTTGAGCTTTCATTGCCCTTTGTATATTACTCTTGAGCATTTCATGATAGAGACTTTGTGTTCTATTTCGATTTGCTAGTTACCATACTTCAGTTACATTCTACTTTTATTTCAAAGGGTATTCTTGTGGCTGACTAAATAGTTTTTCCTGAAAGAAGAGGAGAGCTGTCTGTCATTCCTTGAGTTTTTCCATTGTTTTATAGACATCATCTCTAAATAAAGAGAGATGGATGCCTGGTCCTATCCTTGAGTATTATTTTCTATTTATACATATACATAGCATATCCATAGGGAACCTCCCCTTGATGAGAGGAGAGAGCAGTCTCCTTCTGATGTGATAAAATTACACATTAGGATGACTAATCTTCTTGCTTTGGCTGATAAGACCTATTTTGTTTACCAGTATGTTGATAAACAAAATATTTAACCAATAGTTTTTGGCAACTCCACTGGGGAAATACCCATTATCCATTTATAGTCTATCCATTCCATTCACCTCCACACCAATAGGAAAAGAATGCATAGTTTAAAGCCCCAATCTTTAACTAAAGCAAAGTCAAATTTTTTCCATTTTTGTTTTACAATCTGGCAGATTCAAGGTATACACGAAGCCAAAGGGCTAAAGGTGTCATTGATCCTATATTTGAGCTGGTACAGCAAAGTGATTTTGATCTGGTTCCTTCACCATCTCGTCTCCAACGAACCAAGAGCTTCCCTCCTAATAAAGCTAGATCTCCATTACCAGATGAAGTATCTACTTCTACTATTGATAAAGCTGTGCCTATAATTACCCCATTGAGATTTGTTATCCCTCCTTTTTAGTATCCTATAATGGCAGTTTAAGGCCCTTGGGGTAATGCTTTTGGTCCTCTCAATCTTACTCCTCCTCTACATTAGCTTCCAAGTAGTTCTAGGAAGAATTTCCCTAAATTCTATGGTGATGGGAAAGTTCATCCTGATGGACACATTGCAGCATTTAGTATAGCTTGTGGAGTAATCAGAGTAAAGTTTGAAGATGCAGCAGTCAGACTTTTTGTTAAAACACTACAAGGTCTTGATGCAGATTGGTTTTACCATCTACAAGCTCAATCTGTGACTGATTGGAATACTTTGAAAGCTAATTTTGAAGCTAGATTCAAACCTATAGAGGATGCACATACACTTCTGGCTCAACTTACACAAATGAAAAAAGAGGTGCATGAGCCTATGAGAGACTTCATAGCTAAATTTGACAAGTTGAGAAACATAATTCCTATGATTGCCAGACCTACAACTGAGAATCTCAAATGCTTTTTCATTAATTCTCAGCTACTTGAAGTCAATTTCCTCTTGAGACGTGCTGGCCAAATAGATCTCACTGCAGCTCAACTTTTGGCCACTGAAGTAGAAGATGATCTCATCGTAGCAGGGAAAATAAGAAGAGATCCCAATAGAAATAGAGCTTCATCATCTTCTAAATTTGCATCTACAAGTACCACAGATCCAATGGTGTAAAAATTAGCAAATGAGCTCCTTACCCTCAAAAAGCAAATGGCTCAAGGAATGTCTTCTGCTCCTACATATAGGACATTCCCAAATCAGTCATATCAAGGCAGTGTTGCCAAAAACCAAGGACAACAAAATCGCCTTCCTCCTCCACAAAGAAAACATGCCTTAGAAGCTCCTCTAACCAATTCAGCAATGGGATATCTTAAAGTAGAATCAAAATTCTCTTATCAGCCTGAATTAAATCAAGAAAATGACGATGATATCATTGAAGACAATCAAGAAGAATTAGTTGGCAACTCCCACATTGGTTTCCTAAATTATCAGGATGAACTCAGAAGCACAGGAGAAGTTTTAGATGGATCATATGCAGTGTTTACCAAGTCTAAGAACCAATCAGTCTAGCAGGCTAATAAAGAAAAGATAGAAGAGTAATCACAGCTAGCAATCACAATTGTCAAGCATGGGACAGCTCTGCCCTTTCAACCAAAAGATCCGATAATAACTCAAAAGGTAAATACATCTATTGCACCTTCCCCTTCTACTTCTAATTCGTAAACCAACCCACCTCTCATCCCTCCTAAAAATTAGAAAGTTAAAGTACCTTTCTCTGTACCTAGCTTGATTCAGCCATTTGACATAATTGATAATGTCAAAAAGACAAAAATACAGATGTCTAAATTTGAGTACTTGTAGTCCAATCCAGATCAACTGAATAAGCTGGTCCAATATGTTAAAAATCAGACTGTCCTTGCGGGACCAAAGGCTAAAAAAGTGACTTTTAATTCCCCTAAGAATATGCCTATTCCAAATAATCTGATTATTACTCCTCCAGCTAATTCTGGAAAAATAGAACCCTTCTATGTTTCCCTGTTAATCAATGGCCACAAGCTGAGTAATTGTATAATAGACTCAGGTGCATCTGACAATGTCATGCCTGCCAAAGTTGCTGAGTCTCTTGGTCTCACATTGACCAAGAAGTTTGGCAAATGTTTCTCCATGGAGAACAAGCAAGTGCAATTGTTGGGACAAATCAAAGATGCTCAATTTGCATTCGCAGCCTTTCCAGACAAGAGGATTAAAATGACTGTATTAGCGGCTGACGTTCTAGCATTTTATGGCATTTTGCTTGGATGGAATTTTTGTAAGGACATGGGAGGAGAATTAAACATGGATCTATCTGAGGCAAGGATCCCTGTCCAAGGTGTGATGAAAAGATTACTTCCTGAAAAGGAAGCAAAGTATGTAGTTACCAAGACGTCAGCTCCTGAAGCTCAAATCCTCTTTGAATCCGTAGGTATGGGTAATTACTTTTTATAAACAGATCATGAAGAAAGACCCTCCATCTCTGATGAGGGAAAGTCTGAAGTAAAGATAGTATCTAATGAGATTTGGACTCTAGAATTTGACAGTAGTTGTTCCTCTACTAGTTTTGGAGCTAGAATTGTCTTGATATCTCCTCAAGGAGATATGTTCCCTTCATCCTATAAGTTACAATTCAACAACACAAATAATACAACTGAATATGAATCATTGTTACTAGGCATGAAGGCTGCTCAAAAAAGAGGCATCAAGTTTCTTCATGCTAAAGGAGACGTCGAATTAGTGGTATGTCAAGTGATAAATTCATATCAGGCTAAGGATGAGAGGCTGCGCCATTACCGTAATCTTGTTTGGGACCAAATTGAAAGCTTTGATGCTTTCAACATTTCTTTCATTCCAAGAGAATCTAATGATAGAGCTGATGCACTTGCTATTTTAGGAACTCCTTTAGTTCCTCATTCTGATTTTAAAGAAGCCAAATATACCATTGAGCTGGTCTATAGGTTGAGTGTTCCTGACAATGCTGATCATTGGCAAATTTTCAATGATGATCAACAGATCATTGCCTTTTTAGAAAGAAAAGATAATTTTGAATAGCTTTATTTTGAAGGTAGCAAATCTTAGAAGTCTGAATTTGTTTCTGAATCCAGTTTAGATGTAAATGAAGAGTTCTTATAGCTAAAAGGAAATAAAATTCCTAAAGGCTTGGTTTCTCTTGAAAAGATGTTTGACAAGCATGATAGATTCATCAAGCAATAGCAGACAGATTCAAATTTCTCTCAGGGATTTGACTAAGTGAATCTAACCAACAAAGAAAATCCAAAAATGGTCAACATTGGTAAGTGTTGTACACTTGAAAAAAGATTCAAATTCACTTCTTTGCTCCATCAATACATTGATGTCTTGGCATATTCATACGAAGATCTGAAGTCTCTCAGACCTGATGAAATTTGCCATCATATTCCTCTCAATGCTGATTCAATGCCTTACAAGCAAAAATCTAGACAATATAATCCAAAAATTTCAAGTACAATTATGTCTGAGATCCAAAAAATGTTAAATGCTAGAATTATTTTTCCAATCCATCATTCTACATGGATTGCGAACATAGTTCCTGTAAGGAAGAAAAATTTCAAAATCTGTATTTGTGCAGATTTTTAGAATTTGAATCAGTCATCTCTGAAAGACAATTACCCTTTGCCAATCATGGACCAAGTGCTTCAAACAGTAACAAGATCATAAATGTTATCAATGCTAGATGGCTTCTCAGGCTATAACCAAGTTGAAGTTGATGAATTTGACCAACACAAGACTACATTCACCATGCCTTGGGATACATTTGCATATAAAATAATGCCTTTTGGCTTAATAAATGTTGGTGCTACCTTTCAGAGAGCTATGGACATGGATTTCAAAGATGAAATTGGCAAATTCATAGTTGTATATCTTGATGATTTAACTGTCTTTTCAAAGCATCGATATGATCATGTGTGCCACTTACAACAAGTACTCGAGCGCTGCCAGCAAAATGGTATTTCTTTGAATCCTAAAAAGTCTATTTTTGGAGTGATAGAAGGAAAACTCCTTAGACACATTGTGTCTAAAGAAGGCATAAAGATTGACTCAGACAGAGTCAAGTCTATTCAAGAGCTGAATTTGCCTACAAGTAAGAATGTTGTTCACTCTTTCTTTAGAAAAGTGAATTTCTTACGGAGATTCATCCCCAAATTTGCTGAGAAGACAAGACACATTGTGAACATGATGAAAAGAAAGACTACCTTCAGCTAGACAAAAGAAGGCAAAGTAGCATTTCAAGATATCAAGGTCGCTATTGCTCACACCCCTACCTTGGTTTCCCTAGATTACCATAGAGATTTCATTATATATAGCTATGCATCTGAGCATACTCTTTCAGCGATTCTAGTCCAACAAGACAAAGAAGGTATGGAATCCCCCATCTCTTTCATGAGCTTCCCTTTGAAAACTCATGAAATAAAGAATTCGAATATAGAGAAGCATTCCTATGCACTAGTAAAAGTAGTCAAACACTTTCGCTTCTATATTCTGAAATCACATATTACTATCTTAATTCCTAACAGTACAATCAAGTCTATATTAACTCAATAGGAGTTTGGCACAAAGAGAGGTAATTAGATTGCAAAAATCCAAGAATTTGATCTGGATATCAAGCCAACAAAGCTAGTCAGAGGTAAAGGCCTTTATCAATTAATGGTTGATAATAAGCTAGAAGATACACAACGTGAAGAAGCTGAGGTTGAAAATGTGCCAACAATCCTTTTTGTCTCCACTACCAATGAATGGTACTCAAATATTGCATATTTTTTGACTTATGGTGAATGTCCTGTTCATTTGTCTTACAAAGAGAGGAGAACTATCAAATTGAAAGCTGCCAATTTTGTCCTTTGGGACAACGGCCTGTACAAAAGAAGCATAGATGGAGTTTTCCTTCACACTATAGATAAAGAATAGCAGACCCAGCTCTTGAAATCTTTCCACAATCTAGCTTGTGGAGGACATTTTTTTGCCCCTGTGACTACTCACAAAATTTTGTGAGCCAGGTATTATTGGCCGACTATTTTCAAAGATGCACATAAATGGGTGAGGAAATGTGAACTTTGTCAATAATTTGTTGGAAAACCCAAGTTCACTGCCCTGCCTCTCAAGCTAGTAATCATAGAGGAACCTTTCCAGCAGTGGGGACTCGATTTTATTGGGACAATAAATCCATGTTCAAGTGCTGGACATGACTATGTCCTTACAGTGACTGATTATTTCACCAAGTGGGTAGAAGCAATCCTGACAAAGCATGTTACTTCAAAAGTTATATGCAACTTCTTGAAAGAGAATATCATTTCTAGATTTGGAGTCCCACTCAAAATTGTTACTAATAATGCATCTTGTTTCACCTCTCAAAAAATTATGCAATTCTATTTTTATTATGGAATTACGTTCTCTCATTCTTTTGATTATTTTCTACAAGGGAATGGACAAGCTGATTCCAACAATAAAAATTTGGTAACTATTATCAAGAAACTTGCAGATGATAATCAAAGTACGTGGCATAAAACATTGGTTGACGCTTTGTGGGCTGACAGGATCATGCCAAAAAGGGCGATTGGTATGTCTCATTTCCAACTTCTCTATGGGGTTAACGCTAAGATGCCAATCACCTTAGAGTTACCAGCATTGAAATTGGTGAAGGCTATTGAAGATCAGACATATGAGAGTTCTCTTGACAAAAGAATCATGTGTTTGACTCAGCTAGAGGAACAAAGAACAATGGTGGTGGATAGAATTGTTGTTCATCAAAGTCTGGTAAAGAAATTTTTTGATCAGAAGGCCAGAAATCATGATTTTTAGATTGGAGATAAAGTTTTGCTATGGGACAAAAGAAGAGAGCCAAAAGGGATGCATAGAAAGTTTGACTCCCTTTGGAGAGGCCCATTTATAATTCATCAGCACATGGGTGAAAATAGTTTTTTGTTGAAATACCAAGATGGCACACTCTTTTCTCTACCCCATAATGGGTAGCATCTGAAACACTTTAATTCTTGAAGTATCAAATCATTACCTCTCTCTCTCTCTCTCTATATATATATATATATATATACAATTTTAATTTCTTTTTTGTTTTGTTTGTTTCCATTTTTGGAGCCTTTCATTTCTAAGCAACATGACTCTGAAGCCCAATGGTACACTTGAAGACACTGGAGATTCTGAATTCTACTCCCAATTCATTTTGCAATTGACAGAAGTTCCCCAACTGGAGCCAGCTATTGTCTCCCAAAAATAACAGTCATTTTTGGAACAACATTTGAATTATTTTTGTTCTATAGACCAAAATTGTATCTTCCATTTTCAAATATTTATCTTAGATATTCAGATTTCTCATTTTCAGAGCTTCTCAAAAAATCTACAGACTTTGCAAGTCAAGTTCAATGGATTTTACATGTTGATTTCTACGGACTTTGTATTTTCAATTTCTATAGGCAAGTTCATTTATACAGGTTCAAAGACTTTTGCAGGTGGTTTTCAGTTAAAAGAATTAATTTTCAACATTTTTTCATTTTATGAGATTGGTCAAAGTTTTGGTTCAAGTGAAAATCTTCATCCGCAAGCATCTGAGTGCAAAAAGAGACTTGAACCATTGAACCATTGAACCGTTGAACCATTTTGGTTCAAAGGTTCAATGAGTTCAAGGTTCAACAAGTTCATTCACTTCAATTGGTTCATCAGCTTCAAGGATGTTTAGTCAAATCATTCAATTGAACCATTGAACTGTTGAACCATTGAACCATTTTGGTTTAAAGGTTCAACGGGTTCAAGGTTTAATGACAGGTTCAACCAAAAGAATAGTTCAATGGTTTGGTTCAACCAAGCAGTTCAACACTTTATTTCATTTAGTTGGTTCATTCTTTCAGTGCATCTTTTGGTTTAATGACTATAGATTCAACAACAGGGGCTCGACGTGCTTCATTGAACCATTGAACTGGTTCAATGGATTGGTTCGATTAAATGGTTTAACTAATGGTTCATCGACCAAGTTCAAAGGGGTGGTTCAATACAAAAGAAGACTTTTCGAAGGACAAGTGCCCTTGCAGAGGGCACTTAATCAAGAAAAGCACCTTTTTGGAGGATCATTTCTTTTAAGTAAGCCAAAAGGTAATTCTTTTATATTTGTTTAAGGCAAAACCCGAAGACATTTTCAAAGGAATCTGGAGGAAGAAATTTCTGTGGACTTTTTGTCTACAGGAATTTTCCCCAAACTTTTTGTCCACAGAAATTTTTCACGAAACAAATGTCTGTAGAATTACCTATGGGGAGATTTCAAATCAAACACCCAAGAATAATCCCCATGGAAACATCCATGGGGAACATTTACCCGAAGGATTTGTTCACGGAGACTGCCAAAGCACAAAGGGCTGCCGAAGGACCCCAAAGGGCAGGTGCCCTTGCGAGGGACTCTTGGTAGCCAAAATAAAAGACTATTCAAACACAAGGTAAGTCCAAGATGAATGGGTAAGGTTGAAAGACAAAAGAAGACCAATGGGTGATGCCCACAAAGATGTCAAATTCAGCATAGCCGACTAGCTGTTGGAAACATATTGACAGGTATATAAACGTCAATTTTAAAGGAAGTGAAATAGCTGTTGATCCTTTGATCCACAGACCTAAATGCATTTTTAGAATTCAAGACAAAAACTAGCTAAAAGTGAGGAAAGATAGAATAATGGATGAATCCAGGACTCGATTCAATCAATCTGGAAAGGAGGAATGATGAATACAAGATCAGACTGATAGCTAGACATTGAAAGTTGTAATCTTTCAATTGCATAGCTTGTTCATCTACATTGAAAATATCAAATGGGTAAAATTCCCCAAAGTTCCAGTTGGTCTTCCTAACATTTCCCAATGCATCATGATGTATTATTGTTCCCGAGTCCTTCTCGAAGTGGCTATATAAGGGACTTTATTTCATTGTAAAAGGATCATCTTTTTGACAATCTAAACGAAACTCTGCTAAAATTGAGAGGCATCATTGAGACTTTGTGCTCATTCTATTGATCATATTCTGTTAATAAAAACAAGGGATTTTTTCAGACTTTGTGTTGTGATATCTTTTCTATTTCATTAATTTAATAAGTGGGATTAGTAAATTAGTTAGGAAGGCGTCCTGAAGAATCAACTGTGGAGTGACTTTGTGCCCCCATCACTACCTTCAGTGTGTTTGCTTTTTCATTGCTGTGTAAAGGACTTTGAAAAGACTTTGAGCTTTCATTGCCCTTCGTATATTACTCTTGAGCATTTCATGATATAGACTTTGTGTTCTATTTCAATTTTCTAGTTACCATACTTCAGTTACATTCTACTTTTATTTCCAAGGGTATTCTTGTGGCTGACTGAATAGTTTTTCCTAAAAGAAGAAGAGAGTTGTCTATCATTCCTTGAGTTTTTCCTTTGTTTTATATACATCATCTCTGAATAAAGAGAGATGGATTCCTAGTCCTACCCTTGAGTATTATTTTCTATTTATACATATACATAGCATATCCATAGGGAACATCCCCTTGATGAGAGGAGAGAGCAGTCTCCTTCTAATGTGATAAACTTACACATTAGGATGACTAATCTTCTTGCTTTGGTTGATAAGACCTATTTTGTTTACCAGTATGCTGATAGACAAAATATTCAACCAACAATACTATCATCTGAACTAATTCTATACTATGCTTAAAATTGGGAATTAACAACTATATACTAGTAATTAACTCACACTTTTAGTTTAAATTATTTGTATGATTAGAGAGTTCACATAGTCTAATTAGGTGGTTTATCAATATGCCATTTATTTTTACTATTTTTTTATTTCTTTCACACACTACCAAATCACATAATTTCAAAATGCAGTTTAGCATTTATCTACCCAAGGCTTACCTACTTGGATTTCATCACCAATGGGAAAGTTGACTTGGTTTTCTAGACAAGTATAAACATGTGGTTAACGACATATATTGGAAAAGAACCTAACACCTTTATTATTGTGGGATTATGAAGTGAGGGGGTAGGCCCTAATACCAAGCTAGTACCATTGCCAACACAGATCCCTTTCATCCTAAACATCTTGAAACCATCCATAGATTATTTTCTAGTTACCTAATTTCAACCAATTTCCCTATCACACTTAAAATAACACTTAATAATTATCTAAAAACATTCAGGATGACCACTTAGTTAACATTTAGTTTTTATTTGATTACTTACTCTCTACTCATTGTATGGTGTATTGTAAAAACATGCATTGGCTAGCATTGGTGCAAGGTTTTGTGTTGTGTGCCCAAATTAGACCATTCTCTTTGATCCAATTGTTTGTGTTTTTAATTTTTCTTATTGTTTTAAGTACATTGTAGTAAATTTTCCCTATTTTTAGTACACTATCATTTTTCTCGATATAATCTCTTACAGACTATTTTTCTTCCTTCCTATAGTACTAAGTCAACTTGGTCGACTATGTATCCCTCTTACTAGTTAGGTTAGATTACTAGGTTAAGTCGTTCGATCTTGTATCCTTATCAGATTATATTTTTCCTAATTTTTAGTAATAGTTCGACCTAATAAACTATGTAATCTTACTATTATCCTATCTATCCAACTTAGTCTTGTATTTTTATTTCCTTATCATTATGTTCATTTTTCCAAATCATCATGAAGGCCCCTATTAAGATCTTCTTGGATAACTTGAATCCATTTAGACACCATATGATATATTCATTTCTCCCTCTCTTTTCCTCCTAAGAGAACCTCACTCTTGGATCACCTCTTTGCCTCCTTCATCTGTGGATTGTAACATGGTTCAAATCACACCTCAGGATGAAGTAGATGGATCTGATCTTTTTCATACCTATCAAGACAATTCTCATCCTCAAGATTTTCAAAATAATATGGGAGTAATTTAAACAAGTATATCCAACAATCCCATGAATAATCCACCTTCCAATAACCCTCCCCTAATACCAATTCAAGGAGTTCTCCTAAAAACACCAACCCACCAATTGATATGACTTAACTTATTGCACAAGTCATACAATAAATTAACATAATGAAAACTTATAACACCTCTCAAATGATGAAATTACAACATCATTTGATCAATATGGCTAATCAACCTCCGGCTCTCAATCCTCAAGCCTATCCAAACTTTATTCCTCTACCTCTTAGAGATGCCTCAGGAAATGTTATTCCTCAACCTATAATGAATAACAAATTGCTTCAAAATATCCAAAATGAACCTTTATTTACTTTCATCATGTCCATTGATATTGCTAATATAACTATAAATATCAAGTATGATGGGACTAAAAACCCTAAATCTTTTCTCAAATCCTTTGGTAATCTTTATAAAGAGTGGATCCAAACTAATAATTTCACCACAACCAAACTTCTAGTTAAAACCTTCACTAGCAATATATTAGAATGGTAAAACTAGCTTCCCTAACATTATATTTGGAAAATTAAGGATTTATTCAATCCTTTAGTCAAAGAGTTTCAACATAGTGATCTTATCAAAAATTGTCTTAGCCGTTTCATCAATGCTAAGCAATCTCCTACTAAATCAACTCATGAATTTATCAAAAGATGGAAACCTTTGGCCCATAAAGCTAACCATAACATGATTGATGACAATTTGTTTAAACTCTTTATAACTACTTTAACTCCTTCAAATAAATATAAGGTTCACACTTTTGATCCTAAAAAACTTAATGAAGTTCTTGACCAAACTAAACATCAATACTTCCTCATGAAGTAATTCAAACCTAATACCAAATTCCTTAAAGGATATTTTCAAAATTATACTAATGGCATCTCTAGAAATACTCCTCAAACCAAACCAAGGGTTACCAAAGCTGACTCTTCCCCATCTTCTCACATACCACTTACTATGTAGCAAATGAAACAATTCTTACCACCCTTGAAACCCTTTACTTATCCCAATAATCCTCCTAAGTAGTATGACCCTAATAAATTTTGTTGGTTCAACGCTAATATTGGTCATTCCCATGAAACTTGTTGATGGATTACTAATTTTTTTGTCTCCTACATTCTTGGTGATTCATTCAATCATGAAGCCATGATCAACCTTTGTCATCAAGAATACAACACTGCTTCTCAAAAATGACAAACTTCCAAAACTTCTTATTCAAATAACAAAAAAAGTTTTTCCATAGCTAATAATCAACAAACTATGATGTTTATGCTATTGATGTTGAATATGAACAATATTAAAAAAATTCTCAAAATTTCAACACAACTAAGGTCAATTATTGTCACAAGCCAGCTCATAAAGATCATGTCATAAAAGCTAAGAAACCATATTTATAATAGAAATTTCTCAAAGATACTAAAACCACCCATTTATCTTTGAAATCCCATGAGGAATTACCTCCTTTTGAACCCCAAATATCTTATATTCCTTAAAAATATACCTTAACTTCCAAAACTCAAACTGGTTCTTCTTCGAAATCCCATTGGAAATTTTTAGAAGAACTTAACTCCATGCCTTGCAAGATTCCACTTATGGATTTATTTCATACCTCCCCTTATCATCACAAGTTCCTTATGCAACAATTACAAGAAATTGAAGATTCATATTCTATATATGAATAACCACCCTCTATTGAGCCTCAACCTATGAATGTGATTACCATTGAAACTCTTTGTCCTTCTTCTAAACTATCTATTGAATTTCTTGAAGAGTAAATGATTAATGATGAGATCCTTTTTTACATCTATGATCCAGCACTCTTCACTAAAATAGCCATTAATACTACACTTATCCTTAAAGTCTTATTTGATGAAGTTTCTAGTATTAATGTGACATCTTTATTTTTTATCTAAAAACTTGGTTATAATAAGGATCATCTCAAGCAAACCCACCTCACTTATCATGGATTTCACAAAACTAATCAAAATCCACTTGGTTGTATTTGGATTCCCTTGATAATCAGGCCTAAGACTATTCAAAATAAACTTATGGTCCTTGATTTTCCCTTATCTTATAACATACTCCTCAGTCACTCTTAGACTTATAGAATGAGGGCCGCCACTTATTTTGGTAGCCAATGCATCAAATTGTTACATAAGTACAAATGGTATAATCATGAAGTTGATCCCAACCCTTAGAGTATTCAACTTCGTAATCTAAAATATCAATATCATATCCCTATCATCAATAGTGCTCCCTTACCTAAGTTTATCAACATCAATTTAGACTTATAGGTTACTATTTCTAAATTGGATGACGATGAACTTAATGTCTTACAACATACTTGTAGCACTACTAAGATACCTCCTTATATCTCAGAGTGGCTTCCTCCTTCTTTATTGCCTCATGATCATAGTATACCTCTCATTGATGAGATCATTGATTTTCTCCTCCATGTAATTCTTAGTAAGCTTCTTACCAAGAATATGCCTTCACTTGCAATGACTATGCAGTGGCCAAATTATTCCAAGACACTCGAATCATGTCTCCATAAAAGTTTAGTAACCTTAGAGTTTCACCTTTTGAAACTCCCCCTAAATCTTAAGCATGTACCATTTCTCCAACCTATGATGATAACTACATCATGGCCCAAGTTCAATCTTGAGACTTAGATGTTCAACATTATAAAAAAACTTTAGCTCAAATACATGCTTTCAACTAGGATGTTCACACCATTTCCATGGATTTTGAATTAGATCCCAAATGTCATGTGCCTCATGTTAATTCTCCAATTCTTCATACTCCTTGGGTGGTAGAAAAACTCATACCTTCTGAACCTTTGAAAATTATTGCATATTCTCTACCACCCATAGATCTCATCATTACATCCAATTCTTTACCCATCAAAGAAACTAACAATATACCAATCCTTTCCTCTCCATCTACTCCTACTCTCAAGATTAAATTAGATGTCAAGGTCATAGATGTCCATCAGATACATTCTAAATACGATCACCATGGTAATCAAATTCTTGATCCTGAAGTAGATGTTGAGTATTATGGTCCTCTTCCTACTTTGTCTAGTGATGAATCTCTTCTTGAATTACCTCATGCTCTGAAACCTCAACTTCCTTGAAAACACCACAAACTTGGGAATTTAAAAAATAAAACCCTTTATTTCAACAACTTCATCGCTAGCATCAACCCTATAGCTAATCCAATTTCTTCTTTACTAAATTCACCATACCACTTCCAAGATGGCAATGTTATGCTTATCAAAGAAAATACTCACATTAAATATGGCACTCCATCATGACCTCGACCAATTATAGTTTCTCACAAATTTTCACCTACTGAACATGATACCTTTAATTTATTTTTTAACAAATATCATGAGATCTTCACCTATTCCTACAAGGACATGCCTAGTATTGACCCTATAATTAAGGTTCACAATATCATCACTTATCCTAATGCATCAAAAAAATGTAAATTTCCACTTGAATTTTCCACCTTATGTCATAAAGAAATTATCAAACTTATTAATGCTAAGTTTATCAAATTAGTGGACTAATCTGAATGGATTTCTAACATAGTCCCTATTCAAAAAAAAATTACCATGGTCATTCACATTTGTATTGATTTCTGTAATCTCAATCTTACTTATCCTAAGGACATTTTCCTTGTACCTTAAAAATATGCCATTGTTGATTCCACAATTAGTTATGAAATGTTATCTCTTATAGATGGCTTCTTAAGATAAAATCAAATTCACATTTCTCCTAAGGACCAACATAAAACAACTTTTACCATGGAATGGGGCACCTATTGCTATGTTAAAATGCCCTTCAAACTCAAAAATTATGGATCTAATTATCAATGAGAAATGACATATCTTTCACGATATTATCCACAACATTATATAAAATTATGTGGATGACCTCATTTCTATTCTAAAAGTTACAAGACTCATCTTTCTAATCTTGCCATCATCTTCAACCATATTATCAAATACAAAGTTAGACTAAATCCTTACAAATGTGTCTTTAGTGTCACATCTGGAAAACTATTAATATCCTTAGTCTCTCTCTAGGGAATCGATGTTGACCCTTCCAATATTAATGCTATCATCAACATGCCCATCCCTTGATCCATTCTAGACATTCACACTTATCTTGATAAAATTAGGGCAATCAAACTATTCATCCCCGAAATGGATTACCATATCCACTCCTTCAATTCTTTTATTAATAAAGGCAATGATTTAGAATGGAATAATCCCTATTAAAAAACATTTTATAAAATGAAATAATCATTGCTTCACCCACCTATGCTTCATCTTCCTTACAATAATCAACCTTTGATCCTATATACTTCTTCCACACCCATTTTAATTGGGGCAATGCTTTCTAAACAAGATGATACAGGAAGAGAATATGCCATCTACTATATTAGTTAAGGCCTCTTTTATTATGAGAAATGTTACACAAGAGCTGAAGGTGACTGCCTTGCCATATATTTTGTAGCTCAAAAAATTTGTTCAAACAACTTATGTTATCATTCACTCTGATCCCCTTCATAACTTCTTCTCTAAAGCCTTTCTTCCTGGATATAGAATTGGAAAATGGATGGTCCTTCTCATGGAATTGATCTCTAAATTATTACTCAAAAAGTTGTCAAAGAATAAATTATTACCGATTAAATTTTTTTCGCTCTCGTGCCCACTACCAATAACCTTCAAGATAGTCTTCTTGATGAAAATATTCTCTATATTGAAGGTATCAACCAAGTCATATATCTTAAATATTACTTCCATAACTTTACTACCAATCTTGAAGAAAGTAATCTCAATGAATCCACTATCCTCCCTAATACTACTAAACCAAAAGTAGTTATCGAAGAACTTCCTAAAATTAATGTCAAATCTAGTTTCACTTATCTATTTCACATGAATATTTATATTATGCATTATGTGTTGTATATAATTTCATTTTATTTCATCTTTTCTTATGGGTTATTTTCATTCTTTCCATGATTACACACTTTTATTTATGATTTTACTTCTTTCATGGATGTCTTTATCTTTCTTAATGATTATTTGCTACCTTATCTCAAAAACTCAGCTAATTATTATTTTGACTTGGTTATACAAACCTTTATCCACTTAATAATCTTTCCTTACCATTTGATTAGTTATCAAACAATACATCTCATTGTAATCCTATTTTACTGATCTACTTTGGATCTCCCTTTATTCCCTTATCTCCTACATACTAAGCATACATACGATTGAAATTTGAGGTAACATGTCAGCTCATAAGTAAGCTTAAGTGTTTATTTAGTCATAACTTTGGATAATTAGCTTCCTTTAACCAAAGTCTAAAACTCATTCATGTGTATCACTTCCATCACTCATGTTGGTTATTCCAAATTTGTATGGAGGAGGAATCATAAAAGACATAAAATCCGAAATCCAAATCATTTAAACAAAAGGAAATGATACAAAAGGCAACATACAAATTTCAAAAGTCAAATCACACTAAAATATGTGTTTCAAAACACATCTCCTTTTTATAATCAAATCTCAAACTCCATAATTTTCCTTATGATAGAGCTGAGGTCCATTAGGGTACAGTAGGATAGTAGATTAGGAAAGGAGAATAATAAAAAATCTCTTAGGGTTACCAACTTTCTCACACATGTACCCAATCTTCATAGTAGACTGACAGCTCTATAAGAGGTCCTAAGGAATGGGGAACATGTTATGGGAAGGTAGGTCCATTTTTATTTTCTTGATCATATAACCAACATGAGTTGATGACAATATCTCACCTATTTTCCTATACAGCTTTGTGCTTATTGTGAACATGTATTTTTTGTATTTTGATAGTCACTAGACTCTTAGTGTCTGTTTTTGTACCTAATATGCCTCATGTTTCCTAAGGTATCCTCATAGATGCCTATGTCATGATTTTTACATTCCCTCTTTCATTTAAAACATTCCTAAAATTCCCCTTGAAAAATAATATTTTGTTAACTGATCATTCCCCCTATGATTTTCTTTTGTGAGTTATAGTGTAAGACTATGGACAAGATCAGGCCTTCCTCGCAAATTGCCATATTAAAAACATCTCTTACAATCATTCCCATCATTTTTTACACCTCATTGGTGTTCCCTTTGTGAGTTGCAATGTAAGACCATATATAAGACTAAGCCTTCCTCACAAATTAGCACATTACAATCATCTCTTAAAATCATCCTCACAATTGTTTCCACCTCATCAGTGTTCCTTTTATGAGTTGTAATGTAAAGCCATGGATAGGACTAGACCCTCTTCATAAATATTCCAATACCCAAGTCACAATGAAATTACATGTGTCAAATTTTAAATAAGTAGTTATCAATTATAAGTCATTGACATACTTTCGAGCTTGATTTAGTATGTTATATCTTTATTTCATTAATATTTCACTTTTATTTTCTTGTTTTTTGATTGCATGTATGCTTACAACCATTTTATTAAAAATTTCATACTTCTCATCTTGAATTGGTGTGATTAATTTAATTTAATTTTTTAGTTTTGTCTTTCTTTTATACCTCCAAACATGATTTAGTATGATTTATTGAGTTAATTATTTTGTTTTTAAACCATTTTTTTTCATGTGCCTTCCATTTTATTTCAAAAGTTTCATATTTCCCAACGTGATATAGTGTGATTTTTATTTTATTTTAATTTGGTGTAAATCTTATACATGGTTTAAAAACACTTGTCTTTCCATATTTGGATTATTATATTAAGTCATCTTTTGTTATTACACATTTCCCAATGTGATATAGTGTGTAGTACATTTTTTTTTGATTACCTATACTTTTTCAAATCATTTTTTCCATTTTATTTTTAACCATGTATGTGTATCACATAATGCTATAAAGAAAACATTCATCATATATTTATCATAGCATATAAGACAAAAGTTAAATACATATGCTATAAATAAATATATCCATGCATCCACATCCAAATCTAAGTACAACTCATGAGATAGAAATGTCAAAATGTGTGTGTGTGTGTGTGTGTGTGTGTGTGTGTGTGTGTGTGTGTGTGTGTGTGTTTGTGTGTGTGTGTGTGTGTGTGATCATGTGTTTTATAAAAAATATAATATCTCTAAGGTTGGGCTCCATCATGTCTATCATGTGGCCTATCAACACTACCCATAGATTCCTGCGACTATCCCCTATGAATAGTATTCTATAAATATGTAGTCTAGGATCTCAATCCAATAACATATCCCTTTAGATTGTCCACTTGGGCCTGCACCTATCCAATATGGATGGTGGTCACCATATGTGTGGCTCTCTTCTATGCCAAGACCTATGCCTCTCTTACTCTAACCCTTACTAGTGTTTGTAACCCATCATCACATCCCTATAGCTACCTCAGGCATCTCCCACAAATCTAAACCATCCTACTTGGGACAGGGTAGATGGAACCATATGATCATCTAATATTATGGGGTCGTATGGTGCCAACACCCCCTCCAAAATGTCATGGTGTACAACCATAACTAAGGCTACCCATCTGATCTCCTCTATCATAAGATTTACAAAACCAAAACTAGATAGGCATCAGATCACATATATATCTCAAATCATCTATCTACAATAATAATAATGTAACTAATATCCTATATAAAAAATTTAAATCAAAATTAAAACATTTCTCACCAGTAATAGTGTCACCAATCATAGTCTCCCCATCTACTCACCCACCAAGCACTTCCTCTGTCAAACACCTCTACACCAGTGCAAACCTAGGATTCACCACTCAATCCTACCTTGATCCTCTTTTCAAGGGTGCCTCTATGGATAAAATATGTCTTGTCATGGCTATTAGGTCCCCTTGTGCAATAGATAACATTTGTGTCTCCTCATGCTGATATTGCATCCATCTATAGTGAGGATGTGGTGGTCATTATTACCTCTACTATGGTGTCTATTGTGCCCCTATGTCCACACCCATCACCTCTCCCCTTTTTAGCTCCACTTATACCTAATTTCATGATTGACTAGTCTATGGTCTATCATGCTAAGGCTTGATCACTAATATATCCACAGGTTCCCCTCCCTCCTGAATCTCTAGCATGTCATGTCTAATAAGTAAGCACTATTAGGAGGGTTATCGAATGAGGGAGTCAAAACTATCTTGGTAAGTGTGCAATTAAATGAAACTCCACCCATGATGTGTAGTGGCTCATTATTTTCACCCATGCTAACCTTATCACAATGGTTGAATAATTAGGCCATATAATATCTATGTACATATAGGGATGCCACATGATTTCCCCTTATGTGATCATCTATAATTATAGAAAATGGGGCATGGCCCATGCTACATAGTCATGTCTCCATTGTAAGACCCAAGGCAACTTATCATTGACCACATAAGGCAACCCAACTGACTGATACATGGGGAACCTCTCATATATCCATGCACTCAGTAAAATCATAAGTCCCATGGTCTTCTTCCCTATGGATAACATCCCATATATATCATGCAAGAGATGGACCCAGATGATAACCCTAAAATCATATAGTGATCGTTGATCCAATATAGACTAACACAAGGCTACCACATATAGTGGCACCTTGTCATATGACTTAAGACACAACACTCACACTATCACAAGTCCTATCACTACCTTTAGTATGTTTATAATGGATGAAATATAAACATCAAACAAGCTCACCCTCAAACTAAGGTGAATCCTATCTGATTAGGTAGCCCACTGGGTTAATGCCCATCTCTCACCCTCATCCTCTAGTGTATTAGTAATCACTAGTGTCCTACCTATTAGAAGTCCAAGAAAGGCATGTATGTCATCCAGAGTGATACCCACCTCAATGGTTTCCCCGTCCACCTCCCATTAGAAAGTGTTGGTCAACCATTCCCATGCTAATGGTAACATGACAGCATGATCAACACTCAAAGGGATTTGTTTCATCTCCATAATGTCACTAAAACCCAAGGTAACTAGTTAAGTTTTATCCACATCCATCAAATGATCCATTAAATTTGATAGCCATGATGCATCTATCAAGCACCAATATCTCTGGTGTCTTTTAAAAATATCAAACAATAAAGGATGTATCAAAAATCCATGTCATAAATAATTATAATGCATTCTTAAACATTCACAAATTAACTACTTCACTAGCTGATTTGATTTAGTTTCTTATGTTTTCTAATTTTTCTACACAATCAACCCATTTGATACTAAATCAGCCCTGTACCCATCTTGTCACACATAATTGGCCCATTTGGTACTAAATCGGCCCTTGTTCTTTCAAAATAAATTAGCCTATTTGATAATTATCATAATGAGTTCCAAGAATGTTGATCCAAATGAATGCACTGATTCAAGATGCAATGTAAGACACATATTATTTGGACAATACAAAGAAAACACATGTAGCTGGAAGAATGAAATCAAAGAGAAATAATTACACCAAGACACGAATGCTCCAATAATTCATACAATATACTATATTATAAATATAAAGGGAGAGAGGTACATATATAGGTTGGAGAGAGAAAGATACCATAATTCCAATGAATGTGGGACTAATCTTCCCAAGTAACCCAAATGACCTCTAGAGCCTTAAGCAAGCTAATACAACCATGTAGGAAAAACCCAATTGGAAAAAGGCCTACACCAACACCCCCCATAAGTGTAGCTTAGGTGGGTGATGATACAAAAAATGGGTCCTAACAACAAGGCCTGATAAGGTACTGATGTACAATGCAATCCCTCATATATAGGGAAGAGAAAACCTAGTGGGAAAAAAATCCCCTTAAAAGAGAGAAATGAAGAAGTGAAGTGGCTAGAAGGCCCCTCCTAAAGATGATGAAGTACTAAAGTGGACCGCACCCTAAGAAGAACTCGTAGATGAAAGAACTTGCCCTTATTAAAGGGTTTGGCGAAGATATCAATAACTTACTCTGAAGACTAGAAAAAATACTAAGTTGATTACCTGCTCATGAATCAACTCCTGAATGAAGTGCATGTGAATCTATATGTGTTTGGCTCTTTGATGAAGGACTAGATTCCTGCTAATCAAAATGGTGCCCTAGTTTTCACAAAATATGATTGTAGGCCACTTAATTTGGATACCAAGATAAAAAAGAATCCCCTAAAGCCAAATAGCCTCAATAGTTACGTTAACAACTCCCTTATACTTTGCCTATATGGAAGATAGAGCAATATCATTTTGATTCTTACTCAACCAACTGATGGGGAGAAAACCTAATGAGAAAACATAACTTAAAGTGGACTTATGACTCTTAGTGTCACCAAACCAATCTAAATCTATTTATCTGACCAAGTCAAAATCTAAACTAACCTTTTAGTGTGTCCCATACCTATGTGAACCTTGAATGTAGTGTAAGATCCTCTTAGCTAATTTATAATGTAGCTCATAGGGTTTTTGCATGAATCTCAAAATAATGCCAATAACATAAGAGATGTCAGGTCTGGTGTGAGTCAAGTAAATAAGGCAGCCAATAAATTGTTGATATAAGGTAGCATCAACTAATGCATTGGAATAATCTGCCTCAATCTTGACTCTAGATAAAAGTGGGGTCAGAAATGGCTTATAGTTAGCCATTTAAAACCATGCCAATAGATCAAGAGAGTACTTGGGCTGTGCAAGTGAAATATTTTAATTTGTCTAAGTGATCTCAATTCAAAGTAAGTAGTGTATTAGGCCCAATTTAGTCATGGAGTATCTATCTTGAAGAGTTTTATTCACTAGTGAGATAGTCAAAGAAGAAATCTTTGTTATCAAAAGGTCATCAACATAAAAAACTAGTATAAAAAATGAATCATCTTGTCACAAGTACACATTGGTATCTTAGTGGCATCTAGTGAAACTTAAAGTAAGAAGGAATGAATCCATTTTGGTATACGAAGCTTGAGGGGATTATTTGAGGTGATAAATGGATTTCCTAAGTCTACACACTATATAAGAATCTCCAACAAAACCAGGTGGTTGCTCCATGTATATCTCCTCCTTAAGGTCTCCGTGAATAAATTCACTCTTTACATCCATCTGATGTACATTCCATCTATGTGTTGCATCTACAACAAGTGTGAGTCTGATCAAAGTCATCTTGGCCACATGTGCAAAGGCCTCTAAGTAGTCGATGTCAACTACCTATGAAAATCACTTGGCTACTAATATAGCCTTGTATTTGTTAATAGACCCATTTATAACATACTTGCTATGATATATCTAGTGACATTGAACCATCTTCCTTCCCTTAGGAAGAGAAGTTAAATCCTGAGTGTGATTGTTAATCAAGGAATCATATTCCTCATCCATGGCTCTATCCTACTCAAGTATGCCATAAGGCTCTCTAAAAGTCTATGGATCCATTACAAAAGTAAAAAAGGCATGTGGTCCTCTTTAAAAGTCTACTCAAGTATGTTTGTCATCATCTAGATCCCCTTCCCAAGTGTTTGCACTCTCAAGTGTCTGCCTAACCCAAAGAGGGCCTAAAATGGGTGAGTTAGGTGTTGAATCCTCATCCTCTAATTCATGACTAGAATTGGAAGAGGATGACTCCCCATCACTCTCCTTACTATCATAATTTAATGAAGAAGATGAAGTAACATGTGCCTCAGGAACCTGTTGTGAATGATCTGAATCCTCAAACTGCTAATCTAAACTAAGTGAAATTGATGTAGATGTATAACTATCAAGTAAAGAGTCAGTGGGACTCATAAAACCTAACATTCCTCTCGATGAACACATGATGAGTTATAAGATGAATAAGTCTATAACCCTTGACCCCATCTAGATACCCAAAAAAGATGCAAGGTTTGGATTGAACCTCCATATCCTTGCATATATTTTTGGGAATGCATGCTATCACTAGTGATTTAAGGACCTTAAAATTTTGCACCTATAGTTTCCTATTATGCCAATATTCATATTTTTGAGGAACCCAATTCTAAATGCAACATGCACAATTGATGGATTCTACCTAGAACTGTGGAGCTAAAGAGTGAATCATATAGTTGGCCATCTCCTTCAAGGACTAATTCTTGCATTTTGCTACACCATTATGTTGAGAAGTGTATAGTAATTTCTAATAAATATCAATCCCCTTGGTGGTAAAAAATTGATCAAATCTATGGTTGATATACTCCCCTGATTATCTATTCTAAGGATTTTGATACACTTTATAGATTGCTTCTCAGTTAAATCCTTTAAGTCTTGAAAATTATAAAAAACTTAAGACTTTTGTCTAAGAAAGTAGACCCATGTGTGTTTGTAAAATTCATCAATGAATGTGAGAACATATCTAGCCTTTATCAAATAAGGATGGGGAAATTACCCCATGATATCAATTTGAATTAACATAAGAGGTATTATAGCTCTCCTAGCTTTGCCTTTGTCAAATTTCTCTTCAGAATGTTTGCCAAGGGCACAACCCTCACAAAGTCCCTTAGATAATTTATATCTAGGCAAGCTTGTAACCATATCTTATTAACTCATTTGTTCAAGAAAGTGGTATTTAAGATGGCCAAATGTTTATGCCATAGCCTGTTAACTCCATCTGAATGGGTAAGCAATGCAGTAGGAGGAACATCTAGAGCAAAATGAAAGAAATTATATAGCCTAAAATCATGATTAATCCTCCCTAATTCAACTATATAGTCAATATGTAGCTCTCTAATCTCAACTGAATCTAGTGTAAACTCAACTCTCATGCCCTAACCTATGTGGGTAATATGATACACTAAAAGAAGATTAGTTGATGGTGAAGGTGCACTTAGTACATTTGTGAATGTTTTACCTTTGACTTCAAAAATCCCTCTTCCTATAACTTCTATTAGTGTTCCATCACCTAAAGTAATAGAGGATATGTTACAGGTCTCCAAATCAAGAAACTCAACCTCTGATGAACCTATATGGTGTGAAGCACTAGAGTTGATAACCTAAGATAAAATAGATGTGGAAGCCAATGTAACTAAAGCTTTGACCTTAGGTTTCTCCTTCCCCTTTTCCTTTATCTTAGAAGATTATTTGGCTGATGATGATTGTTTGACTGACTCAGGGACCATTATATTATTTTTCTCTAGGAGATGTATAAGGTGGTATATCTTTTTATTCATAAACTTGTGCTCATCATTCTAATTTTTCTCATAATAGGAGCACTCAAACTTTGCTCTCTTAAGTTTCCCTTTGAAGGAAGAGGTTTTAGTGATAGTTTTTATAGTGGTTTTCTATTATTTCTTCTTCTCAGGATCCTTACTCTTTTATTTCTTATCCTTATTGCTAGAGGATTTATGTTTCCCATTCCCAATAATGAAGGCTAAAGGTTTGGAATACTTGAGGTTTCTCATCTGGATCAATTTTTCTTATTTCTTAGTTAAATATAAAATTAATTCATCTAAGGATGAAATTTTTTAGTTGGTTCCTATGACTCTATTAGTCAGATAAAAGGCATAAAAGAATACAGAGTAGTCAAGTCCTAATTTTGCAAGCATAAAAAGAAATAACTCCTCATCTTTCTTCTTAGTTCCACACTCTTTTAACTAAAATCTAAGTGACTTAATCTTGGTGAAAATTCCTCCAATTTTTCAAATTTTCTAGGCCTCAAACTAATTATCTCAATCTCAAGCTCATGACCCCTCATGGTGTCGATTTTACCAAACAAGCTAGCTAGGGTGTCCCATACTTCTTTAGGAGATTTGGATGACTCTATGTGAAACAAGAGTTATGATGACACTAAAATACATAATATCCCAAAATATTCATCACATTTATTAAACCATTTTATATTATCTACTTTAGCTGCGGACTCAACTTCTACCCCCATATTTATGTAAAATAACCCTTTACTTCTAAGAACCATTATAATCTTACTTTTCCATTCTGGTAGTTGAAAGGTGTGATTTCATTAAAAATTATAAGATCCATTGTATAATTAATATTAATGTGTTTTTTGTAGAAATCAAATGTGCAAAAAAGGAGAGAATTACATAATAGAATTACAACCATAATACAACCCCCTTGAAACTATGTCAGGTAGCCCCCCCCGCCCCCCGCCCCCCCCCCCCCACCCCGCCTTAAAATTTTGGCACTTTATAAATTAATGTTTTTACAATTAAAATTGTCCCAATGCATGGGAAATAAAAAATAAATACTTTTTCAAAAAATGGTATTCAATTTCAAGTTACCATTTGCAAGATATTAACAATACATTTTCTTGTAAATAGGCCTATTGACTAAAAACTTGCAAAGACCAATACATTTAGAGGCTTGAATATCTTAATAGCATAATTAATAATGAATTCAAAACCTTAGATCTAAAATAATTATCCTTAAATAGTTAATATATTAGAATTTAAATGATAAAATGGAGAGATTTGAACTGAAATCAAATTAACCCAAGATTTGAAATGAAAACTTGCATAAAAAACCAAGCAATCCTCAGATCTAGATCTGCTCTGATACCATATCAAAATGAGGTCCAAGAATGATGATCCAAATCAATGCATTAATTCAAGATGCAATGTAAGACATGTATTGTTCAAGAAAATACAAATAAAACACACATAATATCAATAATGAAATTAAATAGAAACAATTGCATCAAGACACAAATGCTCCAAAAATTCACACAATATACTACATTAGAAATATAAAGGGAGAGAGGTGCATGCATAGTTTGGAGAGAGAAAGATACCACACATTCTAATGAATGTGGGACTAATATTCCCAAGTAACCCAAATGACCTTTAGAGCCACTTACTATCAACTTCATTGGCTAGAAGGTACATAGTTAGCCATCTTTTCATTTTAGATTACATCAGCCCACTGCTATGCAGTCAACTACCTTTAACAATACTATGTTGGCCCACTACTATGTAGTTGTTCCCCTATTTTTTCTCATCTTACAAACTTAGTCAACTAGGTCGACTCTATTCTTTCCCTATAGTGACTTTTTGACCATTTACCGTAAATGCTTTATGCATTTATTGGCCTAACTTCTTCTTACCCAGTAACCCATTTTACCTAAGAATTTCCTAGGGTCAATTTGCATGTCTGGATTTTGCCTACCATTCAATTTTATATATCTAGATAAATTTCAAATAAAACAACTCAAATTTTCAAAAATCATGTTTTCTTACCTGTGATGCACTTACTTCAACCACCAAGCATCCTCTTCGTCTCAATTGTTGCCTCCTCACCATGATTTCTCTCTAGTATCACACTAGATCTCTTAGAGTTTTGTTTTCTCTGAATAGTAAAAATAATAAATGAATTTTTTTTCACCCTATTTATATTTACTATTTGAATTTATTTACCTATCAAATATTTACCTCTAGATTATGTTTTTTGATCATATCTTTATTTTTACTAGCTCTTTTTCTAAATTTTAAGATGTTCTGGAATCCTGATGCCATAGAGAATATTTTTATGTATTACATGTACATTTTACAAAAAAGACATTTTTTCTCCTTTTTGATTATCTCTACAGGCTCACCTAATGTTCCCTACATTGGACACCTTCACATTTCTTTCAATTTATTAATTATGTATATAACTAAAGTAAGTAAAAGGTACATGTTTTTCAATTTTGTCCTTTCATTTATCATAGTTACTTCTTAATGTAATTTATTTAGCTTCAATGTTTTTGTGTTTCTATGTTTTTTTCCCAAATCACCATCCCCTATTACACCTACATGATATGTGATGAGCTTCAAGCGTGGTATATGTATACACATAATGTTTTTCAACTCTATCTATTACTAATGCTTTCTCTCTTGCAAGAATGTATCATGTTTCAATATCTTTGAGTACATCCCTTAAAGGGTGCACTGGGAAAGGGGTGGGTAGACCAATGGTACTTCACAGGATTGTTTTTCCATATACCAACACTTGATATCTACAAAACCTTCTCCTAAACACTTACATAAGCCTTATATCCTATCTTGCACATTCCTCCAAGAATTCACCTTCTTATTAATCTTCTTAAGATTAAAACCCTTTTTGATGGTTTACATTACACTATCAACCCCATCGACCCAGTATTCAAATTGATAAAAGCATGTTATGGTTCTAGGTTAATTGTGGATTACTTACACTAAGACCTAACTTGTTTTTAGCAAATAAAGATACAAAGTTGATTGGGTTGACCTTTTTGACTAAAATTTTAGAAAGGTTTAGGGTTACATATATATATAACCCTAAACCTTTCTAAAATTTTAGTCGAAAGGGTCAACCCAATCAACTTTTTATGTCTATATATATATATATATATCCATTTTTTCCATTTATTAGGAAGAGAAGAGAAGAAGAATAATATATTATGCATTTGCTTATCCACCATTCTACTTGAGGAGCATAACTTAGGGTTTCAATACTTTCTTTGGAGATATGGATCTTATCCTATGTATAAGTATTTTGGATACATATATAAGTTATGTAGCCTAGAGCTGTCTTATCCTTGTTATCCTTACATACCACAATGAGCTCTTATGAAGCACCTTAGCCAAGGGAGAGATTGAGGCTCGACACGTTCATCTTCAAAGGTAACTATTCTTAACTTTGTTCCTCCTTTGTAAAAGTAGATATATTTAGCATTTTTACTTCTCTCCCATGCATTAACATGAGCATAGATTTTCTATGTATGTTTACTTTTTACGTTTATTACCCCCACTTTATACCACATGCTTTGGTGAGTACTAGATTAGATTTTAATTTCCTTTACATTATACTTTGTGAATATGAAAACATAAGACCTAGCTAGGGTTATTACATGATGTTGCTTGGCTAGAGGCTTTATAAACGTCTCTAGTAATGTTATTGTGGTAAGATATCCCTTATTTAGGTCTCGTAGATCCATCTTGATCAAGAATCCAAATATATAATGTATCAAAAATTGGAAGTGTAAGTAGGATTTATCTCCTTTGAGCTAAGATTGATTAATAAATTAGTTGTATTTTCCTTTGTATATAGTTTGCATAAAGTTATGACCAAAATAGAGGTTATTCCCTGCATCAACCTCTTTAGAAATAATCTCCTCAATTTCAAATGAGTGTATAGAAGTTCTAACAATGTTGTATGATCTACAAGTTTTTGACACAAAATTACATACATCTTATGAACTAATTTAAAGGCATACTAAAATCTCATAGAGTTCAAGATTACCTATGACTTGGCCATAGTCAATGCATGGGCTAACACTTATCATATTTATGAGGTTTTTCAGGTTTGGGTAGATAACCTTGATGCCAAATGGGTTAATGAAGAAGACATTAATTCTTACATGGTCCACACCTTCAAGGAGGGTGTCCACATAGGGATGATCATGTTTGATTGATTATTATTAGAAAATTATTACTTGCACATTGATATTAACTAGGTGCCCCTTCTTACTTTCATCTTTAAGAGAAAGGAAATTCTAGAACTCAGGAGCATCATCAAATCTCAACTAGTGCACCATGTAATGGAGGCCTAAAATGATGGGAATTTATATACGATGAGCTATCTTGTGGACATCATTTGCAGTACTACTGTGTTCAAACCCTATGCTTTTCAACCTTGAAATCTTATGGGTGCAATGGTCCATGTGGTTTTCTATAAACTATATGGCCACCATTACCAAAATCACATCCAAAAAATATGCAACTCTTTCTACACAAAGGTTTATATGGATATGAATGAGGCATCCATGCCCTGACTCTCCAATAACATCTAGAAATATCTTCCCCATATCAACAATTAATGATACTACATAGATGATACCATCGTTTGGGTGAAAGGTATTCATAGGGCCCCTATCCACTTACCCTACATGGTTTTAGATTGGTTGGATGATTAGGAAATCACCTATCAACTAATATATGGCATCTTTGGCCACTACCTCAATTGTTAGTATAAGGTCTACCCATCCTTCCCTATCACCATTCACCACCACATTTACAAAAAATTTGCCTCCATTGTAAAAATGGAAGTAGACAAGGACTCTTATGCACTATATAGGGTATAACATAGGGAATGGGACCTACATATAGTCATCATAGGTCAATGTGTCAAAATATCTATCTTGGCTCAATATCAATTATGGCCATGAGCTAGTGATGGGGATGAAATAAACCTCAACTTGATAGATGACAAAGAGGTGTTGGATAAAATTGAGGCCAAGAATAAGAAGGGGAAGTAGGCGCAAACTAAACCATCCACTTAGAATAACCCTGTAATGACACCCATAATTTCAAGGAAGATCATCCAAGGGGTACCTTCTCCCTCTCTTATGTGAGTCTCACTTCCATGGGTCTCTACTCCACATCCACCACCTCTTGTAGTTTAGATTGATCGACCATAGGACGTATAAGTGCTATAGTTCAAAATCAAAGGTAGCCAAGATTTAATTCCAAAAGCTGACCAACATGAATATGTGTAGATCCCTCCTCCATATTTCACCATCACTCAATAATCTAGTGGAACACCCCAAGTTTCCCTTTCCTTACTAAGACCACTCAAGTGTCACCTTCCCTTTTTCCCATTATGACTCACCCATAATTCCTATAGGTAATTTTGGCTCTGGCCATATACAACATTATCACATCCCAATTTCCATCAACCTAACGTGTCCCATTAGTAGTGATCCCTTTGGCTCTCCTTAAGCTTGTAGGAGTTGTAACTCCCTAGCCTTTAACACCTACATTGGTCCTTCCACAAATTCAACCACCTCTTGATGCTCCCACTTTGACATGTTCAATGACACCCCCAATGATGAGTGAAACCTTTTTCATAATTCCATCAGTTTTAACCACTTCAATGACACTTACAATGACTCTATAGGCTCCCCCACTATCCTTAGCCACCACTATTCATACTGTTGTAGCACAAGATAATACAGGTAAGAGGCCCAAAAATAAGTAATAGGTAACACTTGCTATTTAACCTCCTATTTATCCTTGTGCACCTCCTAGGACTCCATTTTATATTGTCCCAGTTGATTAAGGATTTGGATTTAAACAACCAATCTCCCATTTCCTTATACATATTCTTCTATTTGACACCATGAGCCCATAGATCAATTTGATCCAAATCTAATGGCACACCTTGATGTTCCCATGGGATTCCTTGTTTGTTCTTCCCCATTTCCTTGCATTCCTCCATATCTTCCATTTCTCTCTTCCTTCATTCCATATTCTTTATATGTTCCTTCCCATCCCATGCCTTCACATTCAACCTTTATCTCTACCACCCTTCTCATACCTGCTTCCACCTTGGGAATTGCCATAGGATCACAGGAGCCCAAGATGATTTTTAATGGTGATCCAAAAGTTTAGTTGGATTTTGATAAGAAATAAAGAAACATGAGGAGTATCTTTACTCAGAGATATACTAAAGGATGATACCTAGTGTCTGGAAGACTAAGAATGACCTATTCTCTCTCACAAAAGTGAGAATTTCCAATGAAGAGGAGGGGATTACTGAGGATATAGTGTTTATTCTATAGGCCACTCATGACATGTATGAAAATCTTATGAAGGACATAAAGGAGTAGGTTCATGTGCTTGAGGCACATGTGAAGAATTCATTCCCTACTAAACTAATTAGCTAGGTTAAAGAGGCCCTCTTACAATTCTTCATAACTTTAGAGGAAGTAGTTAGTACCTTGACTATGATTAGGGAAAACCTCCAGTGAGCCCAAACATATCTAGAAAGGATCACCTACATATATAACAAGTGTAAAAATATTTTTGTGGTTATTAATAAAGGCATGTTCTTATAACTAAAGTGCATGTCTCTCTCTAACCTAACTTATACCATACCTATGATGGAAGCATGAGAGATTCAATTGAGGAATACTTATCAGTGGTGCAAATGGTCATGGAACCTTTGGAAGAAGGCATGGAAAACATGTTAATTTAATTCAAGGAAGTTATCATCTCTTTTATATTCCATCAGGATGGCACATTGCTTGACAAAGGTGAGTTATAGGTCCACCTGGGTCACTTTGACCAAGTCATGAGAATGATAGTAGCCAAATCTAATAAGTTCAGGGACATGGTGATTTTAGATCTCGTGAACCATTCCAAAACTAGTATCAACTAGGTGTTATAAGTCAAAATTTCCCTTGAGACCCCACTCCAAGTGCATCAAAGACTTATGACCTAGTTAAAGGCAATCTTCTGCATACCTCCCATGAAACTAACCAAGTTAGGCATGGAGTTTGATCTAGTGGTAGTTGCATTGGTCACCAAGGATGCAAACCTAAGAAGTTGGGAGATAGTTATGCTCTATCTCATTAGCACATCAATTGAGTGGGGCCCCAAGCATATTTTGGGAGAAATTGAGAATATATTTTTGTTTTGAATCTTTGTAGTTATTATAACTTTGAGAGGCCATCATGGCCAAGGATGGGAATCTAGTGATACTTGGAGGTGATCCCCATACTTTATAAATTGTAAACTATAATCCCTTGTAATGGCTAAAACTTCATATGTAAAGAAACTCTATTAAAATTGAATACAAATTTCATGTTTTTTATTAGACTAAGTTTTGTTTATCTATAAATGTAGTCCATCATTTTCAATTTTAAAGGAATGATGATGCTAAATAATTAATGGTGTGTTTGGTTATTAAGAATGAATGAAATAATTGAAATGTGTTTCAATGTTTTAATTGGTTTATGAATTATTCTCATTTATTGGCAACACATTTTAATCTGTGTACTTAAAGTTACCTATTATATTCAAAAATCTTGTGTGTAACTTAATAAAGACCCTCCCTTATGTTTATCTCTAATGGAGAATTTTTGAATTAATAATTTAATTATGTTGTCCTTAGACTCTTGCCTTATGTGATGATGAGTTCGATCCCCTGGTGAAACTTGACACATAATGGTCTAACTGTGGCTAGGCACACAACTTGATTATTGAAGCATTAATACCTTTTAGAGCCTATAAACATCCTTTTTTGCTTTTACCTATTTCTCTTTTTGTGTTTATTTTATGAATTTGAATAATCCCATATCTATCATTTATAAATTGGTAAAGTGACCAAATAATACTCATAATTTATATTGATTCAAGGTTTGGGTTGTAGTCACTCTCTCAAATTGGTATTAGACCCCTGGTGATAACATAGTGTCTCTTAGAGACTTATTTCAAGAAGGCTAATTCATGGATCCCAATACCTATAGCCTTTCCCTATATTAAACTAACTTCAATCCTAAAAAAGATGATAAAATTCCTTTCTTATCCCAAAGTTCATCTTGAACACTTAATATCCTAAGTGTTTCAATAAAGGATTTTGGACCAGATAATAGCATTGTAGTGGAGGTTTCCCCCTTAAAGTGGTTCATTAATTATTATTAAGTACTATGCTATTTTATCAAATTTTATTATGTATCTTACTATTATGTTCTTAATTATTCGATATATTATTCCATTTTTACAGACATCTAAGTATTTTTATTACAAGTCATATCAGAGGATTGATATGGGCTTATTTATTTGGTGTTATTTTTTTAGATCTGGTGTTTTGGTCATCTGAAGAGCTAAATGATTAAAAAACATAAAATTTGATCTAGGAATAATTTAATTATTTTTCCACTGTAGTATTATTTGAAATCCTTAAAAAAATTCTAGAATTTTTTTGTACCCTTGTGCAAATTAGTAGTCATTGGATTTGTCTTAGTGAGGTGATTGTATTGGAATAATCTACTATATATATTTTTATGTCAAAAATCCTCTATCCTAGGGTTTATACATGGATTTTATGAAAAATAATGGGTCAAAGAAAGGTCAAAACACCCCAAAAAATTCTCACAAATACAACATGGATTCTTACACTTCAAATCCATCAGTTTCTAAGGCAATTCAAAAAATCTAGTTTGAGATATAAAGCATGCTAAGGAAGGATGATATTGATGTATTAAAATAGGAAATGGATATAATGAAGGATTGTTTTATAATTATGAGTAATAATTATATATATATTTTAGCTCATATTTTATAAAATAGTCCTCCACTACTCCAATCAACTTCACCCATTCAAAACAATCATTACTCCAATACTAGTTTGAAGCACATGCTACCAAAAGTGAAACTGTGCAAGTTTGATGGTAACGATCCACTCACTTAAATAAATCAAATAGAAAAATTAATTGATATACATCATACCCCATGTGTGTAAAAGGTGATCACAACATCTCTCTATCTAGAATCTAAGAAATTCATTTAGTATAGGTGGTTGTGTGCTCAAAATAAAAAGTAGGGTGATCTTATTACCTGGTTGGTGTTTACTATGGAGCTATAGATAAAATATAGAAATAATGTCTCTAAAAATAATCTATTTAGTTATAAAATCTATGTAATTTAATTAATTTTAAGGATTATATTCAACAATTTCAAAATCTATCCTTATAGGTAAATGACATCACTAAGAAAAAAATTACTAGCCTATTCTAGGTGGGTTCAAGGATCACATCCAACTTGAGGTTATTATGTTTAATCCATTGAATTTTTTTAATACATACCATTTACATGTCAATTAGAGTAAAATAATTGGTCAAAATAATGGCTTCACTCATGGTTTTGAATGAAATATCATAACACCATCATTTCCACAACCTGCAAGATTGACCCCACAAAAAATTGAAAAGAAGCATTCAAAAGTGTTATATTTGGTTATGAAAGTAATTGGATCAAAGGATGTAAATGTGATGAAAATAATTTTTTAACATTTAAGGTTCCAATGAAGATGAAAACAATGATGAATCCACATGTGAGGGTATGGAATAACTAAAGGAGGAATCCAAAGATTCTTACCCTACTATTCTTGTCATGTTATTTCAAGTATAGTTACTCCTCATAATATTAAGGTGGTGGGATTCCTCAATAAACATAAGGTGATTTTTTTTTTTTAAAATTTAGGAAGTACACATAATGTTATCAACAATAATTTTTCTACTCATTTGAACTATTTTATTTATCCCACTCTAGAATTTAAAGTCATGATTGCAGATGGTGGCACAATCAACTATTCTAAAAAATTTGATAGTATGAAGATTACCATGGGAGACTTACCACTTAATTATCCTATGTTTTTAAACCCCATGCATTGGTAAAACACTATTTTTTTAATTATAATAAATCACACCATTGGGCATAATAGAGATGAATTTACAAAAATTGTTCATGCAATTTCATTCTAAAGGTCAAACATATAAACTATGGGTATTATGGAAAAAATATCCCTAATTGGTTAGTTCACATATGATGATAAAGGTTATTAAAAATGGGAGCAATTATTTTTATCAAAATTATTTTCATTATAAATTTGGCTAACACGTGTCTACACATCCTGATTTATAAATGATTCTTGATGACCATCCAATAATTTTTGGCATAATTCCCAAAGGCCTACCACCCAAAAAATAACATGATCATGACATAACACTAGATAAAATTAACACACCACTGAATATCATACCATACAAGTATCCATATTCTCAAAAAAATTGTCCATGAGATTATGGAGATAGGTATTATCCAAAAAATCCAAAGTGAATATTCTTCTCCAGTGGTCATGATGCAAAATTAGGATGACACTTGGAGGATGTGTCTCTACTATAGAGAAATAAATAAGTACACCATCAAAGATAAGTTACCTATTCTATTCATTGGTGATGTTGTTTATTTTACCAAACTAGATATTCATTTTTGGTATCATCAAATTTGCATCAAAGATGAGGATATCCACAAAATAGATTTTAAAAAGCATTGAGGCCATTATTATTATGTGGTCATGCCTTTTGGTCTCACAAATTCACCATCCACATTTTAGAGTCTGATGAATACTATTTTTAGTCCCATTTTAAGGAAGTTTGTGTTGGTGTTTTTTGATGACATCTTTAACTACACTAAATTTTGCTTGCCTTAATTATTCTAATTTATCCCCTTTATACTAATCCTAGTCATTTATCTAGTATCCCCCTCATCATTTATTCAATCACCAACCTTATACTAACCCTACCAATCTATTAATTCCTCTTATCATCTCTTAATCATATCTTAATCCCACGTATCCATTATTTGAGAATTTAAAATCCCCATAACCCACCTACCCACCTACACTATCCTATTATTAGGATATTTTACACCCCTAGTCCCTAATCACCCATATAATCCCTATCTAATCCCCTAACTAATCCTAATTAGTACCTAAGAGGATTATAGAATTCTTCAATTCTATAATCCTCTACAACTTGACCCCTTTTTAGAAGCCTCTATTCTAGAGGCTTCCCAAGAAGTTTTTAATTCCTTGGAAATTCCTCCACCATTAATTTCTCGTGTCTCAAATTTTAATGTGAGCCATAGATATTCCCTCCTTTGATTATTTACACAAGCCACTCCTCCATGGAAACTAACCAAAAACCAATGTATTGAATCCATGAAATTTGCATTCCAAATCCATGATCAATTAGTCCATGAATCCATTATCAAAACCATTGATCAAGCTATCATAATGCTGAGAATATGAGTTTAAGGTAATCTCAATCTAAATCCTTTTGTATTTTTATTGTTAAATCTTGGTTTGGAGTAATTAGCTTTATGATAAGAGTGCTTCTTTTAATGTTCATTCATCTATTTGAATTTTATCTTAATGGCTCTACGTCTTAAATTAGTGGATTGACATTTTGGGTGTTTTTGATGTAGTTACACAATCAAATATATATATCTCAAAATTTTATCTACAATCCTAGTCTACAACAAAAATTGTGAATAACATTTGAAGCATTTAAAACAAGTACTATTAGTTATGGAACAACATTAACTTTATGCAAAACTTTCTAACTATTTTTTTGTCCATGAGTTGGAGTACTAGGGTCATATTATTTCATGTGAAGGAGTCAAATTTGACCCTAAGAAGATCAAAGATATGATGAAGTGGAAAGTGCCAAAGACCCTCAATAACTTTCATAGATTTTTGGGACTAAAAGTGTACTATCACATATTTTTAAAACATTATGACATCGTAACAACTAAACTCACAAATTTTTTGAGGAAATATTCCTTATATTGGATTGAATCAACTACTAAGACATTTGAGAGGCTTAAGGAGGATATGCACACCACTCCAATTTTGGTTACCCCTAATTTTTACAAAACATTTGTTTTTGAATATGATGCATCGGGATATGTCATGGGAGTAGTACTCATGATAGAAGGAAGACCCATTGCATTCAAGAGTCATGAACTCAAGGGACAAAAGAAGCTCAGGCCAATATATGAGAAAGAGATAATGACTATTCTTCATATGGTCAAACAATAAAGACCTTATCTAATGGGTAGACACTTTAAGGCAAAGACTGATCATCATAATCTAAAATAGATTTTGGAACAATTATTGTCATCAAAATAGAAACAAAAATGGGTAACTAAAATGATGGGTTATGACTTTGAAATAGTTTATAATAAATGAAAATAGAATGTGGTAGTAAATGCACTTTCTAGGAGGGATGAAACAACTAAAGCACTATTATGTAAAATGACCATTTGGTAAACATATTGGCTAGTGGAAGCAAGATTAGAATGGGATAATGATAGGGATAAACGAGTCTTGATTTAAAATATTTAAAATTATTCAAGTGTTTTTGATAAATTTTAGTGGAAAGGAAAAACATTATGGTATAAAGATAGATTGTAAGGATTATTTCCTCAAACACAAGAATGTTAAGGGACTCCATGCATCTATAATAGGGGCATTCATGATTTGTGAAGACATATCATCACATAAATTAAGATTTATTTTGGGACAAAATCAAGGGGATATACATAAGTTTTTTAGAATTCATGGTTTGTCAATAAAACAAAGGGGAAATAATTAAGAAACTATGTATTCTACAACCATTATCCATCCCTAGCTAGTGGTGGGAAGAGGTTTCCAAGGATTTCATTATAGGTTTATTGAGATCTGAAGTTAAAAATGTCATCATAGTATTTGTGCATAGGCTCATAAAATATGTTCATTTTTGTTATGTTGGCTATTTTGGCCCACATACCAATATTTTTCTTGGTTTAAATATATGAACAGGGTCCCAATTGATGAATGGATCAGGTGGCTTAGAAGCATGATCAACATTACAAATGGAGGGATAAAAGTAGGTCATGGTATTGAATAAATTATAGGAGCAGGTCCAGAAAGAACCTAAGTTACACATTTTTCAACTTTTGGCCAAGTGTAGCATTCAAAATTCCTTCAAAGGAAGTGTTCAACACAAACCCCATAATAAATGTACAAGGCTTAATTCTTTTAGGATTTTTGTCCCACTTTATTTGGCTAAGTGTTGGAATTATTTTTGGGGTTTTATTTTGGGCTTTTTGTTTAAGTGTGAGGAATTATTTTGGATATTTTGTTCGAAACAATTTTCTTGAAGCATCATTTCTTCGAAGAGGGTCTTTTTCATAAGTTTTGAAAGGCACTTTTTAAGCCAAGTGGCCAAACCACTTTTCCAAAAGGGTCTTTTCTCAGGAAAGTGTCCCATATAATTTCCTTAAAGGGTCATTTATTTTGGGGATAAGGTCCAAGCAAAAGTCTCGAAAGATATTTTCTCAAGGAAGTGGCCCAAAGCATAATTTTCGAAGGGTAATTCTTCAAGAAAAATAGTCCAAATCAAAAGTCACAAAGGGCACTTTTCAATAAAAGTATCCTATACTTTTTCTTGAAAGGTTTCTTTCATATCAAAGTATCCCAAACACTTTTTATAAAGGGTCTTTTCTTAGGAAAAAGATCTGATGCAATTTTCTTGAAGGATCTTTTATTGGATAAAGGGTCTAATGTAGGAGTTTTGAAGGGAATTTACAAAGGGCCACTCTAAGGATATAAATCCTTAGATAAAATTCTCCAAGACAATTTTCTTGAAGGCAAATTACTTTCAGAGCTTTTGTCTTGAAGCAGAAGACTACGGAATAATATCTTCAAATATTTTATCCGAGACAGAGACCTCAATGCACGAATTAATTTAGACATTTTGTCTAAAATAATTACTCAAGGAAAATATATGGAAAACTATTTCCTTTAGAAGAAGTGGTTGAGACACAAATCGTAAGACAAGGTGTCGAATGGAAGAAGGGGTTCAAGATCTCAATTTTCCCACAAAAACTTTTAAGACACTTTATGTTCACTTGAAGTATAAAATTACCATTTGATAAGGGTTGGATAGGTTACATAGACCCCATAAGATACCAAGAATGTTTGTAATGGCTTTGAAGTGCATGAGATCCATCTAGTTCCTCATTATGTTCATTGAGACACTTGGGCCTAGTAATAGAAATGCTGAGTAGGCACTTTACTAATGTCACATCTCACACATGTGGTACCTTCTAGAGAATTGGTTATATGGGTTTGTTCAATTTTGTGCTAAGATCATATGACCCAAGTCCCAAGTTCTCCACCAAATCACATCAAAAGTTATAAATGTCCAAATTTTAATCCTTAGCCACATTCTACATGTTTTCCCATACTTAGCCATTTTCAAGAAGTTCTAGTAGAGTCAAGTGAGCATCTTCACAAAACTATATTTCACACATGCAGTAGTTATAGGATAAAGTGGTCACATGGGTTTATTTATCTTGGTCCCTAGATCATACATGTTAATTTTTAGGTCCTTTTCCAAAGTACAAATGGATTTATACATGATCAAAGTTGGATACTCAGTTAAATTTCACCAAGTTTCCATACTTAACCATTTTTGATCTAGGAATCATGAAAGATCAAATGGACTAGTCAACTTGTGCATTTAATATCTTTCACTATAAAGCTCTTGGGACTAGCAGATCAAATGGGTTTATTATTTTTGGTATCAATAACATCTCTTGAAAGTCTGATACCTCCATGATTCTTGTGCTTCAAGATCTAAGCCTTAAAAGTTGGTCAAAAACATAAGACATTCATATGAATGTCAAAATAGAGTTCAAGAAAAAATACATACATGATTAAATTTGATGTTCTACAAGACATCATTTTTGTTCTATGCGATGACATATGACGATCGATGGGACATCAAATTTAAAGACAGATCAAGACAAATCTTATTGAGCTTAAATTTGATAGTCATATAATTATCAATAATGATAACATGAACATTATTTATAGGAGTGAGGACATCAATTTTAGGATCATTAACTAGTTGTTGGATTTCAAATGGTAGGTCTTAGTACATCAATGGTTGGAATTTGATCGAGCATCTAGATCTAATAGTGAGCAGAGGTCAAAAGGTCAGTGAATCTCAAAGGTAAGAGTGTGTGTGATAAGTTTCAAGGACATGTTCAACTAGTAGAAGATTCATGGATCATGTTCATTTGCCTTGAGTATATCTAATGATGTGATCAAGGGTTAAAGAGTCAAGGATCTGAGTCAGTTCTCAATGTCCAATTAAAATAAAGGAGAGCCTAAATGACTTAAATAGAGGTCAAAGGGTTAGTTTTTGACTAAGGTAAATAGACATGAGTGGATCCAAGCTCAAGAATGATTTAGTTTGAGCTAGGAGTAGATATTTTAGGATCAAATGGTGTCATTAAGAACTTGTAGAGGCAAACACATAGACTTCAACTACTTCATCACCAAAGCTAACTGCATGAAAATGGCCCTTCTCCCCACTTTAACATGCATCAACAAACCAGATATGAGTAGTTTCACATCAGGAAAAAATGAAACAACTTGATCATACTTATTTAGCCACCATGGAGCATTATAGAGGAGATATTTTAATGATGCAATAAATTAGAATGACCTACGTCAATATGGAAGGGTTTGATTGAGCTTAATTAATAGAGGCAATTTTAATAGATTTTCAAAAAAATTTGAATTCACTTGATCCCATTTTGAGCACCAAAATTCCCTCTCTCTCACTTCCATTATAATATAAATATAGCCTTTGAGCTATTATTTTTCATCCCTCAGGCTAGTATGACTAGACTCTACAAGAATTATATTTGACACCTCTTGGAGTAATGGATAGAGTATTTTTGCAATCATTTGATAATATATATTTTGTGTTTTTTTAATATGAAAATGTGAATGTTATCTTCCTCTTGCATGTCCAAACTTAACCTAAGTGTTAGAAACTTTATTTGCATGTAATAAAGTGTGTCTTAGTGTTGATCTCTCAAAGATATAATAGATAACTGAATTTAAGAGTCTTTAACTAGACCTTATTTTCAGTGTTCCCTAATATGAGTGTATCAAATTGACCACTATATGAAATACTATTGTATAGAAAACATAGTAAGCATTGCATTATATTTCTTTCATAGTTCATTAGTGTGTTAAGGAGTCTAAGCTTAAGAGTGGGTCTGATAATTTCATTGTGCATCACCATATGTTAGAATAGGTTTTATTTTGTGAAAACTTTATAACCCCTTTTCACCCCAACCAGTCTTAGATTTAGAATCAAAGGTCCAAATTCTAAAATTTTGAGGATCTAGCCTCATAAAAAATTATAGAGGTCTAGTCTAGATATAGGCAACCCATAACCTCAGACATTTCCCATGTTAGTCTAGGTATGGGTTGGAATTGAATGAATCTAACCCCTACTAGGGTGATATCTAGATAGCTAACAATTCTAGCATGCTTGATGGGACCACTAATTTTACATATCTGAGTATAATAGTGAGTTTCAAAGTTTCATTTTTAGATTTGCATAATTTTCATGCCCCCCAGACTTACCATAAGATCTACTACAAAAAGAGGGAGATCTCTCTAAGCTACCTTTCCCATAAACAAAGAAGAAGAAAGGCTCTCAATCAAAGCCTAAACCTAGCCTTCTTGTTCCCCCTATTATTGCCTAAATTCCTCCTATTCAATCCATCATTGTTCATCCAACCATTGTTATAAACCCCATACCTCAAATGGTTAGTCTTAGAGGGCAAACCTTTATGTCATTCAATGGTGGTAGTCCTTTGAATATAAATGGGATGATATTACAATCTCATATTTGAAGGCTCTTACCTATTATACAGAATAAAATCCTTTACTCCTATAGACTGCATTACAAACATTGGTAACCTTTACTCAGTACATCATGTAAATCAAGAAAAAGTAGTAATGAGGTCATTAATAACCTCTTTCAAAGGAAAAGCACTTCAGTGTTATATAGGATTGGCTCCTATATTAATTAATAGCTGAGATGAGTTTGGAGAGGTCATGTGTAATAAATTTGAGGATAAAATCAATCATCTTTCACTTGTAGGGCAACTTACAATGATCAAGAGATCCAATCATGAATTCATGGTGGATTTCAACTACAAATTCTAGAAGACCTAGGATAGATTTCCTATGGTGATCAAGCCTATGCCCAACTATTATTTTTTGTACTATTTGAAGGATCTCAACTTAGATGTAGTTATAATGATTCAATCCATGGGAGGGAACACCCTACCTAGATATTTTGAAGTAGCAATTAGGGCTAAAACTTATCTTATACAAGCAAGCAAGTTGGCTTCAAGGCCACCAATTCCTCTCTCCCTAGAGATACATCCTCCTACCCCAAATTTTGCTCTAGTTACAGAATAAACAAATTTTTATCAAATAGAAGGTGAGCAAATTGATAAACTATGGAAGATATAAAGTCTTCTCAAAGCCCAGAACAATACATTGGTTGCAATGGAAAGGCAATAAGCCCCACCATATAGGCCATACCAAAATAATAATAAAAAAATTTAGTACAATAGGCTACCCTATCAACCTAATTAGTAATGATAGGGGTAGAATCCTTATTCAAGGCAATACAATCCCAATGCTCTAATTAATTCTAGATTTGTTGTGCCAACTCAGAATAACTATGATCAAGAAGGTCCATGGCAATCAGAGGGATAGTCTAATGAGATGGTGATGGCCACTAATAGAGATATATATCAAGATCTTGGTTTGCATCATGATCCTTCTTTTTAGAGTTTTGACATGATTCCTCCCCCACCACAAGCCCCACAAATGAATCAAGATAACATGCCTACCATGTCATGATCAGAAGCTCAAAGCCAACAACAAGGGAGCATGGGTAGAGCATCAACTGATACTACATGCATGAATTTTCAAGAAGGATAATATGTGTTTGAACATGTAGAAGTTAATATGGGGAAAGATTCATAAAATATAAATGAACCAATTGCAACTTAGACAAGGGATAAGAGGAGGATGTTAGAAGACAACTCAGGGTAATCTAAGATTTCTTCATCATCTTCATAAACTAGTCAGTAACCTACTTCTTTAGATGTAGTTGCTAAGGCTCTTAAAAATAAATAAGTTCCCCAACCCCATGGACAATAGCATAGGTCCCCTTTCATTCCTCATGTTACTCAAATTCTAAGTGATGCTTCCACCTCCAAGGTGTTGTCTCAAGGTCCTAGTCTTCCCTTTAATATTATGGATCATTTGAAGAAGGATAATGTAAATATGTCCATGTATGATGCTCTTTATATCCTTGGGCAAAAGGATATTATCCATCAAGATATCTCCAATATCTATCAAGGGTAAAAGGTAGTTGATAAAGTGAAAACTATTTTCATCAATAATAGTTAGCCTAACTAAGCCCCTAACCAAGTTCCCAATCAAATTCCAAGAAAAATCCAATCTCAAAACGTTGTTCATCCTTATAAGGTTGTTAATCATCCCCCTTTTTATTTTTCAATCATCATATGGGATTTTTTAGTACACAATTGCATGATTGACTAAGGTAATTCAACCTCAATTATGCCTAAAGCCATAGTAGACAAGCTTGGGCTCAAACATGTGCCTAACAAAAAGGGTGTGCCCTAAATGAATGGATCCCCCACTAAGATAGTAGGCAACTTGAAATATCTATAGATTATGTTAGTTTCCTATCCAAATTTTGTCATTAAATAAGATGTAATGGTGGTAGACCTACCTACATATTTTTCCATATGCTTGTTTATGGATTTTACTACTAATATTGGGGGATATCTTTCATCTGATTGGTTATACATGATTTTTAGAATCAGATATAGAACCAAAGTCACCATAAGTTTTGAGCCTATCGCCAAGTTATACCTATAACCCTACATTCCCAATCTTACAAATACCAATTGTGCCATATTTGAAGAGTTTGAAGAGGTTATCAAACAAGAACCCCATAGTCATCTTGAAGGCATCTCAGATCTATACTTGGATGAGTGGGTAGATGATAACCATGGATTTGATCCATATAGAAGTATTGAAGAGACAAACTTAGGAATGTACTATATGCATGAGGAAGGTATTGAAATACCTTCCTTGACTAAAAATACTCAAGAAGAGGATAGTATATGGACTTTGTTCTTTGATGGATCAAATTCAAATAATGGAACTGGATTGGGAGCCATGTTGATTTCATGCTTAGGTCAAAAGTATCATTATACTAAAAAAATCTAATCTAGTTATACCTCAAATATAGCTAAATATGAAACTCTTTTACATGGGTTACAAGAAGCAAGAAAGAGAGGTAACCAACTCCTCAAAGTCAAGGGTGATGGTGAAATTGTAGTGTAATAGGTGAGAGGCCTAAGTGTAGTCAATATTTACCATTTGAAATCCTATAAGCACTAGGTATGGGACCTCATGGAGGATTCATTAGCATTTGATATCCATTCCATACTGAGAAAATCAAACCATCATGCAAATAGGCTTGTAGCCATTGGTGCCCAATATGATAAAGAAAAATGATTCAAAGGCAACCAAAGCCAAGATAAGTTCAATATTATATGTAGACCAGCTATACCTGAAAAAGAGGTGAGCTGGAAAGTCTTTGACAATGATGATAAAATCATATGTTTTCTAATGCAAGAAGTATAATTCTACCATAGGAACTAGGGCAAGTTCTATAACCAATATGATGATCAAATAGTATAGTTGAGATATAGTAAGCTTCCTAAATGTCTTGTGACATTAGAAATAATCTTCAATGAAGATGACCAAGTAAAGAAAGGGAAAGCATGCATCTCATCTATAGAATAACACTATGAAAAGATAGAGATATTTAAGGGCAAGTTGTTAAAGCTAGGAAATGTCACTATAGTAGAGGAAAGAGTTGCATTTGTTTCTTTGTGCCAAGAATTTTTTAATATATTTGCTTGGGAGTACAAATAATTGAAAGGGTTTGACCCTAAACTTTCACATCACACCATTGAATTAGGAATCAATGCCAAGCCAATCATGTAGAAATAGAGGCATGTTAACCCAAAAGTGGAGGATCTCATGAGAAGAGAACTCTATAAGTTGATTACATTAAGGATAATATTTCTAATTAATCATCCCTCTTGGGTGGTAAATATCATGTTAGTGAGGAGAAAGAATGGAGAGATTAGGTTATGTGTTGACTTTAGGGACCTCAATAAGGTGTCCCTAAAGGGGCATTACCCACTGCCCTCCATGGATCAAATTTTGGAAAAGGTGGTAGGTTCTTATATGTTCTCATTGCTTGATGGCTATTATGGCTATAATCATATCATGGTAAAATATGATATACATAAGACTACCTTCACTACAAAATGGGACAGCTGTGCATATTGTAAAATGCCTTTTGTACTCTCCAATGTTGGCTCCACCTTCCAAAGAGCAATGGAAGTTGATTTTCATGGTCTTTTTAATGATATCATTTTAGTTTACCTTGATGATATAATATTTTTTCAAAGAATACTTGTGAACATCTAACTCACTTGAGAGCTATGTTTGGTAGATGTTGACAATTTAGAGTTGAATCCAAACAAATGCATTTTTTTAGTGCATGAAGGAAGACGTTTGGGACATGTGGTGTTTGAAGGTGGTCTTTACATTGATCTAGAAAGGATAAAAGTAATCCTTTCTCTATCACTACCTAAACACAATAAAGGGTTGTAGAGCTTCTTGGGCAAGATCAACTTCATTATGAGGTTCATTCCAAGATTTGTAGAGAATGTGAAACCTCTCACTCATATGCTAATAAAAAAAAATCACATGGATAAGATAAGGTAAGAGGAGATTTAATTCCATCAAGGAGTCCATATCTCATTCCCCTACTCTTTTAAATCTAAATTTCAATAAGGAGTTCTACCTATATGCCTTTTCCACATTCGATGCAGTTTTAGCTATGCTTGTGCAACAAAATGATCAAAGTTTGGAGCAACCCATTACTTTATTCTACCAAGACTTGGAAGGTTATGAATAAAGATATAGATTTTGTGAAAAACATGTGATTATTGTTTTAAGAAGTTTGAAGAAATTCAGGCATCTAGTTTCAAACATTAAGATCATACTAATGGTGGTTCATCCAAGTGTTAAGGATTTTATCCTCAATAAAGAATTGAACTAAAATAGAGATAGATGGGTCACTAAGTGTATGGAGTATGAAATTGAGGTTAGGATCACAAATATATTCTAAGGAAAGGGATTATGTGAACATCTTACTAAAGATGTGAGAGAAGAAAAAGAGATAATCCTAGTAATCCAAGACACTTAGTAGGGAGATGAAGATACTATTCCATCCAAGTGGACATATGATATTTCTATATTTCTACAAATAGGAGATTATCCAATGGGTTTCAATGTATCATAAGGATGACACTTCAGGCTAAAATTAGTGTCATACATTCTTATTGATTGAGTGTTATTCAAAAGGGACATTGGAGGTATGTTCTTAATATGTATTAAAACTAACTAATTTGATAAATTTTTCAAGAAATTTAATGATATTCCTCAAGGAGGCGATTTTTTAGCCAAGACCATACCTAAAAAATTAATCAAAGATGGTTAATTTTAGCCCAATTTATTTAGAGATGAACATGCATGGGTGAGGAAGTGTTCAAAATGTGTCATGTTTACAGGGAAACAAAAACTAGCTACTATACCACTGAAGCCTATTCAAGTTGAACAACCTTTCATGCAATGGGATTTAGACTTCATTGGCATGATTAATCCTCCATTAATTTCTTGTCATAAGTGGATCTTGATAGCCATATACTATTTCACCAGGTGGGTGGAAGTAGCCCCCTTGAAGGAAGAAAATGAGAACTATGTGCTTGAGTTCTATGAGAGCCTAATCACCCATTTTATAGCACCATCCACTATAATATCAAATAATGTTTTGGAATTTAGCATCACAAAGGTATGCAAGTGGGATCTTGAGTAGTGTATCTATCTGACATCTTCATCTAATTATTATCCATAAGGTAATGCACTAGCTGAGTCCACTAATAAGAACCTAATTTAGATCATTAAGAGAATAATGGAAGATAATTAGAGATCTTGGCACACAAATTTGAAGTCTACCTTATGGGTTGATATAGTCACCCCTATAATTCCATTGATAACTCCCCTTATCTCTTAGTATATGTAAATTAAGCAAAACTACCAATCTCATTAGAGCTTCCAGCTTTGGAGCTTACACACAAACTAGAGCTTCTAGAAAGTGATGCAATGGAGGTTAGAATAAATTAACTAAGAGAGTTAGAGGAAAAAATGGATGATGCCATGTATACTATTATCACTTGGATTTTCACCCCTTGAAGAGATGCCTAGCTCTCCTCATACAAGTTTCACAATGGTAATATCTCTCTTGTTGTGGGTAATAATTTGTTGAGATGAATCTCTATAAGTTTTAGTTCCCTTGATGCACTCTTTGAAACACTCTCTTACCTATAAAATTTTCATGAAAAGGGTTAAGAAGAGAAATTAATAAATCTAAAGGTGATACACCAATATTGAATTTCCTCCTATTGACTGAACTTATACTACTTATAGATAAACAAAGTTTCTTTCACACAAAAATCATAACTCAAAATGGATTGTCACATCAATGTTTCATATGTTAGGTTCAAGAGGTACTTTGATGTTTAGGAGGATAATGGATAATCCATTTGTGTAATATATTCATTAACAACTTCTAAAACACACACACACTTAAAAGAGAACACTAATAAAGACTTGCAATAATTACTCTTCTACACATTTGTGAACAATCAAGGATAACATGTTAGAAAATATGAACTTCTACTAGACAATACTAACAATATTGCAATAAAACTCAATTATACAATATGTAAGTAGGAAAATTCACTCTTTTATTACTTCAAGAGACATTCAATTACAAAATTGGATAGGGTTTCACCATAAAACAATGGAGGCTACCAAAAAGATCCAAATGAGTTAATATTTATAGCCTTTGAGAGAAGAGCAAGACAAGGGAAGTCTAAAGGTCACTTGGACACTTTTAAATCTAAGAAAAGGGGTTAAAATTGCATGATAAATAGGTATGGAATGAACCATATAATGTAAGGAGGCCCAAGTTTCCATACAAGTCATGAAACCTATTGGGTGAATATTTTGTCAACCAGCTAACTGGTGAGCAAAATAGGTCTCTTCAACCACAGAATAGGGAGATTGGTCAGCTAGATGTGCAGGTTTACTACATCAATAGGGCATGAATCTCTCTTATCATCAAGGGGAGGTTCCCTATGAATATGCAAGAGTTATACACTATATATATAAGCAAAAAATAACACTCAGGGGTAGGATACACCATCCATCTCTCTTTTCTCAGAGATGATGTTAACAGAGGATAAAATCCTAGTGAAAACACTGAAGTCACTTCTCTTTTTTTAGAAGTGTTCTTGTAGGGGATAGCGGGAGTTCTTTTAGGTAGGATAAGTAACTAGTAATAGAGTATAGAGTAACCAAAAATCTAAGATGTAGCACAAAATCTCCACCTTGACTGCCCAAGAGTGAGATATGAAGAACAATGGGGGCACAAAGTCATCCCAAGGTCCTTTACATAGAAATAGAAAATAAACACACACTAAAGACAACTATGATAGCACAAAGTCTAAAAGTAGATAGCTTTATGACACCTTCCTTATCACTTCCACTATCTCTACTTGTTAAATTGCATAAACAAGAATACATTTAAGAAATAGGCATAAAAATAATCTCCTAGAATGATACAAGCTATAACAGCACAAAGTCTGAAAGTAACTTGATTTTTGATTCAAACAAAGAAATATGATGAATAATCTGAGCTCAAAGTCTCAGTAATGCCTTTCAATTTGGGTAGAGTTTTTCTTTTGGTAACAGGAAGATCTCCCTTAAAAAAAGTAAAGAGATTACATTATATAATGCTCCAAGAAAGACTTGGGTGCTTTTTTTCATGAAACGACCCATGCTACCTTCAATGCCTTGAATGCACTTCTAGTTTTGTCAAGGAGGGCCATGTTGTAAATAGGTGGTTGCCTTAACTATGGCATGTCCATTCATCTAATATGTCTCTTCCTGGGCCTAAGAAGCCACCCACTTTGTCTTTACTCCAAGGGGGACAAATAGGTAGCATCTTCAATGTTTAAGGGCTCGAATATCTAATTTTGTGCATTGTTTTAGCTACTAAAATAGTTACTACAAATATTTCCCTCTTTTTCTCTTCATGTTACGATTTGAGCCTTCATGCTACTTTTTTCCCCTTTTCTATCTCTTTAGGCTCTATCATCAGTGGGTCTTCCCTTTTCGCTTTGGTCTTCAGGCCTTTGAATGCATTTGGGTCTGCCTTTAAGTCTGCAAGGATCAATGACTATTTCATTGCCACAAATTTGACGTCTGCGGGCCCATTAATCTCCTCAGAAATTCCTTTGGCATTCTCATTTTGTCCTTCCCAAAGGGGAAGAATCCCTTTGGGGTCTTAAGAAAGGCCTATTTTCCTTTGGTGAGAGCCTCTCGCGAGGGTATCTACCCTTTGGGATCCTTCGGGTGGCCTCCGGGCTTTCATTCTTCGACAGGCTATTGTTCCATTATTTCCTTCAGACAAAATGTCTAAAGGAACTCCTTCAGATAATTTATCTAAAGGAAATCTTTCCTTGGCTCTGCATCTTTGTATTGGGAGTGCTCCATCTTTGACATGTGGCACATCCCACTACTTTTAACAAGTGACACATGGCATCTTCCACTGGAACAAGTAGGGACACTTGGCAACATCTGCCTAACTTATAGGAGCTTTAGAAACCTTTGAGTGTCCTACAAAAGATGACACATGGCAGCTTCCACTAAGCTTTAAAAACACTACAAAAACATTTGGGACTCATTTGGATTCATGTGGAATATGCCACTTGTCACGCTGTACTTGACCTTAGCAACTCACTCAGGGCCCACCACAGTCTTTATGAAACAAAAGGAGGAAACCGTGGATGTTGACACTTGTCAGCTTCCACTGAGTTATAACAGAACATGTGGCATGCTCTATGAAGCTTTAGATACCTTTGAGATTCCTATCGAAGAGGACACATGGCATGTTTTGCTATGTTTTACCAAGTACACATGGCATGTTTCACTACTTTGAGAAGAAAATCATAATGTGTCTCGACAGATGACACTTGGCAGCTTTTGCTTGTTTCAGTAATTCACCCAAGCCTTTCCCTCTTTACTTTGATAATGAAACTAAAGAAAGATACAATGACCATTGACACTTGGCAGCCTCCACCAAGCTTAGTAGATGACACATGGCATGTTCTGTTGCTTTGGTCTTTTTCTGTTTGGGCACTCCTTTGAACCATTTTGATTGAACCTGACCGATTGAACCGATCGTGTATCAAACCTGTTAAACCTTTTCAAAGCGCTTGACTCTTTGAAGCTTTCCAATGACATTGAACCTTGAACTTGTTGAAACAAAGTGGTTCAAGGTTCACTGGTTCAATGGTTCAATTCTTGCTTAGAAGTTTGTCGATGAACCTTTTTGGTTGAACCAAGGCATTGAACCAATCCTGAAAATGCCTGAGTGCTAGAAACTTGCCCCTTTTGATTGAACTTTACCATAGAAGCCATTGAACCTATTGAACCAACTAGTCCCTTTACTAAAAAAGCTTTGAAAATGAGGAGATTGAATGCTTGAAACAAATTTTGGAAAGGGAGGAGACAATTTTGGTCTTGCAAGACCAAAATAGTTCTTATGTTGCCCCAAAAATGATTGACATTTTTTTTGGGGATAACAAAACCTATGAAAAGTGTCATAAAACTCCCTATCTTGGCTCAAAAAACTACTTTCATAATTTGGACCTATTTGAACATCCCATAACTAACTAGGGATAGTTTTGATGATTGGGATGAGGAGAAGCCATCACTACTTACAATCTAAAAAAAATCTCTTTTCTATCACTCCTCACACTTGGACTCAAAAATAGCATCAATTTCCCATGAAAATTCATGAGAGGGATTTAATGACACTTTTAAATACCCTCCATGGCCTTATACTCCTTAGGTTCACCTTAAAAGGACATCCACTTGAGGTTTTCACCCTTCCCACTCTTTTGTTCACTATGCTAGTTTTGATTGGCTGAGATGAGAGCTCTAATTTTGAAACTTAGTATTTTTTAATTGGAATAAAATTTCCATGTGGAGTTAGTACAATTCTTGAGCTTCCACACAAACTTTATTTCATCCCTTGAAACCTCATGTAGCATGCAAAACACACAAAATAGTTAAGAAAACCCTTTTTCTCACCCCATCCATAGAGTTCCATATAGTTAAAAAGCATGTGAGGGAGCCTAAGTGAGTCATATACAAGTTCCAATAGTTTTCATAGTTAAACTATGTCATCTAGATAGTTCTCTAAGATTGTTTTCTACATCAGGTCCTAATTAAGGGTTTAGTAGGGTTTTAAGATGTTTTTAGTATTGAGATTTGTTCATAAATATATAACATTAGAATTACAAAAAAATGAAATAAACATGGTGTTAAGGGACCCTAATAACCCCTCAAAAATCCTTTGATTCCCATGCATAATCTTAGAAAATATATGAGTACTTGAAGACACCCCATCGAGCTTATTTCTGTCTTTCTTACATGCTTGGATTCTCTCTGAGATAGAATTAGCTTTCCCATAGGTTTAATTGTATTAAAAAATATTATACAGTTAAAATATCATCTACTTAACATGTCCCAATCATATGGATATCCCACCAAGAGTTGTAAATGAAGATGGACCCCCAATTGGTTCTAGGTCCTTTAAAGGCCTAATAGGCCTAGAATGCACCTAGCTGGCTTTGGCTACTTGGACTGATTTTAAATGGTTGGGTTGGTGTATTATTAATTTTCAAACCTCATTAAATCTTTTAATATCACCACAAAACCTCCAAATCACTCCTTTTCTTCCATTTCTCTCATTTACCAACTAGGCCTAGCGAAAGTTTGTCAAGTTAGATTACGTATAGGGGTATTTTGGCCACCTTGAGGTATAAAAGCTTGATATAGTTCTTATATATCATCTATATTCCTTCCATAAACCTTATTATATGTTTATTTATGTTCCAAAATCTCCATATCAATCCCTTTGGACATTTGTACTCACTAGCTTACTTTGTGAAACTATAATTTTAATAGACTAGCTGACCTCTGAGACAAAATAGTGAGGTATATCCCTCATCCCCAAGTCAAAGTTGGTATTTTTATATTTTTATCAGGTATTTATTATTATTTTTACCAAAAAATTTATTTTTACTCCTTTATTTAGGTGCCTAACCATGTCAAAATGCCCAAAAAAGGCCTCTAAAAGCCTGTTTTCTTGCTTTTTCTTAAAATCCTCCTAAGAGTGACATATCCAAGATAAACCAATTCTTAAATGTTGTTTAAAAATTTTAATAATTCTAAATTAATTATTCTATATATTTGGATTCATCCAAAAAACTTCTCTTCTATGGATTCTTCATATTCATCTATTGAGCAAACATGGTTTCCTAGCCAACATTACAGATTGTTGCCCTTTAGCCAAGTAAGGAAGGTAGATGATCACCTTGGAAGAGTCTTGGTTTTTTGAAAACATATTTTAACCACAATTTAACCACTTTTAATTTATTTTAACCTTTCTCTCTTCCCTAAACAAATTCATCTCTTTATCTCACCTCCATGTTCAAGACTACAACATGGTGGTTGTAGGTGCCTACAGGGGTTTAGGGAGCTTATGTAGGTGTATTTTCATCTTTTTTGTATTTATGTAAGTAAAAATAAACTTAATTTATGTGTCCAAATGTTATTTAATTAGTTACAAAATCTCTTTAACCCTTACCTGTACCTTTGGCTACACTAGACTGAGTTTTCCCAAGATGACTAAGAAACCCTGAGTCTGATTGTTGTAGGTGTGTGTGAACTATTTATACTTGTGTTATAATTTTAAAATTAATAATTTAATCCATATTGAGGTAACAAAACATGTTTTTTAATTTTTTTTCCTTTGGAATCCTTCAAACACCACTTTAGCATCAATTTCTAGGTCACTGGTTAGAATGAGATGCTCTACCCTTTTACCCTTGTAGGTGCATATTATATCATTTTAACCTTGTTCATCATGTTTGGGGGAGTTAATTACACTATTAAATCCATAATTAAATCACTTCCAACTCCACCAAACACCTCAACTAGGCCTTGCTTTTTAACTTGATGGACTATTGACTGTGTTCCCTATTTGGAAGAGGCACATGTAAGTGAACTTGTATAGTTTATGTCTGGAAAACCATATTAAATACCTTATTGATATTTGGATCATTTTACTAATCTATATTTAATTCACATCATTCTTATCTTATTTATATGCATTTGAGTCTCAATACTGAGTCTCTTCCTATCTGATTGAGACACCTAATTTTCTATTGATTTTTATAGGTGTATTTTACTTCAAATGAGTTTGTTCATGATCTTAAAATACTTTTCTTGAAACCCATTTGGTCAAAAAAATTCATTATTGAACTTTCACTCAAATTAAGAGTCCTAAAACACCACTTGGGCATCAAAATTAAGTCACTGGCCTATACCCTATTGTAGGTGTGAATTTTTCATACCAGAGACACCTGTAGGCACTCATGAAGCTTAAAAATCATGCATCAACTCTACACTAATGGTATCCATGCAATTTTTCATAAAATTTAACCATTTTAACCATCCTAACCATGATTTTTTGTCTTATTTTCTTTTAGGATGTCAAATATCATTCAAGCTTTCATATGGTAGACATTATTACATGATTTCAAATCTTTTAGGGCAACTTTGAGGTCTTCAAATTCCATCTTGAATTGACTTTTTGATTCCCACATTTGGAAGATATATTATCTACACTATAGGCTACAAGATTCACCTCATTTTATTCCTTGATGCCTTTTCCAAATATGTCATAACAGGTACAAAAACCCCCTGGAGCTTTGTATCAATATTTTAGGGATAACTTCCTAGAATACAGTCTTCATCTTATCAACAGGGTTATACACCTCTTCTTGACCTTTTTACACCTTATATGAGTTTATCATGGCTTAGATACCTTACCAATACTTTAATGAGGTGTTAAGATGTTTCAATCTCTCCATATGAACACCTTAGTACCTTGCTTAACCACCTGTAGGTGGATATCCTTGTGCATAGGCAGTGAGTTGCAATATGAGAAATATGAAAATTATCCATGACTATGAAACTTGTATGTTTTCCTCAATCATGCCAATACACTTGTATCAATATTAACATTTTAGAACCATATCAATATTTACACCTATCAGCATGATGTCATCAATGGCTACTGTAGATTTGCATTGACTTGAAAGTGGTCAGTGAGCATGAAATAGAACAATGGCATGGACAAAAAGCCTCATGGGCAGTTCAAACCTATTGTCAACCTTCCAAATGCATGATTGACAACAAGGGCATCCTGATATAAGATTTAAACATTCCTTCCAACATGAAAATCACCTCCAAACAATCGGAACAAGGTAGACATGATATTTCATGACTATTTTGGCATGGTGATTGAGTTTATGACCATATTTACACCTTTTTCAAACATCTCAGTGAACTCTTTCAAACTCTTGATGTCTTGGAAAACTAAAATACCCTAATTATCATGCCATGGACAAATTGAACAAGTTTTAAACATGTGACTACAAGTGAAATTGGGCAAAGTGTTGACAATAGAGAAATACAAGGTTGCAAGATACCCAAAAGATGACATGGTGAAACCAAAACATGGAAAGAGGTGGTCCTATGACTTAATACTTTTATAACATCATTTACCAACTATAAGAGGCCCTTACATGGGAACAACACCCTGCTAACAAGAAGAACTTTGACTGAGACTGCACATGTGACACCTTCCTACATCATGGACTTATTTGCTCATCAATACATTATGAAACATGAAACTAAGAATGGATACCATATAAGAAGGTATACAAAATCCCTTGGAGTCAACATCACCAATTGGTTCATACATATTTGACTAAAATCGACCAAAACCTATAGGGTGCATGAAACAACTACTAAAAAAGTATAGTCAACTTCATGAGGATGTTCATAAATCACAGACCACCATTATTCAAAATCTTTATATGTAAATGAAGTTGATTGTACTACAACCACCCAAAATCATTTGTCTTGAAACCTCTTCAGCCATCCATACAGAGCATAAACCTAAAGGTCACTTCTATATGTCTAAAAAACTAAGAAAGGAGCATAATGGTTTTGAATTTAAAATGACACATATAGAGTAAACCAAATGTAGAAATTAGTGTTAAAAAGGTGAAGAGGCCTTTCATGATCTTTTCCCATGTGGCACACTTCCCCATGGGTTGTACAAGTTCCATTTTCTCTCTTTTTTTAGTTATTTCTTGAATTTTAGTTAAATAACCTACAATATTCTGATGTAACTAAAATCCATGATAGTTAGATGGACCTCTTAGTGTTTTCAAGGAAAATAGGACACCTAGGCACTTTGGTAACCATGCCACTTGTATTTATGACTCTTAAAAGCACATTAAATGACCCAAAATGACAAATAAGCTAATAAAACCATGACTAAGTCTATAAATACATTAGATAACATCAATTAAACCATAATATATCCTATGACAAATATTTAAACCTATAGAACATCTAAAAACCCAACTTTTTTACCTATAGGGGTCCAAATTTGACCTAAAAGTCAAATTTGGTCAAAAAATTGGTGACTCATAGGGGTAGTATGCCTACTATACTAAGGACTAGTAACCTTATCCTATCATGGGCCAAGGGATTCAATGATTTATTGAAGACAATTAGCAAGGAATTGCCTAAAATACACATGAAACAACCACAACACACTAAGAAAACACAAGAAAAAGCAAGACAACAATAAGATTCACATAGTGCATAAGCACTTAGGGAAAACAAAGAAAATAAAAAATATGTACAAAGAGAGAGGAGAACCTTAGTAGCAATTTTTTAGATATATCCCATTGACTAGGGTATGAAGCTCCTCTTCGTCCAACTTTGAGAGTTGGAAAGTATTGTGTTGCTTGCATTGGGTGATAACAAGAAGCCCAATCCAAAAATCATCAAAATTTGTGTGTTTTCTAAGTTTAGCCCTATCTTCATCCCACTTTAGAATAATTTTCCCCTCTTGTAAGCTTCTTGGCATGGCTTTCTTATCAAAGTATCTCTTTTTTTGATCTTGGTGAGCTCTCATATTTTGCATAGCTTGATCTCTTGTCTCTTCAAGCTCCATTAATTCACACAAATTGACTTCCATGCTTTCATTTTCCATCAACTCCAGCTGATAGGTAAGATCCAAGGATGGTATCTTAATTTAAATAGTTATTATATCTTTTCTCCCGTAAACAAGTGTATATGGTGAGTTTCTAATGGATCTTTTTGGGGTGATTATATCAACCCAAAGAGTTATCTTTAACTTAGACTACCAAGTCTTTTGGTTCTCTTCCATTGTCCTCTTTATGATCCTAATTAGATTCTTATTTATGGAATCAGCTAGTCCATTCCCTTATGGATAATAGTTGTAACAAGTACTAAGATAGATGTCATGTTTCAAATCCACTCACTTGTTTTCATTCCAAGAAAAGTCAATGCATTATCTAAAATTATTATTGAAGGAACCCCAAACCTTGTCAGTATGCCTTCATAGAAGTCTAGAGATGAACTTTCATTTTCTTCCTTGAGAGCTACAACCTCTACCCATCTTTTAAATTATTTTTTAGCAATCAACACCCACTTGTGGCTAGTATTAGAAGATGGGTTGATTAGGCATATGAAATCTAGACCCCATTGCATAAAATGTTGGTCTACCTATATTGGATGAAGAGGAAAGTCATCAATATTTTGTTTACTATAAAAGAGAGAAATTTTTGACACTTCCTTACCAAGCATGGGTGTCTTTGATCAAATTAGGCTAAAAATATCCAGATCTCAATATCTTAGTAGTTATGGTTCTTAGAGTAAAGTGACCCCCAGTTAGTCCATCATGAAACTCATATAGTATTTTCTCAACCTGATCTGACTCAACACACCTCAATAACACATCTAAGAATTCCTTCCTAAACAACACTCCATCAACAAGTACATAAGGAATAGATTTTAATCTAATGTACCTTCTTTTAGCTCTATTTAGGCCTTGTGGACACTCACCGATTTGAAGAAAATGGATCATATCTTGTGTCCAAATCCTCATGGATTAAGTTGGAGCTATCATAAGGTCATCATGAAGTGCTAAAACAACCTTTTTTTTCCTTCAAATTTAAATCAAGGTGCTCATATAACCCATTTCCTTTCACTATCTTGGTTGTCTTGATTTTTACATCATACTCCATCACTTTTGTAATCCAACCAGCCCTTTTTTCATTGAAATATTTACTCAAAAGGAAGTATTTGAAAATATGATGAGGTACCAATATGTGAATATTATTTTTAGATAAAATATTCCTAAACTTCTTTAGACTTATAACAATTGAAATTACTTGCTTCTCAACATAGGTGTATCTTACCTCATAGCCCTCCAATCCTTGACTAAAGAAGGAAATAGGCTACTCCAAGTTTTCTTCATTTGATTGAGTAAGCATGGAAGAAATTATCTCATCATTTCCAAAGGTATACAAGTTGAAGTCCTTTGACAAATTAGGACTTGTAAGAGTTGGAGCTTGGGAAATGGCGTGTTTAATCTCTTCAAAATTCTCCTTCCTTCTTCTTGTCCAAGTGAACACTTCATCCTTCCTTAGCATAGAGGTTAGAGGCTTGAGTAAATTAGAAAATTCAATAATGAACCTCCTTATGAAATTATTTTTCTCAAAGAAACTTTTCAAACCTTTCTTGTGTTTGGGCAAAGCTAATGCCAAGATTGCACTCACCCTTTCAGGGTCTATGGATAGGCCCTTATTTGAGACAATGTGTCCTAAAAGTTTACCTTCATGGATAGAAAACACACACTTATTTGGGTTAAGAGAGATTAAAAATCTCTACATCTCTCAAAAAAATTCCTAAGGTGATTCAAGTGATCTTTTGCATCCTTAGAAAAAATTGTGATATCATCAAGATACACCAACATAATGTCATTTATTAGTCCTTGAAAATCCATATCCATTACACATTGAAATGTATCTCTAGCATTAGACAAGCCAAAATTCATTTTACTATAAGCATATATACCCCATTTAGTAGTGAAGGTTGTCTTATATTTATCACTTTCTTTCACCAAAATCTGATTATACCCAAAATATCCATCAAGGAGAGAAAATCACTACCTACCATAACTTGTAAAATTTTCTCCATGGAAGGAAGAGGATAATTTTCTTTAAATGAAACTCTATTAAAGTCCATAAAATCAACACATAAACTAATTTCCCCATTATTATTCCTAACAGGATCTAAGTTTGCCAACCAAGATGAATGCTTAATAGGAAAAATGATTTTGGACTCAATCAACTTAGTAAGCTCCTTCTTCATGAGAGGCTCAATCTTAGGATTGATTGGCCTTTGTCTTTTCTTAATAGGCTTAGAATTATCATCTATTTCTATGGTATGTTGAGCTAATTTTGGATAAAATCCATTCAAATCACTATATTCCCATGCAAATATATCAAAAAAAACCTCGCATAACTCAATGAAAGCATGTTTTCTTCACTAGTACATACCTTCCCAAGTGCAAGAAACTTATACTTTAAGATTTCTACTTTTTCATATTTTTATTTCTTAGTAGACATGCTTACCTTTTCTTTATTCAACTAATCATCATCATTGAAGATACTCTCAAGTGTGACTAGGCCTTTAGGGAGTTTGTTTGACTTCAATTATACAATCTTCCCTCCATATTGATGTTGTAGTTTGGACTAGTTCTTGGAAAAAACTCAGCCTCCTCTTTTATAAAAATTTCTATTTTTTGGTCACTATCAAACACTTACCAATTAGTGGCATTATTAGGTATGGAGGGCCTTATAATCACCTTGATATGTGTTTGGTTCTTATCTTATCTTATCCCTTTTGGAACATCAAACTAAGCTCCAATTGCTGCCAGCCTATCACCATGTTTATTGTCTTCTCTTTGGATGGATTGTATGTTGAAAGCTTGGAAATCCTTCACAAGATCCCACACTCTATGCTTATTACTAAAGCAAAGATTTCTTAGTCACATTTTTTCCTCTTACTTGATTCACAATCAACTCACTATTACCATGCACTTGTAACTCATTCATATCTCTTTTCCTAGCCCACTCAAGGCCATGAATGAGGGTCTCATATTCTACCACATTACAAGTACAAGAGAATTGAAATATGAAAATGTAATAGTACCTTTCCTTGGATGAGGAAACCAACATTTCTCCACCACCGGCCCCAATCTTACTTCTTGATCCATCAAAGAAAATATGTCATAAACCATCCATGTCTTCACTTCGCTTCATCAAATTTAGTATGAAAGAGTCCTCCTTATTAATGCAATACACTCTAAGACCAACTTCTTCTATGAATTTTTAAGGATCATTCTCAAAATGTTCATTTCCCCATTCATATAGATATAAATCAAAAATTCCTTCAAGAGAAGATGTTGGATATTAATCTATGTGAAGTTCTTCCTCATCAATAACGGCATAATTGACATTTGACACTTTAGGTATGTAAGGCTCTAAGTGATTTTTATAGATAGGATTTGATTCAATCATCATCTTGGTACCATAATTTGTCCTAAAAATTATATAGGATCAATTGGATAGCAAGTATCCACCTATCTTAGCTGTAAATTCTCTTGATAAACATAGAAAAAAGTATGGAGGTAAATATACCACAACCACATCATGAGGAATAGAAAATTTAGGAAAAGCATGTAAAATCAAGTTCAAACCCTTGACTACTCCCAAGGTCTTTTCTAGTGATCCATCTAATTATAAGACTCCTTTAACCATTGGTTCATACTTGAGGCCTAGTTTATCCGCTATTGATTTGGGCATAATTGAAGTATTGGCCCCACTATATATGATGAAATTGTGAATTAATACATCACAAATGATCAAGGATAAATAAAAATGAGTCTTATCATTTTTATTCACTTTTAAATCAATGGGTTGAGTTCCATTCACCAAAACAACATTCTCATTTTTAGTTGATCCAGCTTATTTACCTAGTCCTTGAAATTACTTTTGAAGCATATCTTTTTATCCTGATATTGTTAATTAATCCCATAAGTAAATATTCATATGTAACTTCTTCATCTAATCCACAATGTTGATATAAGGATTGCTCACCTTGAAAGGCTCTTTGAAAGCACTAGTACCTTGTGGTATAGCTTGTGAAGGTGGATGTGTAGGAACATGCCTTACATTTTAAAACTTCTAATTTTATTTCACCTTAGGGTTTGAGTTAGACCCACCAACCATTAGAGATGATGTAGGAAACAAAATAGGTCCTTGATTAACCCCTTATGTCTCTTCAACAACCCTCTTCTTATACCTAGTGTTAGAGGACACACTAGCATTCACATTGCTTGAATTCCCCAAATGATTAATGGCACAAAATTCTCCCTCCAAATGATTTATGAGAGTAGAATCAGATTTTTTTTTTCCATTCTCCATTCCAATTTTCATTCCACTTTGCATTGACACCTCAAAATTAGAAACTTGAGATGCTTGATTACCTTGCATTGTCATGTCTTGACTAGGCATTTCATTAGCATATGCAACTTGGCCTTGATTTTGATCATAGGAGGAATAACATGGTTGTTATTTAAAAAAAAATTGATTGGGATTAAGATCTTTGGAATATGATGGGGCATTAGGATTATAAATTTTATAAGGTCTATCTTGAGTGATTTGACCTTGTCCTTGATTATTACCTTGAAAGGAGGCCTATTTATTTGCTCAAACTAATTATAGGACTGGTATGGCCTATAACTTTGAGCTTGTTACCTTTTAAGGGAAACTAATTCATTATTAATACTTTGGATCAAACTCTTGAATTCATGAATCTCATTGGTGGGGGCAATGGTAGACCTTTTTTTCCTAGGCAAAGGAACCAAGGTAGGTAATGCAACTTGACTAGGAGGCTGCAAATCAGGGAACAATGGCATTGGTGGCCTAGGATCAATCTGTCCTACCTCAACAAGATAATTCTCAACATTGATGGCTATCTCATAGGAAACAAGTAGTGTATTCCCACTCATGGACACATCACTATTCAATGCTTTTAGAGAGTATAAGAAGGCATAATTTAGGGTAGGTCTCACAAGAGTTGGGATCCTATTCCATGTCTTTTGAAATCTAGTGTTAAAATATTGCATAAACTCTTGTGGTTCCCTCTCAATAGTGGTCAATTTATCACTAGTGATAGATGATCACTCCTCTCTCCAAACCTCTTAGTCAATATATCTCTTAGTTCATCCCATGAACCAATAGATTTTTTAGGTAGAGTCCCATACCAATTTAAAGCTTTCCCTTTGAAAGACAATGCAAATAACCTAATATCCACATTCTCTTGAGTGATATTATTGATATTGAGTAATTTTGATACATTTCTAATGTGCTCAATGGGATTAATAGGACCTTCTCCACTAAAAGATGGAACACTCTTAAGGGCTGCTCTAGGAATTTAGTCATATTGGGCAAGATTCAAAGGAGATAATTTGGTGAAATGTACAAAATATTGGTTTATAGCCATATAATAATGTATAATATGGGTATTAGAGGTTGAACCTAGTAGGAACTTGGACTTCTTAAACACCAACTCTCTTGAATAAGGATGAGTATTCACAAACCTAAACCTTTTGATAGAATACAAAGGCAATTGCACAAACTCAAAGGGTATACCTTTAGTAGTATACCTAGTGGTCACCTTTGGCATGGAAATTAGGGATTGATTAGCAACCAAAGAGTTGAAAAATTTAGTGGAGTTGTCAGGTATTGAATATAGATGTTCTTGTATCTATAACTATGCCAATACCAATACCAATACCAATCTTGGACAATCTTCTTACTTAGAGTCCCACTAGGCATTCCAAAAAATATTTTCACCCCTTGAATAGATTCCTATATCTCCTCATCCAAGTGGAAAAATGGAAACATCTCTCTTTTTGTGGGTAACAATTTGTTGAGATGAATCTCTAGAAGGGCTAGTTCTATTGATGCACTCTTTGAAACACTCTTTTACCTATCAAATTTGCATGAAAAGATTTAAGAAGACAAACTAATAAAACTAAAGGTGATGCACCAATACTAAATTTCCTCCTATTTACTTAACTTATACTACTTAGATCTAAACAAAGTTTCTTTCACACAAAACTCACAACTCAAGATGGATTGCCATATCAATGTTTCATATGCTAGGTTCAAGAGGTACTTTGATGTTATGGAGGGTAATGGATGATTAATTTATGGAATAAATTCATTAATCACTTCTAAAACACACACACACACTTAAAATATAACACTAATAAATACCTACAACAATTATTCTTCTGCACATTTGGTGAACAATCAAGGATAACATGCTAGAAAAGATGACCTTCTACTAAATAAGACCAACAAGATTATAATAAAACTCAATTTTACATCATGTAAGTTGTAAAATTAAATTTTTATATTTAATTCAAGATACATTCAAGTACAAAATTTTCTAATGTTTCACCATCAACCAACGGAGGCTTCCAAAAAGAGCCAAATGAGTCAATATTTATAGCCTTTGAGAGGAGCAAGACAAGAGAAGTCTAAAGGTCACTTTGAAATTAAATTAAAAAGGTTTATGGAATGAACCATGCAATTTTATGAGGCCCAAATGTCGATATAAGTCATGAAACCTATCAAAAGTGTCATAAAACTCCTTGTCTTGGTTCAAAAAATTGCCTTCATAGTTTAGACCTATTTGGACATTCCATAATTGACTAGGGATATGTCTAATGATTGGGATTAGAGGTAATGCTTTCATACATACCTCTCAATGCATTGGTTTTGGTCCTAATCACCTAGAAACATATGAGAGGAAGCCGTCACTACTTACAGTCTAAAAAACTCCTCTTTTCTATCACCCCTCACACTTGGCCTCAAAAATAGAATTATTTTCCCATTAAAATACATGGGATGGATTTAATGACACTTTTAAAGAAACTCCATTGCCTTATATTTCTTAGGTGCACCTTAAAAGGACATCCACTTGAGGTTTTCACCCTTCTCACCCTTGTGTTCACCATGCCAACTTTGATTGGCTAAAATGAGAGCTCTAATTTGGACATTTAGGATTTTTCACTTGGAATAAAATTTAAATTGGGAGTTAAATTCATTATATTCCACCCAAACTTGATTTCATCACTTAAAACCTCATGTAACCTACAAACCACACAAAATAGAAAAGAAAACCCTATTTCTCACCCATCCATATAGTTACATATAGTCCAAAAGCATGTGAGGGATTTTAATTGAGTCCTATACAATTTATAATATCTTTAATTCTCAAAATGTATCATTTGGATATCTATCCAATCTTGTTTTCTCCATAGGGTCCTAGTTGAGGGTTTAGTAGGGTTTTAGACAGTTTTTAGTCTTGAGCTTTGTTCATAAAAGTCTAAAATTGGAATTACCAAAAAAAAAAAAACATGGTTTTAAGGGACCCTAATAACCCCTCGAAAATTATTTTTCTCCCATGCATAGTCTAAGAAAATATATGAGTACTTGAAGACACCCCATCAAGCTTATTTCTGCCTTTTTTGCATGCTTGGATTCTCTCTAAGCTAGAAGTAGATTTCCCACAGGTTTCCTTGTCTTAAAAAATATTAAATATTTATAATTTCATATAATTATCATTTCCCAATAATATTTATATCCCACCAAGAGTTGTAAGTGAAGATGGACCCCCAATTGGTTCTAGGTCCTTTGAAGGCCAAATAGACCTAACATGCACCCAGCTAGCTTTGGAAACTTGGACTGATTTTCAATGGTTGGGTTGGTGAATTATTAATTTTAAAACCTCATTAAATCTTTTAATATCACCAAACAACTTTGCAAGCAATCTTTTTCTTCCATTTCTCTCATTCACCAATTAGGCCTAGTGAAAGCTTATCAAGTTTGACTGTATGCATGGGTATTTTCACCACCTTGAGGTGTCTGAGCTTTAGCTAGTGATTCTATATCATCTATTTTCCTTCCATATACCTCATTATATTTTTATTAAGGTTTCAAAATCTCCATATCAATCCCTTTTCCCATTTGTCCTCACTAGCTTGTTTTGCTAAACCCTAATTTTCCTAGACTGGTTAACCTCTGAGATAAAATAGTGAGGTATATCCCTCATCCCCAAGGAAAATTGGGTATTTTATTATCTATAAAATGTCCTTATGATGATTTTTACCAAATTTTTTATTTGGAATCCTTGATTTTGGTGCCTAACCAGCTCAAAATGCCTTAAAAAGGCCTCTAAAAAGCCTATTTTCTTGCATTTTCTTCAAATCCTCCTAAGTGTGACCTTTCTAAGATAAAAAAATTCTTATATATTGTTTAAACATGTTATTATTTATTAATTAATTCTTATGTATCTTTTTATTCATCCAAAAAAAACTTCTCTTCTATGAATTATTCATATTCATCTATTGAGCAAACATGGTTTCCTAGCCAACAGTGCAAATTGCTTCCCTTTAGCCAAGTAAGGAAGCTATATGATCACCTTGGAAGAGTCTTGGGTTTGTGAAAAATATTTTCACCACACTTTAACCACTTTTCATTTATTTAATCTTCCTCTCTTCCCTAAACAAGTTCATCTCTTTATCTCACCTTCATGTTCAAGACTACAACATGGTGGTTGTAGGTGCCTACAGGGGTTTAGGGAGCTTGTTAGGTTTTTTTACTCATTTTTTTAGTTAATAAAGTAAAAATTACCTTAATTTAGGTTTCCAAATGTTATTTCATTAGGTAAAAACTCTCTTTAACCCTTACTTGTACCTTTGGCTATAATAGACTGAATTTTCCTAAGATGACTGAGAAACCCTAAGTTTGATTATTGTAAGTGTGTGTGAACTATTTATACTTGGGTTATAATTTTAAAAGGACACCTTGAATCCATCTTGAGGTCACAAAACATGTTTTTTAACTAGTATTTTCCTTTGGAAGCCTTCAAACACCACTTTAACATCAATTTCTAGGTCATTGGTTAGACTTAGATGCTCTACCCTTTTACCATTGTAGGTGCATATTATCTCATTTAAACCTTGTTCATGATGTGTGATGTAGTTAATGAGACTATTAAAACCATAATTAAATCACTTATAACTCTACCAAACACCTCAACTTTTCCAAACACCTCAACTAGGCCTTGGTTTTGAGCTTGATGGACTATTGACTGTGTTCCTATTTGGAAGAGGCACCTATACATGCACTTTTATAGTTTAGGTATAGAAAATCATAATCAAGACCTTATTGATATTTGGATAATTTTAATAATCTATATTTCATTCACATCATGATTATCTTCTTCATATTCATTTGAGTCTCAAAATTCATTCTCTCCCTACCTGACTGAGACACCTACTTTTTTATTTATTCTTATAGGTGTCTTTTGCTTCAAATGAGTTTGTTCATGAGATTAAAGTATTTCTATTGAAACCCCTTTGGTCACAAAAATGTTTTATTGAACTTTAACTCAACTTAAGAGTCCTAAAACACCACTTGGGCATCAAAATTAAGTCACTGGCCTATAACCTAATGTAGGTGTGATTTTTTCATACTAGATACACCTATAGGTACTCATGAAGCTTGAAAATCATGCATCAACTCTAAAATAATGGTATCCATGAAAATTTTCATAAAATTTAACCATTTTAACCATCCTAACCATGATTTTTTATCTTAATTTCTTTTAGGATGTCAAATATCATTCAAGCTTTCAGATGGTAGAAATTATTGCAAGATTTTATATTTTAGGGAAACTTTGAGGTATTCAAATTCTATCTTTCATTGACCTTATAGTTCCCACCTTTGGTAGATATATTATCTAAAATATAGGCTACAAGATTCATCTCATTTTATTCCTTTAAGCCTTTTGAAGATATGTCATAATGGGTGCAAAAACCCCCTGGGGCTCTATTTTAATATTTTAGGGACTACTTCCCAAAATACATCCCTCATCTTCTCAATAGGGTTTCACACCTCTTCTTTCCCTTTTGACACATTATATGAGTTTTTCATAGATTAGATACATTATCAATACTTTAAGTAGGTGTCAATCTATTTCAATATCTCCATATAAACACCTTAGTCCCTTGCTCAGCCACATGTAGGTGGATATCTTAGTGCATCGGCAGTGAGTTACAATATGAAAATTATCCATGACTATGAACCTTGTATGTTTTCCTCAACCACGATAATAAACTTGCATCAATCTTAATAATTTTTAACCATATCAAGCTTTACACCTATCAGCATGATGTCATCAATGGCTACTATAGATGTGCATTGAGTTGAAAGTGGTCAGTGAGCATGAAATAGAACAATGGAATGGAGAAAAGGCCTCATGAGAAGTTCAAACCTATTTTAAACCTTCTAAATGCATGATTGACAACAAGGAAATCCTGATACGAGCTTTAAACATTCTTTTTAACATGAAAATCACCTTAAAACACCTGAAACAAGGTAAGCAGAATATTTCATGACTATTTTGGCATGGTGATTGAGCTTATGAACACACTTGCACCTTTTTCCAAACATCTCAATGAAATATTTCAAACTCTTGATGGCTTATAAAAATAAAATAACCTAATTATCATCCCATTGACAAGTTGAACAAGCTTTAAACATGTGATTGTAAGTGAGGTTGGGCAAATATTTGACAATGGAGAAAGACAAGGTTGCAAGCTAACCAAAAGATGACATGGTGAAACCAAAACATGGGAAAATTTGGTCCTATGACCCTAAGACTTGTATAACATTATTTTCCAGCTACAAGAGGACTCTATACGAGAACAACACTCTGATAACAAGAAAGACTTTGACTGAGACTTCATATGTGATACCAACCTATAACATGGACTAATTTGCTCATCAATACATTATGAAACATGGAAATAAGAATGGACACCATCTAAAAAGGTATATAGCATCCCTATAATTAACATTAATAATTGGTTTGTACATATTTGACCAAAATTGAGAAAAACCTATAGGGTGCATGAAATAGCTACTAGAAAAGTATAGTCAACTTCATGAGGATGGTTCATGAATCACAAACCATAATTATTAAAAATATTTATATGTAAATTAATTTATTTTAGGATAATATAACCTCCAAAAATCATTTATCCTGAAACCTCTTTAGTTGTCCATACTGAGCAAAAACATGAAGGTCACTTTTGTATGTCTAAAAAACCAAGAAAGGAGCAGAATGGTTTTGGATTTAAAATGAAACTTATAGATAAAAAAAAACATATAAATTAGTTTTATGAAGTTTAATATTCCTTCCATGATCTTTTCCCATGTGGCATAATTCTCCATGGGTCATACAAGTGCCATTTTCTCTCTTTTTTAGTTGTTTCTTGAATTTTAGTTAAAGAACCTACAATATTCTGATGCAACTAACATCACTAATAGTTATAATAACATATTGGATGTTTTCAAGGTAAATAGGACACCTATGTACCTTGGTAAATGTGCCACTTCCATTTATGACTCTTAAAAGCACATTAAATGACCCAAAATGACAAATAAGCTAATGAAACCATGACTGAGGCTATAAATACATTATATAACATCAATTGAACCATAATATATCCTATGAAAAATATTTATACCCCTATAACATCTAAAAACCCAAGTATTTTATCTATAGGGATCCAAATATGACCTAAAAGTCAAATTTGGTCAACATATACGACGTGGTCTAACTAGCATTAGGTCAAGATGACCTTTGATAAAATAGCTTCATCGAAGACATTCCAAAAAGGTGACATAGTCCTCAAATGGGTTGAAGACCATGCAAAACTAAGAAAACACTCCAATTTTGATAGCTTTTAGAGTGGACCTTATGTCATCATAGGTTGCAAAGAGAGCAATGCCTTTGAGCTTGCCAAGTTAAATGGAGAGAGCCTTCCCATCCCTATCAATGGGAGGTATCTCAAGTTTTGCTACTAGTCTCATATTTTCCCCATGTACATTAGTAGATAGGTTTGATCTTTTCCTCTAAGTACTTTTGCACATTGTTGTTTTTAGTTGTCATGTTTGTAGTTTAGGTTGTTGCTTTATCTCTTATTGTTTTATTGTTTTTTTCCCTCCCCATTACTCCAAGAAGTGTTTATAGAAGTTAAGTAGAGTCTATTTTAAGTATAGTTTCATTTGAGTAAGAATGATCAAGGTCTAGGTTCCATGACCAATAGGTTGGTCAAGGCAACTAAGTCACCAAAATTATTGGCCATTTTGGCCCACATACAAATCTTCTACCTATTTTAAACAGATGAAAATGGTCCCAATTGATGAATGGATAAGGTGGCTTAGAAGTAGGCTCAACATTGAAAATGGAGAGATCCAAGCAAGTTTTCATGGTGGTGAATAAGTTGTAGGAGCAAGTCTAGAAAGAACCTAAGTTACACCTTTTTTAACTTTTGGCCAAGTGTAGCATTCATAATTCATTCAGAGGAAGTGATCCACACAAAGATCATAACAAATATACAAGGCTTAATTCTTTCAAGATTTTTATCCCACTTTATTTTGCTAAGTGTTAGAATTCTTTTAGGGGTTTTGTTTTGGGATTTTTGTTTAAGTGTCAGGAATTGTTTCAAACATTTTATCTTAAATAATTTCTTTGAAGAGGATCCTTTTCATAAGTGTTGAAGGGAAATTTTGAATCCAAGTGGCCAAAATGCTTTTCCTAAAGGTTTTTTTCTCAAGAAAGTGTCCCATATAATTTCCCTAAAGGGTCATTTCATTTGGGGAAAAGGTCCAAGAAAAAGTCCTAAAAGATATTGTTTCAAGGAAGTGTCCTAGAGTACAATTTCTGAAGGGTAAGTCTTCAAGAAAAGTGGTCCAAATCAAAAGTCTTGAAGGGTAATTTTTCAATCAAAGTGTCCTATACTTTTTCTCGAAAGGTTTATTTTGTATCAAAGTGTCCCAAACACTTTTTTCGAAGGGTATTTTATCAGGAAAAAGGTCTAGTGTAATTTTCTTGAAGGTTCTTTTCTGTGGCAAAGGGTCCAGTGTAGGAGTTCTGAAGGGCATTTCCAAAGGGATGAAGGGTCACTCTAGGGATACAATTCCTTCAATAAAATTGTCCAAGATAATTTTCTTGAAGGCAAATTTCTTTCAGAGCTTTTGTCCCAAAGCAAAAGACTAAGGCAAAATTCCTTCAAACATTTTGTCTAAGATAGAGACCCCAAAGACATGAATTATTTCAAACATTTTGTCTAAAATAATTAATCAAGGAAAATATATAGCAATCTATTTCCTTAGGAGGAATTGGTCGAGACACAAATCCTTGAGACAAGGTGTTGAATGGAAGAAGGGGTCCAAGATCTCAATTTTCTCACAAAATCTTTAAAGACACTTTAGGTTCACTTGAAGTATAAAATTACCATTTTATAAGGGTAGGATATATTTACATAACCTCCATGGGATACCAAGAATGATTGGAATGGATTTTAAGTGCGTGAGATCCATCTAGTTCTTCATTATGTTCATTGAGACACTTGGGCCTAGTAACGGAAATGTTGAGTAAGCACTTTGCTAATGTCACATCTCACATGTGTGGTAGTTTCTAGAGAATTGGTCATATGGGTTTATTCACTTTTGTGCCAATATAATATGAGCCAAGTCCTAGGTCCTTCAACATAGTGCATCAAAAGTTACAAGGATCCAAATTTGGCTCCTTAATTCAATATGGAAGGGTTTGAGTGAGCTTGATTCATAGAGGCAGTTGTAACAACTTTTCAAATGGTTTTGAATTCTCTTGATCCCCTTTTGATCACCAAAATTCCCTCTCTCTTGCTTCCCTTTTGCTATAAATATAACCTTTGATCTATTATTTTGCATCCCTCAGGCAGTATGACTAGACTCTACCATAATTATATTTGACACCTCTTGGAGTACTGAACAGAGTATTTTTACAGTCATTTTCTAATCTATATTTAGTGGTCTATGTTTGTTTAATATGCAAATGTGAATTTTATCTTCCTATTGCATGCCCAAACTCAACCTAAGTGTTAGAAACTTTCTTTGCAGGTCATATAGTGTGTCTCAGTGTTGATCTATCAAATATATAGTAGACAGCTAAATTTAAGTGTCTCTAACTAGACCTTATTTTTAGTCTTCCTTAGTTTGAGTGTATCAAATAGACCTCTATATGAGATACTATCATGTAGAAACCATAGTAAGCAGTACATTAGCTTTCTTTCATAGTTCATTAGTGTGTTAAGAAGTCCAAGCTTAAGAGTGGGTCTGGTAAATTCTTGGTGCATCATCGTATGTTATAATAGGTTTTACTTTGTGTAAACTTCCTAACCCCTTTTCACCCCAACCAATCTTAGATTTAGAATCAAAGGTCCAAATTTTGAAAGTCTGAGGAGCTAGTCTCATAAAAAAATCCTAGAGGTCTGCTCTAGATATAGGCAACCCACAACCTTAGACCATTCCCATGTTAGTCTAGGTATGGGTAGGACTTGAAAAAATCCAGACCCTATTAGGGTGTTATCTGGATAGCTAACATGTTCCTTATCATAACCATTTGAACCTAGTACAATAACTACTACTTTTATAAATATAGTTCAAAAGTTGCATGGCACCTCAAAAATCATTGTAAGTGATCATGATCATATCTTCATTAGTAACTTTTGGACTAAGATATTTGAAATTTTGGGTACCTAGTTGGCTCATAACTCATCTTATAATACTCAATATAATGATAAAATAGAGGTTTCCAACAAATAACTATAAGGGTATCTTCATTATTTTACATCAAATAATCATGAATGTTGGGTCCATTGGCTACCAGTAGAAGAATGGTTGTAGAACACTTCCTTCCATACATCTTCTAAAATGTCTCCCTTTATGGCACTTTATGTCTATTATCCCCTATCCATCACTTCATATTTGAAGTTGCAACCAAATTTTTGAGCTATTAAGGACACATTCAACATCAATAGGAGGTAGCAACTGGTTTAAGAGAGAATTTAGCAATAACACAAATTATAATGAATCAACAAGTTGATTAACACCATAGTGATAGGCATTTTGATATCAATGATTGGGAATTTGTGAACTTTTAGCCATATAATCAAATATATTTCAATCAATATAAAAAATATAAAAAAACTTTCTCCTAAATATTATGGCCTTTATCAATTCCTACAGAAAATTGGTAGTGTGGCATGCAAGATGGAGCTATCCCAATCCACTCACATACATCATGTATTTCATGTATATTTCTTGAAGGTCATTAGATAGAGGGTTTCTACCCAAATTGAGTTACCTGAATTGGATGAAGAAGGTAGATTCATTTCAAAACTTAAGGAGGTCCTTCACACACACACACACACACACACACACACACACACACACACACACACACACATGCACATAAAAAGGATATGAACAAGAGAGCTTAAGGAGTATTTGATCAAGTGGAAGAGTCTACATTGCGAAGATGCAACATGGGAGGATAATTTTTTCCTGTAACAGTATCCATAGTTGATTCAATATTGAGGGAAAAATTATTTTAAATGGGAGGGGAACACTATGTAATTAACCTATAGTGTATCTAAGGATATGTGTGGCCAACTTGTGGTTTACATACCTTTCATATTATCTTATTACATTTCTCTATGTTCATAGTATGTTTGGCCTATGGAATAACCATGGCTAAGTAGAATACATATAGGACGTAACTTGGTTAGTATTTTATCACCATATTGTGAATTATGCTCTTATTACATTGCTGTGGAGGTTTCCCCCTTGAAGTGGCCTAATCAATATTATCAATTATTCTTATCTTTTATCAATTATTATGGTGGATCTAATTATTCTAATATTAATTCTTCAATATATTATTCCATTGTTGTGAACATATAATTAATTTCAGTAAAAACATCACAAGTATATGATTGACATACAAAATAGTGTACTCTTTAACCAATCACTTCGAGCCACTCTTTATCATAGCATACTTGCCAAATCCCTACTACAAGAAAGAAGTAGAATTTTATTGACTATGTCCACTTAGAATTCAACATGACCAATCTATTCTAGTTAACATTTTTAATCTTAATTTCAACCATTAAATAATCCTTCACTATATCCCACATGACTACTCAGCAAGGTATAGACAAAAATCCAATCATCAACATAATCAAAAACCAAAATTATTGACAAACCAATGTGTAATAGGTAATGATGAAATATTTTTACAAAAATATCATGTTTTTTAATTAAAAAAATTATAATTATGTAATCATGCATATTTAAGTACTATTCCCAATGTTATGGGTTCAACCCATCTATTAATATTTTGTTTTTGGGTGATCTTACCATATCAAACTTTCTATTTCAATTCCCATCCAATCCAGCCATAATATCCCTTTATGTATGATTTGTTACACTCATTTCATCACTCAAGGATGAGTGTCATGTAAGTTGGGGATGAATTCCATGCATGATTCAAATAAATGTCATAGGTAACCAATCATGTAATTGAGGAAGGGTAATGATGGTTGAAAGTATGGAGAGAATTGAAAGATGACATGTTGTACAAATAAAAATAAAAATCTATCATAATTGGACATACACAACATATAATTCAAGCCTATATTTTCATTACTAGATATCTGCCACTTCTTTGCTATAAGACATTTAATTTAGGTAAAATTCAGAAGAGACATGCTCAGATAATAACCTATAAACCTTAGAACACTATGAAGAAGAAGAAATATTAATAATATATTTTGATATGCATGGTGATTGGACTATTTTGAAAAACTAACAAGGTATGATGATGAAATTTCCAAAGAATTTTTAGATACATTTTAAAATGATGTAGCTACTATCAAATGGCTATGGGTCCAGGTTACTCAAAAAATTCTAGATGAAGTAATTAGTTTACAACAAATAGGGGAACTATGGCAAAGGAAAACTAGTGCTACCAAAACCAAGAGACATATTCTACATAGAAGGTAAGTGGTTAGAATCCTCCAATGAAGGTACACTCTACCATTCATTATCTCTTATTTGGGTAGAAGTTTTCCTTTACATCATCAAGTATCTAACCTATGTAGGTGGGCATTTAATGCTATATGTAACTCACTTCAATTTCTTTAATCATCTTAGGCATGGAAGAAGGGTGAATGTACCCAATTTAAATTTAATGTGATAATAAGGATCATTGAGGAATATCAAAATGGAAATCCAAAATACGTGTCCCATCATTATTTGATTCAATTGATTGTGCAAAGACTTTAAGGGAAAAATTTCCTAGCCTACCATGCAATTATTTCTTGACAATGCAACACCTATGTGATGAAGAAAAATAATGTAATGTTATTAAGGAATAATAAATAGTTGTTGAATAATAATAAATAACTATTGAATAATAAGAAGAAGCTATGGAAGAACAAGAAGAAGTTATCGATAGATAAGAAGTGGTTGTTGAAGATAAATAATATAATATAAAAATGGAAAATATGGAGAGGCCTGAGAGAAAAGGAGGAAGATATTAATAACCCACCTTCTTAATAATCCAAGGATAGAGGATAGAAACTATTGTAGGAGGAGAGGTGTGAATATATCCCCTCCACATCAAGATCTAGAAAGAAGTAAAGGGTTCCTCCCCCATAAGCTCATAGAAGACAATCACATAGAATAAGATGTAAAGCAAAAAGATAACATACTCATGTGTCCCCTATTATTCTCCACACTGAATGTTGAGAATCAACTAAAAAGAAAGAACTCAATGAAGAAGAAGAAGAAGATAAAATTGCTATCAGCACTAGAGAAGGAAAACCTACTAGGTCTAAGAATCCATCTTTTGATGAAATAGAGTACTAAGATACTTCATAAAATAAAATATGAGGGGATCTACAATAATGGAATTAAAATGAGGGAATGTAGAGGAAAAATAAATGGAAGAAAAATCCACTTGTAGGTAAGAGTAAAGGGAGCAAAAAAAAACCCTTGTTCAGCCAGAACAAGAAGAAAATAAGAGAATGATATAATCCTTGAGAGAAATTAAAACCCTTGTGGAATGAATTAAGGAACTTAAATAAAAGGAGAATGGGTTGGATACAATTTATAGGGTGATAAAAGTAGAAATTAGACACCTCCAAGCCCCTATAATACAACATGTAGCATTAGAATTTGTATGGTTGTATGAAGCATAGAAAGGACATTTTCATCCAATTCCACTCAGATAAATGAGCCAAGATAGAATTAATTATTCAGGAAAATGGATGCTATGATAGTAGACTATGAATATTCAATGACATAATCAATTAAATTTATTGAGGGATGAAAACACAACATTGAAGAAAAAGCTCTAAGAGGTTGAGTAAAAAATGAGAAAATTAAAGGAAACAGTAGAGGATATGAATAAACTAAATATACAATTCACAGATTGTAGACTACTTGTAAGGGCATATGTTGTATATCTTAAAGGATAGTGGTTAAAATTTTTATTTATGTATAGATATTTCATTTTCTCGAGGACTAGTAACAAGTTCAGTTGGGGGCTATGATGAGTCGATAAATGAACCATTGAAGGACCTCATAGAACCCATTTTATCAATTATTTTTTGTTAATCCTAAGTACATAAAATTGTGTTTTGTACTCTTTCCTATCAATAGTGATAAATGAATATGATGTTCATACCTTTGGTTATTTATGTCTAAAACTACTATTTTAAGAATAAGTTTGCATCATGTACTTTCACTACTATCTTGGTTATACTTCTAATTCAATACATACAAATATAAATGATGAGTTATCAAGTAGAAAGCACTAATAGCAATTGGGTGGCCAACTAGTAGTAATAGTAGACTATTACTCTAACCCATAACAATTGTGAGATATATGCAATTTAACCTGTAGTAACTGTAGAAACATCCAATTTAACTCATAGTAATTACAAAGACAATTATTGTAACATATAGTAATTGTATCATAATTATTCTAGCCTATATCATAAATATAATGGTTAAACTACAGTTCTTTATTGTTACACATGTTGATTTATAATAGTTAATTAGGCATGGAAAATGAATCATAAAATATAGGGAATGGCATATCAATGACCAATACATCATTATCACTCTCTTCTCTATAGAACATGCTTCTCAAACTATTGCAACCATGCAACAAAATGTTCTATTATATGTTGTAACTGAATGTTAACCAATTGATATTCCATGTAGTATGAATAGTTTACTTCAATATATTATTTTGTAACTAGATAGTAACAATAAATACCCTGCCTTCTTTATGAAAGAGGAGATAGCATGGCATAGAGAATAATAAAGTTTTGAATATTGAAGTGCAAATAAGATATATAACATAATTTATAGCTTTTATAATCTTTGTTGTGGTAATACTCACATTGTTGCTTGATTAATTAATGCAATAAGAATTTATTTGAAGTAAAGTAGTCTTACTCAAGGGAAGGATTGAAACTCAAATTTAATCGAGGAGCCCCTCGTAAGGAGTTTTGATGAAGATCCTGATTTGTTAAGTACTTATTATTAATATTATGTGATCATTTATAATTTTAATTATTTGTGTGTGTTTCCAAAATTTCTTAAGATTCATTAGTATAAGTAATTAGTATATGTGTGAGAATTATTAATGTTTTAAAAGGAAGATTCCAAAACATAAATTAACAAATCAATTCATTTGAACAATTCTATACCCACAAGTGTGATTTCATTTGTAGTACTTTGTTTTCATGTAATTTACTTTATGAAAGTGTTTCCTATACATAACCTATAGCTTATTCTCTGAAATAATAATTGTTGCACATATAGTTCCAACATCTTACCAAATGCATGCCTTAGATTGACAATTAGTAAAATTCATAGGATTAGTAAACCAAGTGGTTACCTTATCCCATCTTTGATTGGTAAGGTTTTGCATAAGTATTGATCATCCACATTAGGTTTAATTATTGGTTTAAATATACTCATCAGTGACCATTTTAAATGAATAATAACATATGTTATTCCAACCCATTGACTATGGACTTACCATGGTTGACGATGACAGAACACTGATCATTACACATTTTGTGCCTTCATCTACTAAGCGATCTGGGATAGCACACTTTGAATTATACCATGTAAATATAATTTTTTTATTCTCATCTTTGAAACTTTAAGGTTACTTTGATGGCTTAAAAACTTATAAAAAATAAGTAAGTGTAATGAAATGCACCTCAATCACCTACTTGATGCATTATAGTAAATTTGAGGTTAAAAATGAACATCCTAAGAAGTCCTTAAAAAGGGGATGATGTTTCATGTTTATAAAAATATTAAAACTAAAATTTACTTGACCCATAATTAACCATGTGGGTTAATGGGCCTCATCATTTGAATTAACTACTAGAAGTGTCTATCAATTACTCTAAAAATGAGTTCTACATAAACTTTCATTTAGTTGAACTTCATATATAATTGTTTTGTAAAGACAAAAACATGAACCTCCAAATTACTATCACATAAATAATTTTTTCAAAATTTATGAAAGAATTTTTTGGAGCCAAATATTCATTTATTTTTAAGTTTTCTTTAGTTTTGTTATTAATTTATGACATAAATAATTCATTTAAAAAAAATTAATTATTTATAATTTTTTAATTAATAAATAGTTAACTATCACTATTATAAATTTAATTATTAATAATAAATAGTTTTTAAATTAATATATAATTAACTATCACTAGAAAATAGGTGTTTATTAATTTATGAGAGAATTTGTTCATTTATTTTTAAGTTTTTAAGTTTTTTTTAATGCTTAACACGATTTTAGGGCTGACGTAGAAAAAAAAATGTGCCTAAGCTTACGTTGTGTGTAATGTTGCATCCATACACTTCAATATAAAATATATACATTTGATATCTATTTAAAAGGGCTCATTCAGATTAGATCTAATGTTAAATTTATTATTCAATATTTAAAGTGGTTTATATATATATATATATATATATATATATATAAATATAAAATGTTTAATATATTTAAAGTTAATTATCATTATTCAATAATTTATTAATAAATATATTTTTTTTTTAAATTTAAAAAAATAATATGAAATCATTAAAAATGTATTAAAACAATTGATGAAATATAGGTGTATTGGTTAAATGGTTTGGTTGTGTCTATTTCTATTTATGATTAAAAAAATCTAGGTATCTAAGATCAGTTGTAGTTGTTGTTGATGTTGATGACAATGTAGCTCTACTCAATATTTCCCCCTTCAGTTCATAGCTTCAAATCTTGTAAAAATATTTATCTGTATAAAAAAATATATTAAATCAAAGTTGTAGGTATCTTCAATATATTTTCAATAATATAACTTTCATTCAAAATGAAGGTTAAAGTGAAAAGTTATATAAAAATTATGAAAGATTTTTTTTTATGTCAAAAGATTTTTTTTATTCTTTTGAAAATCATTAAAAATCTATGTAACATCACTAAAAACATATAAAATGAAAGTTGTGTGTATTTGTAAGAGTTTTAAAAAAATCCTAAAATGAAAGTGGGGTGAAATGTTATGGTAAAAATACAAATGATTCCTCAATAAGAGACATTTTAACATGAATAACTTTATTAATATATTTATGATATCAAAAATTTTAAATTTACATATATTTAAAATAGAATATATATTTAAATATACAATATGAAAAATATAAAATAATATATTATTTTAATAAAATATTATATATAATTTATACAATATAATATAATATATTTAACTATATAATATTATTTATATATTTTATATTTAATTGTATACATAAAACATTACACATATTTTTAAAACCACATACCTTTAATTACATGTATGAATACAATTAAACATAAGTAAATATTATCAGTAAATATTAAATATATACAATTAAATTAACATGAAAAATTATGTTAAAAATAAATGATTGTTTTTTAAAAAAATGGGATATAAAAACCTTTTCCTATTTGACGGGAGAAAAATATATCCCCAACAATATATGGGTTTTTTAATTATTTTAAAAAGTAATGTGTTGTGTTAACTTTTTTTAGTTTTTAGTTTTTAGTTTTTTTTTTCAAACAATGATTTGAGTTTATTTTTACACTTTAATTTTAATAGATTAAAATTTGTGATATTTCATTTAAATTTAAAATGAATAAAACATATCTTAGTAAATAATTAAAAAGGATAGATCACTTCAACTTTAATAAGATAAAATTAAGTAGTAAAGAAGAAAAGATAGATCACTTCAATTTTAATGGGAGAAAATTTCACATTATTTCGAATGAATAATGTGTATGCCAAAAAATAATGAAAAATATGAAGTTAAATTAATTCAAAAGGTCAGAAGATTATTATTTAAGAAAATAATAAAATTTAAAATGAGTTGTCATATTTTACACTCTTTTTATAAGACCATACGAGTTAACATGCATTACTTAATTATGGTTGGCCAAAAATATGAGTTAATTGGTGAATGAAAATTTTTAATTAGGCCTCTTTTTACTTTAAATTACCCTTAATGATTGATCATTACCTATGTATCCAATACTCGAATATTCGAATGATTGAAATCAAGCTCATGTAGTTCTCCCAATTAAAATAAATATACAATTATTCTAATTTGAATATACATATGAAGCGATAAAATATCTTTGATACTAAAAAATAATAGATCTTGACTTGACTTATTGTTTCTCCTTATGAATACAATTGAATTTGGAAATAATAAGGCAATGTTTAAAAGTGTAAAATCTTGAATAAAAGGAATAATAAGTGGGTTAAATGAATGACCTTTGATATGCATTTATAGGGGAAATTTTTAATATTTTCCTTTAGCTAATGTTATAAAATGTGTAGGAATACCCAAAATAATTATTTAAATTTTAGAAATTACCCATTAATTGGCATGGGACGTGATCAACTTAAGTGGATAGGAGCATAACAATGCTCTTGTTTGCATTACATGGACTTGTCTAAAAATATTAAGGACGTTTATCTTGAGCTAGAGATAGGTTGAGGGTGAATTTAAGTATCTTGAGTATTTGACAATGAAATTTATGTGTAGTGGAAATAAAATATAAAGAGTTGAGCCCATATGTGAATAAACGTCTTACAATAATGACAAGTAATAATCACGTATTTTTGTATAAGTCATGTGGTTTAGAATGTGTCAAGAATTAACAATATCAAGTAACTATGAGTAAATTTATGTATCTACATACATTCGACGTGAGTTCTATAATATGTCCATTACACACATGGAACCCCAATGATTGTTGATTTTGATATAAACCTGGCCTCAAATGTCCACATGACCCCTACACTGAAGGTGTTCATCATTGTGACCATAGTCACCCATTATGATAGATCCCAACATAATTATGTTGTGGTTCATACTCCTATGAATCTACATGATTATAAGGTTGCATCCTTCAAAAAACATAGATGGGGAAGTATGAGCCTTCACACTAGTATGGGTGCCATGTGGCCTCATCACCAACTATCTATAGTTTTCAATAAAATAAATACTAAGGAAAACATATGAAAGTAATTGTGAAATTCAAGTGGTCCCCACATGATGATGTCACCTATGACCCTGGTCACATGGCTGATACTAAATCAAAGTGGCTCTATTAATCCCATGCCTTCATATAT